>OY757275.1:4575545-4720186 GCA_963584085.1 Pyrausta aurata | reverse complement strand
AAAACTTTCAAAACGCAAACTACTACACTAGTACTACTAAACTCCGAACGCACGCTACGAATGATTGATGTACTTACTTAAAAAAATAACTATTTTTGTCACATTTACGACGATTTTCCTTCATGCTTTAACTAGGCTTAGGACAAGCAGAAAATTAAATAAATTGCGCTGTGCATTGCATAATTTCAATTGAATGAACTGTTAAATAATACTGCACTAATTTGCAATTGCATCAATAAAAGATCTTAGCAACAAACAAATCAACCGCAGCACGTGCCACTCAAGGTCAAGGACACGCCAAAACTAAAAAAATATTAACTTAATATCACCAAATACACCAAGCAATAACAAACATTAACTGCCTTACCACAAATAATTAAACAAGGTTTCGAACACTGTTTAAATATAACATGGCTAGTATAAAATCAACATCAATCAAGTCAAATGACATTAGGGTGACGTACATTGTATTTTAGCCGCATAACATTTAAACAGTAGTTCAAACCTTGTTTATTTATTTGTGGTAAGGCCGTAAAAGTTACAGAGAAAACTCAACTTGAATTTAAACTCAACACAACAATGAATTTAATAACTGCAATGTTATTAAATTCATTTTTGCAAAAACACTTCTCGTGATCTAAATTCCGCCAAACTAAAACGTCGTAATATGGCCGCTTCTACCTATTAATAAATTAAACCTTATTGAGTTGTAATAAGGAAGTTGAAAAACACCGACCGACCAGCGATACCGATATCATATTCGCTTCGTCTCTTTTACTCTTATTTAAGCATGCGTGTGTAAAAGGGACGGGGCGAATATAATGAGAAGAGTGAAGTTTTGGATATGGATAGTTTTGCGTAGTTTCGGTTTTGTCGTACCGTTATGGTTTTTCATAACTTGTATCCGAGTATAAGTTTTGCGTTTGCATCGGTTTGACAGTTTTTTTAATAACTGTTACGTAGTTAAGGGTATCGATATGGAACCCATATCGGTTTTCAGTTACGTTTTGATATAACTAACTCATGCCTAATTCTCTAACACAATAAAGACTGATCGAAATAAATATCTTGTTTATTTTCCTTCAATTATTAAGACCTGATTATAATATATTATTCTTAAGAGTTTACACAGCAGCCTAATCCCAAAACAGCTAGATACCTATATTTGGCATTAAGTTATTATCTTTTTACCAACCTACTTTAATTGAAAATAAAGCTTCAGTGACGACAAAAACAGAAAGCTATACTCTAAAATACTTACCTCAATACATTGTACACTCAAATCATGATAATACACGGGTCAATAACAGTAAAAACTTTGAATATCACTTTGCCGAATATTAGGTGATTCAGCCGAATATTCGGCCGAATATGAATATCCGGTAAAGCTGCCGCATATGCCAAATACCGAATATAAAACGAATAATCGGCCCATCTCTACTTAAAGTATCCAATAACTACATGTCATTCGTAAAATGAAACTTGGTTATTATTAGGATTTCAAAGACTAAGAAATTAAAAAGATATTAGCACAATTTAGTACGAAACATCCTGTAACGAGCACTCCGCGCGGGTCATTCATTCGGCTGTCTAGCACTACTGACCTAGTTTTACGCACGGATATGTTTTTTAGAGAAAGGGGTGAGGGGAAGGACGCGGTGGGCGTCACAAAGGATTGCGCTAGCGCATTATTGGTTAGAGGTCCACGTGGACTGTCTTAGATTGGCTAACGGTGCGGCACGCGTGGAGGCGGCAAGGCCAAGGAATGCATTGTTGGAAACGTAAACATTATGAACAGGCTGATACATTACGTAACATTATTATTAGATATTTTTTACACAAAATTATGTGGAGTGTAATAAAAAAAAAAACATGTCCTAGAGGTTTATTAAAATGGTTACATTACGTGGGGTTCGGCTGTAAAACGGTTAAAAAACCACGGTGTATATCAGCTAGTTTATGAATCATTAGCTGTGCTTTGCAGTAGTAAATGCCCTTAAGTTTTTCAACAGTTTTAGCCCGGGACACGTTTGCTACATTAGTTAACTATCCTATCTAAAGTCCGTTTCATTTTGTTTGTCGGATATTGTAAGCAATCTTTTTAAAACTGTTAAATCTCTCAGCTTCATTTCGTACACATTCCATTACAAATGATAAACGTCTTCTACTATATCTCATTCAAGTTATCTTTTTTTTTCTCCAGGAAGCGTCGCAAGGAGCTGGAAGGCACGGCGGGCCCGATGACCGCGGTGGACCCGGCCGCCTTCCACGCGCAGAAGCTGCTCGTCGACCCGCAGAGCGAGTTTCTGAACGCATACATCACGTACAACGACGAGTAGCCTGAGAATCCACGTCCGAGGATAAAGGTCTGGACACGCTATTAGCATACTAATAATAGTCCCCCTAGCCGATTACGACTTCGGTGGCCGGTCACAACGACTAACCGAATGTGCGGAACATATTATAGTGCACAAGTGTGTGCACAAACACAGGTGCACTCTCTATTCCTTTCACTCTCATAGCCCGATGAGACAGCAATCTGACACGACTGAAAAGATCAGACGCAGGACCAACGGCGCGACGTGCGCACTGAGGCACGGTGGGGAAACACCGCCAACTTCTAAACCCTGGGCTACCCTGAGAATTTCTAAACAGAAAAACACAGGCATATATTTAAAATGCGTCGCTTTAAAATGCGACCCTCTCACCGCTGCGCCACCGAGGCAGTATAACATACTGTGACCATGTCGGGCAAAAAAATATTATTTTTATTGACAACTATGACACCATTCCCATTAGAACGTTCCGTCACCGACCAACACCGGAGCGTGTCATGCACCGAGGGTTACAGCACCGACGAAATACGCTCTCGCTCCATATAACGGTGAGACAGAACGCTGTAGATACTTTCAGTGGGCTGCTTGACTACGGTTGGCCCATATATGTCGTATCAATACTACTCTGTGGCAGCTAACGTATCTGATTATGAGATTCGAATGTAAAAATTGTTATGCAGAGTAAACATACTTATACAGGGTGTAATAACCTGGCACCTTTGAAAATTTGGCACCCCCTTGCAATAGCAAGTGAAAGTGACCATCAATATGAACAACTTTTTCTATGGGACCATCGTTCAATTATTAATTTTATTTTCTGCCTCTCCATACATTTTGTCAATGTAGGTGACTGATTTTGTATGGAGAACCTGAAATTATTTTAAGATTTTGAACATGACCCCATAGTAAAAGTTGTTCATATTGACGGTCTCATTCAACTCCAAAAATTTGGCACCCCCTTGCAATAACACCCTGTATGCACTGGTATTTGACACCTACTATAATCATAAAGACAGTTCTCATTTATTGTATGATCAATATTATGTCGATCTGAAAATCTATTCTCGAATCACTCAAGTAGAGTGCTAGGTTGCTCTTGTTTATTTAGTGTACCTAATTTATGAGTTTTGTGACTGCACTATCTAGATTAAATGATGTTTATATGCAAAATATTATTTTATTACGGATAAACTGTCTAGGTTGCTATGAAAAATATGTAATGATCCGTTTTTATGTGTCCAGAACTAAATAAATAGGCGGCTAGTTCGATATTTACAATGTAATATAAATGCAAGTAAGCTTTAATAAAAATTGAATTAGACACTTTTTGGGCAGATTTGATGTTTTATTTGCAACTAGATATGTATGTGACATTGTATTTTGTACTTTTATTATTATAAATGTAAATAGCCAGATTATTAATTATTACAGCAAAGTATATTCTAAGCAAGAAATAAGACTAAGGGACGATTTTTCAATGGTCAGATAAGACATATCAGACTAATAAATTATGCAGCGACAGATTTTAAAAAATGACAGATACGTATGATTCCTGACTTTTCAAATGAGCCATATTGTATTTTGTTCGACAAATATTTCTTATTTGACTATTGAAAAATCAGCCCTAAATGTAGTTCTTAGCCTTTAGTTATAATGCAAGTATTGTAAATAAATTAACCTTTCGTATGCAATGATGATTTGGTTCTTCTGTTTATTAAAGTGAAATTACAATGACAAAAAAATACTTTTATTTAACACTTCCCCATTCACTATGCTCGTTGAGGTGTAATGTTGTTTGTACCTAGTTATCGATTAAATTAAGAATTCGATGTGAAAAGTTACATATGTTGACTTAACCACCAATCCCCCGATTCTGGATATTAAATCTCAATTATCTCGGAAACGGTGCGTCGTATCCAAAAAACTGAAAATTCCGACCCTCCCCTAGTAGATACACCCCTAGGAAACCCACCCAGGTCCATTAAAATTTGACCTAAACAAGACCGATTTCATACTAGCTCACCACGACACTGCTCGAATGCTCGAACCACCGAGTTTCAACCAACGGCCTATCACATAAATCTTATATACTCAAAAACAGTGAACTCCATACAAAAAATATACAGAGTTTCAGAAAGACTTCAATTGATCCGCCTAGATCTCCAAAATAAAGTATCCCTCTGGGCCCCTTTTTGAGGTCAAATTTGAACGGACCTGGGTGGGTTTCCTAGGGGTGTATCTACAAGGGGAGGGTCGGTATTTTCATTATTTTTTGGATACGACGCACCGTTTCCGAGATAATTGAGATTTAAGATCTAGAATCGGGGGATAAAAAATCTTGATTATTCTTACGTATATTTGCTTGCAGTCAGACTTTTGGAGATCTAGGTGGATCAATTGAAGTCTTTCTGAAACTCTGTATATTTATTTGTATGGATTTTACTGTTTTTGAGTAAATAAGATTTATGTGATAGTAGGCCGTTGGTTGAAACTCCTAGGGGTGGTTTCCTAGGGGTGTATCTACTAGGGGAGGGACGGAATTTTCATTATTTTTTGGATGCGACGCACCGTTTCCGAGATAATTGAGATTTAAGATCTAGAATCGGGGGATAAAAATCTTGATTATTCTTACGTTTATTTGGAGTCACATTTTTGGAGATCTAGGTGGATCAATTGAAGTCTTTCTGAATCTCTGTATATTTTTTTGTATAGAGTTCACTGTTTTTGAGTAAATAAGATTAATGTGATAGGCCGTTGGTTGAAACTCGGCGGTTCGAGCAGTGTCGTGGTGAGCTAGTATGAAATCGGTCTTGTTGAGGTCAGATTATTAATAAAGTACCCCTGGGACCCTTTTTGAGGTAATTTTAATGAACCTGTTTAGGTTTCCAAGGGGTGTAATCTGCATAGGGAAGGGTAAATAAAGCTGGCTGGTTCCTAGCTCAAAGGATTAGCATAGCTATCCAACGCGGCAACGCAGCCAGCATTATTGCCACAAGAAAATGGTTTCGTTTTTGAATAGGGTAGTCTTATTTTTTTATGTTGCATGTCTTAGTTTTAATTTTTCTTGTTTTTTATTATTAAAGAGCTTATTCCTAATAAAACGGAAATATGAAATTGGGAAGGGTCGGAATTTTCATTTTTTTTCGGAAACGACGCACCGTTTCCGAAATAATGAGATTTTATTTATAGAATCTGATATGAAAATCTTGATGATTCTTACGTTTATTTGCAGGCAAATTTTTGGAGATCTAGGTGTATCCATGATGAAAACTCTGTATAACGCTGTTTTTGAGATAATACTTTTTTTTATAGAATTTTCTTAAAAATTCATTTTTATGTTTTTTGACGAATTTTGCTCGTACTATTTGATATCCTGTATAGTCTAGTATTTTTATGATTTTAGGTCTTAATAGGATAAACAAATAAAAAGCTAATTGCAGTAATCGTACGTTTTATTTTGTACCTTGTTTTTCATAAATAACAGCAATTCAACCACTTTCGTATTCACTGTACCCGAAGGGTAAGTATACTTACTCACTTCCATTCATTATTGTCACAATAAGATATAGATTAATAGCAATTGACATTTAACTTTTCAAGTAGCCCACTGTCTATTATTTAACTTGTTCCTGCAGCTTCAAACAACACGTCAAAAATATTGCTTTTCTCTAAATATACCGTAATCTTAAGTTTATATAATAGACAGTGGACCTTACATCATATTCCATCGACTATTTCTACCTACATAAACTCTTCATTATCCTAATTAAACGATCTTTGGAATGTTTTTCACGTCGTTAAATATAAAACAATCATTAGAGTTCTTTTAACAAAACATATTTCAACAAAAACACGATAGAAAAATTCAGTAGGTATAGTTTGTCGGACGTGTACAATTTTATTAGCCTATATAAGTAATTTGGTTGCCTTGAATAGGTTCCATGGCCCAGGTGCCATTTTTATTTGGAATTAAATTGGAATGATAAAAACGACAGTTAGGATATGGTCAGATCATAAAATAAGGTTTCACAACCAAAAATATTGAGCATAAAAATATCACACATCTTAAACGCCACATATAAACTTACAAATAGTTAAAATATTACTTTAACATTTAAATACAAAATTGGTAAGAAAGATTTCATGACAATTAAAAATTATAGCGTTAGGAATGGTAAAAGTAAATAACATGTTAAAATATTAACAGCAAAACTTATAATTTAACAATTAAATTGAGAACTATTACAATTGTTTTAGGCTAACACTTAAAATAGCTTAAATAACTTTCAGCATGGCTAAAATAACAAGTGTTAATAAATAAGGCTCGCTACACACTTACGACTATGATTGTAGGTATTTAACTGTGATACCAATGACATAATGATTAATAATAAATTCGCTAAAAATATTGGCATCAAGACTTGGAGTACCTAAGTATTTGGACGTAAGCTCATGGAAAGAATGTTGAGCGAAATTTGCCGTTGAAGCTTTGTTAGCTTTAGTTTTGTTCCATTTCACCCAACTCTTGTTATTTATCTATAACTAGTAAGAGTAAGTGTGTAAGCGGCCTGTACGTCACGAAGGGCAGTTAGTCATCTTAGTCTACGACGGGAAGCTCCGAATTATATGCTCTTTACAGTCCCTTGTTGAAATACAGCGTTTTCTCTTTCGGGAATTTGTTCTTTGCAACGGTCTGTAAAGATAGACACATAGAATGTTAGTCAAAATGCAAATACGGAGGTTTTAGAGAGTAGTAGGTACGTCGCTAATAAGATATAAAAGTTAGTTTATCTGAGCTGCTTCTGTATGAGGATTGAGATGGGCTTTTAATAAGATTGTCGCTGTGCGTGAATCGCCGGCCTTTGTAATTAATTATTAATAAGTCACATGAAGATGACTGTTCGTGTCTAGCTGGCCTTAGGTATCTGAACGTCGTTGTTCGTGTATGGCTGGCCTTAGTAACAGTTACCTGTCTGTCTGTCTGTAGTCCAGCTCCATGCTATAGGTAAGGTAAACCACTTCATTGACACCTCGCTGGCGGGTCGATGGCGGGGCGCGGGGGAGGCGAGAGCACGGTGCGTGAGGGGTGCAGGCGGGTATCCGCACCGCCCGCACCCCACACGTACCCGCTCGCGCCCTCCGCACACCCCGCCGGCCCGCAGGCGAGGTCTCAATGAAGCGGGCTACTTATAGTTTGTGAATAGGCCGTAAAAGACACCTGTCCGAAGTATATTAAAGCTACACTGCTCAACAAAGTCTAGGGAACAAGCCAACTATATGACTTTATTTGTAAAATCTTCTTTAAAAAAGTACTGATCTCTTTGAGGTAAATAGGTAGGCTGAATGTTTATCAAACGTTGTTCGAATTTTAAATAAAAAAAAATTAGAAACAAAAGAATTTTCGTAAAAGGCGGGAATCTTTCACTTTGATTGCTGTGTAGTGATACTGTATGAGAATTTTAAAGATAAAAATTTGTTTTATTGTTTTATGATTTTATTGAAAAACAAAATTAACTGTTGTTATTCGTAACTTTTGCGACTACGGCCATTATGTCACGACGTCATTTAACGCGGGAAGAAATGATTCGAGCTGTAGGAATGTTGGAAGCTGGGCTACCCCAACGCGAAGTTGCAGCTGCTCTGAATTCTCACGCGAGCGTTATCTGCAGACTGTGGGCACGTTACAGACTTACTGGCGATGTAGCCGAAAGGCACAGAGGCAGGTATAGGGTTACTACGGAAAGGCAAGACCGTTTTTTGCAAAATGTCGCAAGGAGGCAACCCACCATTACGGCTCGTCAGTTGGTAGAAGACCTCCAGTCGCAGCACCAGGTTGCTATCAGTGACCAGACTGCTCGGAGGAGACTCCATGAAGCTAATCTTCGTGCTCGCAGACCACTAAGAGTGCCCGCGCTGCGTCATGGAAATCGAGGACGTCGATTATTGTGGGCACGTGAACATTTGCAGTGGACCGTAGATCAGTGGGCACATGTACTGTTCTCCGATGAATCTCGCTTCGGATTTCATCCAGATTCAAGAAGAGTGCGTGTTTGGCGGATTCCTGGTCGGCAGAGTCGGCTTCAAAACCCACAGGAGGTGCATCCCTACCAAGGTGGTACAATCATGGTGTGGGCTGGAATCCGCCTGGGTGGACGGACGGATCTCGTTTTGATCAGGGGAAATTTAAATGCAGAGCGATACTGCGAACAGGTAGTCCAATCCGTGGTTATCCCGCACCGACAAAATCTGGGCGCAGATTTTATTTTTATGCAAGATAATGCACGACCACATACTGCGAGTCAGGTGATGGATGTGTTCCGCGAGTACAACATCGAAGTGCTGGAGTGGCCTGCTCAGTCCGCGGACCTCAATCCCATTGAACACGCGTGGGATTTACTAAAGAGAAGGGCTTTTAGAAATCTCCCTCAAAATTTGAACACAGCAGATGAACTTTTTTCACATCTCTCCAGAGAATGGAGTCTTCTTCCACAAGAGACAATCGATAGTCTCATAATCAGTATGCCACGACGATGTCAAGCTGTTGTTAATGCCTTAGGGGGTCCAACTGATTATTAAAAAAGTCCCCGCATATTTGTTCTTAACTGTAATGTTTTAATTTTTAAGAAATTTTATTAAATTAAATTTCTTTGTTTAGTTCTGTAATACACTTTCTTTGTTTTTCATTAAAATTACCTCGTAATTCAAAAACTGAATCCTTTATTTATATACGCAACTAATTAAGCATTAAATTGCGCATCGATTGGTATATAAACTTTAAAACAAAAATATATAAAAATAAAAATATTCCCTAAAAACCTCCTGTTCCCTAGACTTTGTTGAGCAGTGTATATAATCTGAATTGCACTTGTAAAAAGCAACCGTGACTCTGTGTCAGACGAGGAATCGAACCCCGTGTCTTACGCTATCCGGGCGTATGCCTATACCACTCGGTCACCATATTAAGTTTGAATAGTGACAAAATACTATAAAAACAAAAACCAACTATATAACTAATCAACTATAAAATCATCTATAAAATCAACTATCTAAAAATCAACTACAAAATAAACTATAAAAATCAACTATAAAACTAATCAATTATAAAATCTATAAAATCAACTATAAAAATCAACTATAAAACGAATCAACTATAAAATCATCTATAAAATCAACTATCTAAAAATCAACTATAAAGCTAGTAACCTGTAGGTCCGGCTCGAGGCTGTCGACGCCGATGGCCGCGCGTTGCTCGAACAGCGCGCAGCACAGCGGCGTGGCGAACGTGACGCACAGCCCCACCAGGAACACTTGGAAGGGGATCACGGCCATCGGGAACCGGCAGAACGTGCCGCGGTTCACTGCGTACGCGGTCACCAGCGGCGTTAGCGCTGGAATGGTAGAAAAAGGAATGAGTTTTTTTTTGTTGTTGATGGACATGGACCATAAATTAAGGTTTTTTTTAATTTAGTATGGGTTTGCTCTTGACTCCAGACCAAGCCAAGTGCGACTAAGCCGGAGTCGAAGATGGAACGAGCTCGCCCAGAAGAAGCCTGTTCACTCTAACATTGAATAGATTCGGAATGTAGTCACTAGGAAACACCGACGCGGGCAGCGAGTTCCACTCCTTTGCCTCCTTGCCATTATAAATGTTGATGTGAAGCGCTTAGTTCTAAACAGCGGGATATCTACAAAGTAAGGATGGTATCCCGCGGTACGCCTCGACGAACGATGGAAGAAGGGGTCTGGGCCTCTATTTTTGAATCACTCGCTTGGATATGGCGAGTGGTTTTCGTTCGACGTAGTGTCAAAAGTCATAGAAAAAAAATCGTTTTCGAACGAAAATCACTCGCCATATCCAAGCGAGTGATTCAAAAATAGGGGCCCTGGTGGGATAAGCTCATGGAGCTCCTCCGCACACTCTCCGAAGAATTAAATAGAGAATTAAATAGAAGAACCTGCTTGTTTTTTTATTATTTTAAGTATCAACATAGTATATCAACTAACCTGTTGGTAAGTAATGATGTGGCCTAGGACGGACCATGCCTAACTAATAGTAGCCTATTCACTCTTTTCTTGAATTCGCCCAAATTATAATGTGTAGGAAACACTTCAGCCGGCAGCGAATTCCACTCCCTAACCGTGCGCATGAGAAATGTAGATCGAAACCTATTAGTGCGCATTGCTGAATTGTCTACGACGTAAGGGTCTTTAGGGTTTTATTTTAACATCTATCAATGTACATAATCCATTAAGTATTGAGATCGAAGGAAGCTATCTAGACTGTTTCACAATGTCCCAGTCAGTTTCAGTTGTCGATTTAGCTGCCAGTTACTTCATGAAGAATGACGATTTATATTTCAACTAACTATTTGGTGGATAACGGTTACTTTTCGATTGTGAAATTAAACATGTAAACAAATAGGTTTTCAATGTAAGATAAGACTGGATCAATTAATTCCGCACCCGTACCACCATTAGTCAATTTCTAAATCCTGTCGCAAAATCTATCGATTCCAGTGACTAATAATCCCTGTACCACTGTACAGGGATACCAGCCTGCGCTTGCGTCGCGGTGTCTGCATACGCGGTCATTATCGGTATTTTGTGTCGTCTTCAGCGCTTGCTGGCAATAAAAAAAATAGATTCTTGCTTGTCAAACAAAGAACAGGCAACAGTTCATGCTGTATGTACTGTTTGCTGTGCGTCGGCATTAGCGGAGGTGAAAAAACGACGGTCACTGTATTCCGTGTCCTTGTGCAAATAGTGTCGTATGGAATGGTGGCGTTTTATTGTAACCTTAAATGGTTCAGCAAAATTGTAACTAATAGATACAAAAAGCAAATCTTACTCATTCCGGGCACCGCCATGATGACCCTCGAGATGCAGACGAGCGAGATGCCTCGGATGGCGGCAGTCCTGGAGTCGCCCACGCGCTGTCCGTCCTTGGTGAAAACGGGCGTGCCGTTGACTATCTCACTGGAAAAGTTTCAAAAATATAGATTATTGAAAAAAAACAATTATCAAAAAGGCTGGGAATCGAACCATCGCAACTTGAGCTATCCGGACTCCTGCCTTTAACACTCTGCTACCCAGACAGAAGAAGCCTTGATAACGCGTATCTTTACATAGACATGTAAGGATTGTTGGACACTTTGGTGATGTCTCTTGTAGAGGAAGTGAAGGATAGGCACTTCATATCGATTAATAAAGAAAACAAAATTCGCACACGGGTAGATAATTAACCCACTGTTGGAATAGTCGGGTAGGGTCGCTGACGTACACGCGTAATGAATGAGTAAAAGAATAAAAATAACACTGCGAGTGTCAAAAAATATTCAACTCTATTCACCGTCTTGTTAGTTTCTAAGTTACTGTAAACAGTATGTAAGTAACTCACTTGCTCCTCATCATGGGAATGTTGATAAAATTCGCGCCGCACACGGCTGCGAACGGCACGAAGCGGGCGAACAGTGGGTTCTTCATTTTCTGAAATAACAAGTATAATAGTTTTTAAAACCTAACGATTTTTCATTTAAACCTTAATTCGTAAGGTACAGTCGCCAGCACATAAGGTTCCCCCCTTTGTTGCAAACTAGCCCTTATTACAACTGCATAAGATACCGCAGTGTTTACCTTGACATGCTGATGTTGTCCGTACAACCAAATAACATAATCTTCCTTTGGAGGGGTACAATTTGAGCTAATTTGCAAAGGGTTTGTTATACAAAAAAAATTGAACTAGCTAGTTATTTGCTTGGTATCTATTGTTTTTAAGAACATGTTGAGATATCAAGACAACACAAAATAGCATCAAAATAAGACGCAAGTTATTTGCTTGGTATCTATTGTTTTTGAAGAACATGTTGAGATGTCAAGACAACACAAAATAGCATCAAAATGAGACATTCAATTAGGATCAATTTAAAAATGAAAGCACAAAATCTTGATTATCTTAAAAAGTTATAACTAAGGCTAAAACTACATCTTGAAATAATCTCAAATGAGATCTACTTTTACCCCTCCGAGGGATATGAATCGATCGAATTACCGGTAACCCTGTATACATACACAAATTCATGTTGCCATGACATCGAGTATCAACTCACAATCACTGTTGATAAAGCTAATCTGGGTTTATCCTGTCGTCATCCATCACCAAATAAGATATCGAAAGATACTAGTAAAATCAGTTTTTTTTAAAATAAAATTAATCTTATTTTCTTGAACTGGCTGGCAAGATAGTAATACCTACTATATATCGTAAAGGACAAATACAGACAACGCAACAACAGTCTTAGTTTCGAACTCGTGCTATGATCAAATAAACATTAGCCCCTTGCGGGGTTCGAACCCGCGAAGTCAAGCAAGCGCTAACCCTACACCAAACGTGTTGTCAAATTGATATACTCTTACTAATCTGTGTTGATATTGAAACAGCGCCGTTCTGAGTGTATAAACATGACAAACTATAGCAATTGTTTGATGAATATCAATTGCATATCAATCACGGAAGAATTGATTACACTCGTATAGAAGTGCAATTCGCAGGTGAATATTGCATGAAGATATTTCACTATTTTCACTAATTGGGAGTTTTCATTTTGAAAAAATCTACCGACAAGAGCCTAGCTCTGAATTTTGATGAAGATTATCGTTTTATTAATGCCTTATTTGTAAGGAAAGTATAACAAAATTAAATTGTCACACAAACCGTGTCTGAAAACTTTGAACAAGATTTCTTTAATAGAATCGTATCATTCAATCAATCTCGTTAAAAATACTTATTTACAAATAAGCGAAACAAATTAGAACTTTTCTTTTCATTCAAACGCTATATTCACCATAGAAAAAATAAATTAAGTATTGCCATTATTTTTCACTATGCAATGCAAAGAAAGAAGATGCATTATATAAGTATCCTACTTATTCTTAGCTCACTTCACACGTAGGACGAAGTCGACAGGTCCCTCTAATAATTTATATCCACATTCGATCACGTTTGTTAGTTAGCATGTGAACTCGTGGGCAAACAGACCGACACACCTCCATGACGTAGAGATAAGTGGGTAGAATCGTCGGAGAATATTACGTTATTATGGAAAACAACTGATAATATTTCTAGATAAACACACTACGCGTCGCATTTTTGGGTAATACCAACGGTAATGCTTTGGACAAACATTGGATAAAAAAAAGGGATTGTTTCTTTTGTGCATTTCTCAGAACTGAACAGAATTCGGTTGAAACCGGTTAAATTTTAAGTAACGTTCAACTTATTTTAAACCATAGTTTATGTTTATATAGCAGAATTTAACTTTTCAGGATGTCGATCAAAATGAGCGAGTCTCACCAGTAACGTAAATATTGCACCAAAATATCATGGTAAATATTTGAATTTGGAATAAAAGTTCGTTTGCACGGTGCAGCGTGAACGAGCATGTGGACTGTAAAAAGAAAAATTGAAAAATCGAAATGACCACCACTCATTTCACGCAAATCTGCACCACCTCGCGGCCAGTTCGATTTTGGAATTCATTACGGAATTCTAAAATCGAACTGGCAGCGTAGTAGCCGTCATATTTAGCTGGTGATATACATATTTATAATTTTAATTATTTTTATTCTCCTCACCTTGACTTGGGCGTTCAGGTATAGCGCTGTGCCCAACGCGCCCCCACAAGCGCAGCAGTAGGACGTCAGTAACTGCCTGTAAAGTAAACAAAGCTCTGGTTAATTGTAGGTACATGTATTAGGGATGCTACCAAAAAACGATTGAATTATTGAATGGTATTGAGTAGACACATTCCAAATATTTGCGTGCATGCATAAAATTGCACCTACTCAATTATGTATTAGTAAATAATACTAATAGCCGCTGAGATAATGATATTACGACGTCCCCAATTTTGACAGATCTTTATTACATTAAAGACCTTAAAAAATTGTCAGAAAACCTTAGGAAAAATGACAAAGTCAGGAAGTTGAATATTCTTTTTATACATTTTGTTTCAACAATTAAAACGTCTAAGTAGTATTCTCTGAACGGCCTTAGCTAATTAGCTAAAGGTAGACTTCCATAGCTTCCTTAGACTTCCTTTAGCTATTTAGCTAAAGGTAGACTTCCTTAGCTTCCTTAGACTTCCTTTAGCTAATTAGCTAAAGGTAGACTTCCTTAGCTTCCTTAGGCTTCCTTTAGCTAAAGGTAGACTTCCTTAGCTTCCTCAGGCTTCCTTTAGCTAATTAGCTAAAGGTAGACTTCCTTAGCTTCCTTAGGCTTCCTTTAGCTAATTAGCTAAAGGTGGATTTCATAGCAATGCGGCCTGCTTGACGCATGCGCAGCCACGGAGCCGCGCGGCTTTCATGTGTATAGAACCACTGAATAGATAAATAAGGATTACCTTTATTTATCTATTCAGTGTATGGAACCCTCTACAAGTGATGCGTCACGGCCAAGTACCGCATCCGTCAAAGAAGTCTACCTTGGCAAAGCTTTCGAAGCTATATTTGCTTACGTAGTAGAGATGGGCGTGTCACCAGATCGGTTGGTGTAGTTGACCACCGCGTTGAACGTCTGATTCACCCACTGCCAGAACACTGTTGCTGCCGTTGTCTTGTAGAATGATATCATGCCTGGGGAAAACAGTTAACTAGTTAATTTCAATGGTTTAGAATATTTTAACCCGATGTCGCATTTATAAACCGACGTCACGCAATGAATGATCCATAAGAGATCAAAACTTTCGCGCATTTCGACCGACAGCACGGTAGTTCAAATTGGAAGAGTCCCCGCCCGTGCGATCTTTTTGGTTTTTTTATTTCATCTTTTTAGTTAACTTCAACTAACTATCCATAACTTTCAGAAAACGTGCATTAGTGTTTAGGTCACTTTGGGAATTATATTATGTGCTTTAGGGCTTTATGTGACAGAAATAGGAATGTACACGTTAAACACTAAGTGATTTTAAAACAATTTGAACGTTTCTTGCAATAAAGCGGGCGGTGGCGTTGTGTCTTTTATTAAAGTGAAAAATTCAGCTTGGATTTTATGCCACCGAAATGCATCCCGCATCGGCCGCTACGGCTACCACTATTTATTGAGTTAAAAACTGGTCTAAGGTCCGTTCTTCTTTGCTTGTCGAATATTATTACAATCTTGACATCCCTTTTGAACATACTGATTATGGTTAAAATAGGAAAACACAACCTACATTCATTATGTAATGCATCGTTGAAAACTGAGATCTTTCTAAATTAAATAGTTCAAAATTTTATTCAGCCCTTTAAATTATGGACTGATCTCGATCAATTTTTTAAATCACTTACTTAGTGTTAACGTGTACATTCCATACCTGTCACATTAAGCCCTACCTAAGGCCTAAAGTGACCTCAACACTAATGAACGTTTTCTGAAAGTGGTGGATAGTTAGTTGAAGTTAACTAAAAGATGAAATAGGACACCAAAAACCTTACCTCCAGTGATGATAGTATTCATCGGTGCCTGCGCAGCCATGCGGCCGATGACCAGCATCTTCTCGCCAGTGTCCGGGTGGAAGGCGCTATCGTACAGGTACTTGGTCGCCCACAGCTTCTCCTCGTTGTAGCCAGGCGGCATTTTGCGGGTTTTCCTGTAGATAAAACAACGTGAGATGATTTGACTTAGGGTGGGCAATGAACTCATGAATATGAAGCGAGCGCTGGCAGTATACTTGGCGTAAACTATAGGTAGACCGCTGCTTGCGTTGCGGCTGCGTCACTCATCAATGTTGTGAGATTGCTTTCTCAACATGTAGACTAATGCAGCCTTCGAAAGCCACCAGTACGGTGGACGGTGTGTTTACCAAACGCCAAAAAATTATGTCAGTAATGGGGAGATTAATCAATGAAAATTTCTAAAGCACGCAAGATATACTGCGTCCCGTTTCATCAAGCCGCGTGGTTATGCGGTTCCGAGGCAGGACGTCTACTCCCTAAGCCCGTAGTTACGGCCGTATTTACGAATGAAGGTGTTTTCTTTAGCCATGCTTTGCCAAATATAATTGTAATCTATTATTAGACAAATAATCAACACCCATTTGCTCCCAAAATCTTATTTTTAGTTTTAGATACTAATCAGATTAGAGAAATAAGTATGATAGCCAAAGAAAACACCTTCGCCCGTAAATACGGCCGTTATTACGGGCTTAGGGAGTAGACGCCCAGGCTTCACATTCGTCAAGCCGCTTTCGAAGGCCGCATTAGTCGGAAGTCTAACTGAGGGGTTCCGAAGCCGAATGGCAAAAAATTTACCCCTTAGGCGCTCTGAAGACGACGGGGCGGGTCAGTCTTTTTGACCGCAAAGTATTATCGCGTCTGCGCATCATCGATGCCCGCGCTGCCGAGACTGCCCGCCAGTACGCCGCCCCAGCGCGGTCTTTTTGCCCTTCATGTGCGTTGGTCTGCAATGCGCTTAAAAATTCGTCAAGTTTCTGTCACAATCACAACCACAAAATAATAAGACTCACCTGAACTCGTCGACGATTTTTTTGGCTTCATCGAGCTGCTTGTCCGAGGCGAAGGCGTTGAGCGGGTTCGTCAGCCGTAGGAAGTGCAGCGCGCGGCCCTTGTACGTGCTTTGGTCGTAGGGCGGCTTGTCCAGATCTATTTCAGGCATCTTGGCTGGGTTGCTAAGAGGGAAATGTTGGTTGAATTAGGTTAGCAGAAAAACTTTAGCACTTAAAATTCTGAAGCACTTTTTGGGGGCATATTGCAAGTAGGTACAATAATATACTGACTTATTATTATTTATTTATTTATTTATCTAAACCTTATTGCATGGTGGACTATAAGCCTAAAGCAATCTCTACCAGACGTCTCTCTTTTATATGTTATTTCGATTGATTTCTATGTAAAGTCAATCACCTTTATTTATAGAAGGAAGTATTTATTGATGAATATAAGCTTTGGCGGGTTGACTGCATTATATACGAAGAATGTAAACTATATTTTTTTAAATGTCCTATATTTAGATTTGACTGGAATGCTTTACTTTTACAGCAGTAAAGTTTGGCATATCACTTATTTTACATTTGAAAAAGCATGTAGATATTGCGTACATATAATCTACTAGCTTTAGCCCGCGACTTCGTTCGCGTGGACTTCAGGTTCGTCCCGTCTAGTCTAGTAATAAGTAAGAAATACGGTAACTAAGCAATGCAGAGCCCTAAATTGTAGCCTAAGTATATGTTATTCTGATGTATAAGCTATATTGTGGTAAAGTTTCATTCAAATCCATTCAGTAGTTTTTACGTGAAAGAGTAACAAACATCCATACATCCATACTTACAAACTTTCGCCTTTATAATAGTACTAGCTTTTGCCCGCGACTTCGTTCGCGTGAACTTCAGGTTAGTCCCGTCTAGTAGCGCAAAAAATGTGTTTTTTTTACGACCTCACATTAGAAACCTCAAAAATTGTAGCCTATATGTTATTCTGATGTATAAGCTATATTGTGGTAAAGTTTCATTCAAATCCATTCAGTAGTTTTTACGTGAAAGAGTAACAAACATCCATACATCCATACATCCATACTTACAAACTTTCGCCTTTATAATAGTAGTAGGAAGTAGGATGTTTCTTATAGCATTTAACGCTTTAAATATTGCCTACCCAGCATTGCCTCCTTCAAAGACAGTATAATTTTAATCTATTAATTACAATAATTACTGTAAACAATAAATCCAACGCAAAATACAATAAATGCCACAGTTCTTTAGATAAACCGTTGTTATCTTAGTTACGAGAACCGCTGCTTTTTATTTTATCTGTTTGCGACCATTGACATGCTGGGTTATTGTAATTAGAACGATTCGTCACGTGACTAGGAGAAGTAATATTCTTATTCTAATTATTATCGTTCCCAGAATCGATTATCGATTTAAAAGAGCACTTGCGCGCGCGCAGACGACTAAAATGCGAGGTAAAAATTATATCTTGTCAATGATCTTTTCATCTCTCCTGTTCGGAAAATTATTAACTTTCCTGTGTAGATAGCCGGGTGGAAAATAACTTTTCCATCCCTAGGGTGGAAAGTAATTTAGTTTTTATTGCTACGATCAGATATGGAGTCAAAGATAATTGAGTCACATCACATTATTAAAATAAAACCGGCTAAGTGCGAGTCGGACCCGCGCACTGAGGGTTCCAGTGGTTCCGTGCCGTGTCACCCTTAACTGGATTCGGGGTCCATTTACTTCCACCTAACGAAAATATGACAATATTTTTTGACAGCAATACCTCAGAAACTACTAGTTCGATCTCATTCAAACCAACCAATTATCGTTGAAAGTTTTTGTTAAGATCTACATCACATATTTTTTTCAAGTTTTCACTTCCTTAGTTCAAAAGTTAGAGGGTGGTTAAATGCGAATAAACGAAGAAAAATGTTAAAGAAACAATTTAATCTCAAGCAGGAAAGAAAGGAAAGAACAAAACAGTGTCTAAATGTCTTAAAAGTTACTAGAGAGAGTACTTCACACAAATGGGCTGATTCGTATTCAGCAGGGATGTTGCAGATGCCGATATTTTCACATCCGCGGATGCGGATGCGGATGCGGAGTTTAGCAGGCTCACATCCGCGGATGCAGATGCGGATGCGGATGTATAAGATATTATGTAAAAAAAATACAATAAAACGTATTACCGGCGTAATATAATATAATTTACCTTGTGATCTTATGGATATTAGTCTTAAATAATATAAAGTTTTCACACACACTGTCATACACACTGTATCACAACAACATTAAAAATACCTACCTATCTATCTTTATGATACGATAAGTAGTTCACTTTCACTTCACAGCGCAAACAAACACGTAATATTTATTCACTTGCAAGAAACAAATGATGCACTAGCTAGAACTAACAAGCTGCCTATCCACTGGGAAATATATATTAATATACCGAGATATACTCGATATCGCTCACCATAGTTTACAATGGAACCCTTCTCACTGGAAATATAATATTTTATATCCCGAGCTATAATATGTTTTGGAGCGATTCGAGAAAGATATATTTTCCGCCCCCCGCACGCACCTCCGCCCCCCGCGGTGGTGGACAATCGCATACAAAACTAAGAAAATATATATCCCATAGTGTGAACGGGTGAAAGATATATCTCGGGATTTAAAATATATCGTAAAATTATCCCACAATCAAAAGACAGCTACAAACGTGTCGAATCTTGTCACCAATTTCTTCGCTCCCATTGGTTATTGTCACGTGCGACCGGCACGTGTCAATCGCCGGCCCCGCCCAATTTCTTTCTTGTCGCTACTTGTACAATATTCGCATCCGCATGAACATTCGCATTGATTAAATGCGGATGCCGAAGCAGATGCAGATGTCCAAATCAATGCGGATGTTCCGCATTTGCGGATGCAGATGCGAATGTTCGCAACATCCCTGGTATTCAGATTCAGCTTTATTGCATTGCTTTTAGCTTTAGGCTTGTCTTTTCTAAATGTTTCGTGATTCATGATCTTGTTATGATGTACTTAGGTCTATGATTATCGTTTAGTGTACTCATACGTCATGAACTAAGGACATCAAAGTCTAACAAATAAATATGTTGACGATATTCCATTTCTGTATGTTTACACTTCTAATTTGCATCATGGTCTCAGAACCTCAGTACCTACTTTGTGTGGTGGTAAATATAGTACTTACATAATGATGACATTAGCTATCATTGTATTTGTTTGGGTAGTATTTAAACGAGCGACTGTAAATTAATGTTTTAAGTGTCAAAAATACTTAATTTGGGTTATAGAATTACTAAGTGAGCGACTGAGTGTGATTGACGAGAAATCAACAGATCAGCAACTTACAAAGAATAATTTGAGTTACTTTAAATGCAAAATGAGAAGCTTTATAATATATGAACGACCTAATTTTTGATTGAGTGTCAACATTACGTCCTGCATTTTTTTCAATATTTGGCAAATGGATTTTTCAAACTGAGCGGTATTTAATCTAAAATGAAGTGTTTCGAATGCTAAAACTACTTTGAAAAATACTAATCTGAGTAGCGTATTATGAAGCCACATTAAAATAAAAAATCAACTTATGAAATTACTATTTGAAGACACACTTAATATTTTATTAGCGAAGAAACAGACGGACATGGCGAAACTGTAAGGGTTCCGTTGGACTACGAAGCCCTAAAAAAACCGGTTAAGTGCGTGTCGGACCCGCGCACTGAGGGTTCCGTGCCACCCTTAACTGAATTCAGGGTCCACTTACTTTCACTTAACGAAAACATCACAATATATTGCGACACCAAAAATAACTTTGTTTTTCATAGTGTTTGTATGAAAGACAAAGTTATATTTGCGGTTGATAAAAATGTGCAATATCTCAAAAACTACTGGTTCGATCTCCTTCAAACCAATTTTCGTTGCAAGTTTTTGTTGAGATCTACGTCATATATTTTTTTCAAAATTTTCACTTTCTTAGTTCAAAAGTTAGATGGGGGGGACGCCCATTTTACCACTTTGGAAGCGTCTATATCTCAAACCTTACACTTTTAGAAAAAATGGTTTGAGAAACCTCAATATCATTTTAAAAGACCTATCCATAGACACCCCACACGCATAGGTTTAAGTAAAAAAAAATTTTTAGGTTTTAGTTTCATGTATGGGAGCCCCCCCTTAAATATTATTTTTCCTTACTTTTTGTATCTGAATCGGAAAGCGGTGAACAAAATACACCTACCTACCAAGTTTCAGCTATGTGATGCTTATAGTTTCAGAATAAAGTGGCTGTGACATACGGACGGACAGACAGACAGACAGACAGACAGACAGACAGACAGACAGACAGACAGACAGACAGACAGACAGACTTGACGAAACTATAAGGGTTCCGTTTTTTGCCATTCGGCTACGGAACCCTAAAAAGACACTTCAGTGAATAAAAAAAGTGATTTTCTTATCAAAACTATAATTGGTATAAGGGTTGAGGAGCTCTCATCGTCACTAGTAGATAAGTTCTAGCCCGGCCTCGTTTTCATTTTTGTCCAATGGGTATCATTTTTGCTTCCAGTGGTGGTGTTGTTAACAATAATCATAATTAATTAATTTGAGCCGAATTGCTAGACCCAAAACGTATAATATGTGTGCAAACAACATATTATAGTTTGTCTAAAATATAAAACTAAGACCTCAAATAGAATATCAGTAACCAATAATCATTAAGACAGCAGCTCACAAAACTTTGCTCAGACAGAGTGAACTTTTTTGTAGTTCGTTATGTAAAACCTCAATTGGAAAAATCGAAAATATCTTAATATTAAAGCTGCCCCTTCTGTATTTCTAGTCGCTCAGTTAGTAATTTAGTCGCTCGGATAGTATTTTTATATCTGAAATGGATTTAACAAAGCCCAGTTGTTGTAAGCTCGATCTGGATTTTATTATTAATCAATATTCGTCGTTAGTTTAGTTAATTATTCGCTTACTCAAATTCATACCGCTCAAGTAATTAAAACAGTATGTCATCATCAGTCGCCAAGTTATTTTTTATTCGCTCGTTTTATTATTCCCCTATTTGTTTGATGTTATTATTTAGTAAGTCTTTAGGCGGCTTCGATAGCTTACATCTCCTTCTCTACAAGATTAAGTACTGAAGAACTAAAAACACAGATTTCGATATGGAGTAAAGGATCTTTTGGATAGTTACATCAAGTTTGTTAAATTAGTACCAAGCCCCACCAAAGTAAAAGCAACAATGTCCTTTATTAAATGTTGTAAATGCGCTCGGGTCGAACTGTAATTAATTTTCTCTAATGAATGTAGCATGGAATATGCACAAGACCACTGCTGTTTGAATTCTATCGATTTTGATGGGTATTGATGAAAAGCTTTTTGAGGGTGGTGTGGTGGGAGTAGACCCGAGTGTCCTCTATGGTAACAAAATTAATTACGTACAATACAACCTATTGTTAGTACTTAGACCCTTTTGATGTCGAGAAATGAATATGTCCTAATTAATTTTAATTACGAATACTGCCTATAAGTTTGTTGTATTACTTAGATTTTATGGATCATGGTGTTCGAAATAAAGTTTACTATTATAACTGAATTTAATTATTTACTAGGAATGTATTGGTTTCTAATTGGATAACATTTTACAGGGCCCCTTTATGTAACTAATTATACGAGAACAATACGCGGCTTCTTATCAAAACCAAACAAACGCGTTTGAGTCTTGAACTAAGATGACATTTCCCTTGAAATACTCGTAGAATAGATATTGGTGGACGTTATCAACTGAAATAATATACTTACTCTTCGATAACACTAATTATTTCGAAAGTCCTTAGACGCACTGACGTACTACATGAACTTGTTTATGAATACGGATTGATTATTTTGAATTTCAAAACCTCTGTTGCCATTTTTTACCGTCTTCAAAAAATGAGGCAATTCACACAAGTGCCATATTTTATTCTTAAAAGATGAAATAAGAAACCAAACATTGCGCACAGGCGGGACTCGAACCAGCATCTTTCTGGCTTACCGGGCCAACTGCTCTTCCAATTGAGCTGGTTCGAGTCCCGCCTGTGCGCAATGTTTGGTTTCTTATTTCATCTTTTAAGAATTCACACAAGATTTTAAATTTTAAAATCAAATGCGTATTCAGGCGTAAAAGGTGTGTCTGATTGTCCGTGTATTTTAATTAATGCTGATAATAAAAGTTAAAAACATCACGACGAGTTTATCTCTAAACGTTATCTGCTTTATTGTAGCAGAATTAGCAAATCACTATCGTAACAGAAATCCGTACTTTCATTCAACTCGTAAAGTTATTTACATATTTAAAAGTTTGGTGTATTTGTAACATTTCGGCAAGGACAGATTTTACAAAAGGTTATTATTTTCCTATTTTAAACAGATAAAAATACCTAATTAAACGTAGTTTAAAAGTATTTTCATCTAAATCTACCTGACTGACTGGTAGAATGAAAGTAACGATTCGCAATCAGAGAATTTTGTGTTATAATGTTTAATGTAATAATGAAAATGGCTTACTTATCTAATACTAAAGGTACATCAATGTTTAAAATTTATTGTATCGAAAGAAACCGTGACCCGGGGCGGCCGAGGCCCTCCTTATCACTCAAATATTGTGGCAATGACCGTTTCTTCTGCCCAGAAGACACCTTATCAAAGAGATCAATAAAAGTAACAAAATGTAATATAGAGCTCCCTAGTTATATGAACATTGCCTAAATATCATTGTTAAAGACCCGGTGATATCTCAGAAACAGTAAATTATGTAATTTGTCTATGTTAAGCAACGAATTGTACAGAAATAAAAATAAATGTTTTAAAATTCACTTACCTTTGTATGTGGCTTCAAAATATTACTGAACTTCAATCCAAATGTGGGAATAACCAGATTTTGAATTTTCGCCTCGACCGAATCGTTACGGACACGTAAGTTTCATTTTTTTGTTGAATTTTATGTTTTATCGATGTGAATTGTTCAAATGTTGCGCCGTGACAGCGTCTCGGAAAATGACACGAAAAATCAATTCGTTTTCAGATTGGAAACGGAAACATGGCGCTAGTGTCGTGAATATTCTCATAATATAGATGTTAGAAATATGTCACCCTCACAAATTTTTAAACACTTATAATTTAAAATAAAAATATTTTGACTAATCTTATTAAGTATCAAATGATAACAAATACTGGAATTTCGTTTTGATCATTTTAGACAAGTCAGTTGACTTATATTCTGCTTCCGGTTTTGAAAACACTTCTTTTCACGCATTTATTAATCTGCTCATATTATTATTCTTCAGCGTGTTTTGTACCAGCGCTGATTTTAGTTATTAAAAATAACCCTTACTTATACTAACACAACTTGTGTATTCAAGCTTAAAGAATTTTTAATACTTAAAATAATAATATTGAGTATTTTCATTCATATACATATTTTGTACGTTGTCATAAACACAAGTGTCACATTTCGTAGAACGGAATTCTTCAAAATTACGTCTTTGCCAGAGGCGGTCCTAAAATAATTTTATCATAAAAATAACCTTTTTACGAGGTTTTGTGATAACTAGAAACATGTCTTTAATTAGCAGAAATATTTTCCGAGCCCTGTTGCAGGTAAGACTTTACCGTACAATACAGAATAATTGTAAATTAAGCCTAAAAACCAAAAGATACTGTTTCGTAACTACTGTGCATTTTGTGTTACATTTCAAGTTCTTCTAAATATTTATTTGATGTGTTTATGTTCGTGCAGTACATCTGAAAAGAAGAATTAATTCTACCTCTAACATAATAGTTTCCTACTAGGATTAATTAGTACCTCACGTGATCATTTTATAAAAGGACACCTCTCGTTATACTATGTATGTAGGTACGAGGAAGGTGACAACTTGTTATTTATGTGCTCTACTGGACTGTCCAACAATTTTAAGAATTTGGTAGATACAATAAATACAATTTCAATTGTTATTCTGGTGCAGGAAGAAAGCAACCTAAAATATTCTACTAATCAATACCTATTTAAATTTAACATTAGAAACCAATATTTTTTAACACACTATCCTTTGTTCGGTGCTGATAATATATATTATATTAATCTTTTTCAGGGATCACAACATGTAGGCAAAGGCGTCCACACTAGCGCGGTAAACCCGGAAAAAAATGTATGTTCACCACATTCCATCAGCACCCTGGTGAGAAAACTAACTGCCCTTACTAATTGCAAGTATTTGTGGGAAAAGGTGTTGAAGCAAAAAACTGTGATATTTTCCATATATTCATTATTCTAATAATGAAATAAGAAACCTAATATTGCCCCCAAGCGGGACTCGAACCCGCAACCTTTCGGACCGGGCCAAAGTACATCTTATTAGAATACAAAAATAACACTGAGAGTGTTAAAACATTTAATACTATTATATGTAAATTAAGTGAAACTTAGTCTGGGTATACTTTATGAATTTATTATTTTTGCTTCAATACTCAACTGTTAAAAAGCATTTATCTGAATTTATGTCTATTTTCTATTAAATAATTAGTTAGCACAATTTATTAATATTGTTATTCAAAATTATCCTACCAAATTATGTTGTGGCATTTAAGTAACAAAATTTCTTTTTTTACTGAAACATATGCCAACCAGACATTTGAATTTTATTCAATGCTTATTGCTTATGATCTGAATTGATATTCCAAATCATGTGATTTAAAATCAAGTGTATGATTATAAAATATCTTATGTTACATTTTTGAGTAATTAGTATTTACAGGACCACCGTCTGAGAAAAGTGTAAGCTTTATTTATAGAGATGCATGCACATATTTGTGTAAACCGTTGTGTACCTCTACTATAATATGAAACTTCTAGTCATTCTATTCTACATATTGGAAATATCTAATTTATAAACTATTTTCCAAATTTCTTTTCCGATTTCTTATATTAACTATATAGTTGCTTTTATAATATAAATATTCAATATAATTTAATGTTTGAACACCGTTTGGCTTAACACACTCGATAACAAATCCTTAAATATTTTATTTTGAATAGGATGGCTACCGAATTAGCATGTTTTATGGGTGTCTCGATCACTGAATGTTAATAAAATATCTGGGAACAATCATTTGTAATTGGAAGGGGTATGAAAAATAGCAAATAAGTTTTAGCATGGAATCAGCTTATACACCTGTTTGATAACAGTCCAGACAAAAATTAC
Organism: Pyrausta aurata; assembly: GCA_963584085.1. Taxonomy (NCBI): domain Eukaryota; kingdom Metazoa; phylum Arthropoda; class Insecta; order Lepidoptera; family Crambidae; genus Pyrausta; species Pyrausta aurata. The sequence goes on along the minus strand of OY757275.1, from coordinate 4,694,086 downwards.
CCAACGTATCAAAACCTTATAACGACAACAAATTCTAAAGTGATTTTACACATTCGCACCAACGCATTGGCATAATATGAAATTAACACATATAAAGCTTGAATTAAGCTACATTCGAAATATATCTTAAATAGCTGTATTATGAATTACATTAAGGCTGTTCTTAAACAGGCTTTTTTGTGCTAGCAACCTTTGTGTCGTCCAAATGTAATATCTAACTTTAACCCACTAGTTTGTAAGACCAGTTTTGAATTTATTTGTAATTTCAACTGAGTAATCATAACTTTTACTGCTAATGGTAAGTTATCAGGTTTTTACCAGCTGAATACCAGTAAATTTGAAGATTACTATAGGTAGTAGACCGCGAAAATGAGACCTCGCCTGCGGGGCGAAGGGGTGCGGGGGGCGACGAGAGCGCGGTTAGTGAGCGGCGCGGGCGGGTCGTCGCCGCCCGCACCCCTCGCGCGCCCCGCTATCGCCTCTCCCCGCGCCCCTGCACCCCGCAGGCAAAGTCTCAATGAAGCGGTTTACCTATAAACGCTTTATTGCAAAAAGGGAGCATAGCTCAATAATTTTGTATATCAATTTTCAATATTGTATTTTGTTAATGAATAGGAAAACAAGCTGAAATTTTGTATGAAAGATGATAAAAAAAAACTTTCAAGCTGATTTAAGGACATCATAACCAATTTGAAATGTAATAAAACAAATCAGAAAATATCAGTGTTTGGTGAACAATCAATCAGGTATTATCTATCAGTACCGATAAGATTATGACGCGCCATACCATTCCTGTATTTACTTACGCACTAATTGAGATTTGTACATGTAGTAGGTAATATTATTTAAAAAGACAAGTAATAAAAAAATATAATTAGACCACTTGTTGTAAATTGGGAGGTTAAAAGTCGAAATTGTATGTATTTTTTGAAAATAAGCATTTCAAGTATTTTTAGATGGTTATAAAAGTCCCTTAGTATTGTTTATTTAATAATTAAAGAACATTTTAGACAGTAGACAAATTTTTGACTATCTAAATTCAACGATATCAACCTTCATCATAAAATGTAATAAGAATATGTAACCATGAAAGTTTCAACTTTAATTCGTTTAAATAAGTTCAAAAATGCCTTCTATCTTTTGTCAAAGAATAGTAAGCCCCGTCTAATCGATATTATGTTGGTACAGCAATCGCAAGTGACCAAGGAAGGTCGCATCAAGTGCACGCTCATCCCTGGAGATGGCGTGGGCCCTGAGCTGGTGTACTCCGTTCAGGAGGTGTTCAAGGTACAACTTTCTTATTGAATATTTTATAGCATTTAAGTTTCTTGCCCACTACACCGAAGCATACCATGACCACAGATATTATAATACTAGCACAGATACCTCATCTCATACAAGAAAACGGTTCCGCCGTAACGGGCTAATATCTCCGGGCTAAATTTAAGTATTGAGAGGGCTATGTAAAAAGCCGTAGATAGCGCTACGTAGACTGATGGACTTCACGGAAAGCATGTCGATTGCTCGCAATTAGTTCATGTGTTCAACACGTCAATAAATGGCGCTACGTGTACTGGATTCACAGAAAAAGCATGTCGATTGCTCGTAACTAGTCTACGTGTTTAGTATCTCAATAGATGGCGCTAAACTCATTGCTGTAGTGACTGTAGCACTAAAAAAGGGTAAAAATAATGTAACTAAAATTCAAAGGTAAATTTCGCTACCATTGTTCATGACACGATGGCGCAGCGGATTAGAAAGGCGGCCTCGGATTTTAAACACGCGGGATCGAATCCCAGTACTGCATATTCTTTTTTTATGTTTTTTTTGTTTTTATCAGTGTTTTGAACTTTTTTCTCTTTTCTTTTCAACAAAATCCAGATATTATAAAATATGTCCTAAAAATAATACAATAAATAATTTGAAATGTTTTATATTTTATGACAATTTGTTGTGTGTATCAATAAATATAAATTAAATGAAAACGTCGCGTTTCGTCATCATCATGTAAAAGTAGAGTAGGTTTCCTAAATGAATGCAATTTGTAGGTACTTCAGAAATCAAGTTACTCCTTATCTTTTGTTCACTAGCACAACGACCGTCCAATACGGCTCTCTCAGTAGTTCTGTTTCAGTCCCCATTATGAGAGTAAAGAGTACGGATAGATTGGTTAGTTTAGTAGGTACTGCAAGAGCGAGACAGAGCGAGGCTGTCTATTCAGTGGTTGCACGGCTCGCCCGGCTCGCGTGACCTCTCGTCTCGAGGAGAGCCCACGCTAGTCTCACGCCGCGCGCCGAATTATTATTTCGACAGTGCAGCAGAAATGTTATAAAACGTCTATGTAATTTATGTATTCTTTAATGTATTGATATTTGAGTTGATTTTCACATTCATGCATGTAATTATGACTCATGTTTCATGTTCATGTTTGTTATTAAGCCGGCATTACCTATGAAGGAAATCAGTTTTCTTTGGAATAGTTTCTAATTAATTAAAAATGATTTTATTCTTCATTCTAGTAGACTGCTAAAATCTTATTATTCCGCCCGGCAGCTACAGATTAGCAAGAGTCGGCGGCTAAACCAGTGTGTGGCCGGTGTGGATATGGCGCACCAAATTGTACCTACTTAATTCCATTGTTTTCATTAAGTTAATGGTGTTGTCAATTATATATAATATATACGCTCGCAGCTTTGCAAAATGCCGACGGAAAATGACAACTCGTTCAATTTTCGACGTTAGTTATAGTTTTAGGGTAACCATGATTTAACAACGTTTACGTCAAAACCTTGGACTTGGTTTCAGTAATCAGAAATAAAGTCTGATTTGCGCATAGGACGAATTAAAACCAATGAAGATATTAAATAAGATTAAATTATCCGTTTTGGTTTTCGTAAAGTTCACGCCATATGGCATTCTCTACCAGTCATACCTTTGGGCTAAGCAGAAATGACTGTGGACGGTGCGACAAAGAAATGAAATTAATTATTATCATTTCAATTGTGTTCTAAGACATGGCAATAAGACAGGTATTTGGTTGTAGTAATTCGATAACATAACCGATAGATAGAGCTAATAAAAATAACCGTTGGGATTTAACACTTTTTACGACATTTAAAATTTAGTTTTAAGTCATAGCAATAAGACAGGTTTTTGGTTGCAGTAATTCGATATTATAACAGATCGACAATAACTAATAAAAATAACACTTTCCATGACATTTAAAATTTAGTTTTAAGTCAGTGCAGTAAGACAGGTTTTTGGTTGCAGTAATTCGTTAACATATCAGATCGACGATAAGTAATAAAAATAACACTTTTCTGTTTGCAGTACCAGTAAAATAGCATAACAGTCCAGCAAGACTAATATTATTATAACGTCAAAATTTACATTTTATTTATTAGTGTGTTATATTATGTTGACGAATTCAAGCAGTTATTCCCACTCCTACTCATTAAGTTATATATTGTTTCCCAAATATTTTGTTGATTTTTGTAACTTAATAATATAACAACGAACAAATTGGATAAAAATTATGATATGTTAATGATTTCGATGCTTAGATATACAAAAACTTCATAACTCAAAAAATAAACGAAAAATTTGCAACATTTTCAAACAATAGTTTAACGTTTGAGATATAGACGCTTCCAAAGTAGTGAAATGGGCGTCCCACCCCCCTTTCTAACCTTTGAACTAAGAAAGTAAAAATTTTGAAAAATATACATATGATTTAGATCTCAACAAAAACTTTCAACAAAAATTGGTGTGAATGAGATCTAACCAGTAGTTTTTGAGATATTGCATAGTTTAATCAACCGCAAATATCACTTTGTTTTCCATATAAACACTAAAAACTAAGATATTTTTGCTGTCACAAATGTGATGTTTTCGTTAGGTAAAAGTAAGTAGATCCCGAATTTAGTTAAGAGTGTCATGGTGTACGGCATCTTTATAGAAATCATCGATTAGATAAAACATTTTATAAGGGCAGATTAAAATTTAAAGTATAGTTAAATAGGTACTACGATGGAGTAAAAAATATTACTATTTATTTCATGCATAGTAAATATTATATTTTTACAAGTATATTGAAAAGAGGTGATGGGCTTGTGTTGATCATGGTGGAAGAGTAATTAATAGAACTGTAGACACGACAAACATTTCTTTAAAACTATTAACTTTTAATTAGTGGCGGGCAGGTAATAATTGTAGAAGACTGACTGAAAAAAGTTGTCAGCTTCTAAATTTCACCGCTAAAGGCGTGGATAATCTTTGCATTGCCAATAATCTATCTACGCATTATCTGCTAAACGAGAAAAACTATTATTGGGTGCCCTTTATCAAAAACCTTAGTCTTATTAGTCTAAAATAAAATACAGCAAAGCTAGGTCACCCAGGTACCTACTAAGCAGATAAACAAACATTTTTATATTTTTTTAAAGTAACTAAACGAAAAATAATCTCATTGTGGCATTATATTACTGCCGATAACCGCAACTATTTCATTTCCAACACCTATGGGTTGGCTGGAAGAGATCTCTTTTAGGGATAAGCCCACCTTTGTTCACATTGTGACTTCTTGTATTTTCTGTACAGTCGCCAGCACATCAGACTATACATTTTTGTTGAAAAATAGCCCTTATTCCAAAAGCATAAGATACCACAGTGTTTAGCTTGACGTGCTGTTGTCCGTACATCTTTTAAGTGCAATAAAGAAAGAATTTATTATAATAATCATCATCGTCATTATCAGCCAAAAGACGTCAACTGCTGAACGTAGGCCTCCCCACATTATTAACATGCCACGGCATAATAATATAAGCGGCGATAGAAATGTAAATCAAAAGTGGCGGAATTTCATGTAGGTAAAATTTAAACGCAGTATGCATAATGCCGATATTTTTTTTAATTTAGTTCTTTTTCGTGCCACGTCTGAGCAAAACAAAATGGCGTCAAGTAGCAAATTCGTGTCTGGAAAAAGTGATTAAAGGCAGTGCAAATACAACATGTGTGACCGCGTGATAATAGTCACTTGAAAGACGTTTGCTACAGTGAATTACAAAAAATTGAGATTCTCAAACGAGAACTATAGATAATCCCTGTAGAAACATTTTTTTTGGTTATGCACCTCTTTCAATGCTATTGGGACCATCGAATCTGGTATCCGGATGACGCTTGGAAGTGTGACAGAGTAATTGCTTTTGTCAATCTAAAAACATTCATAACATTGAGTGATTTAATGTTTTATTATGATTATATTATGATACCAAAATAGAAAGAAGAGGTGCTCGCTCGTAGCGCAGTGGTGGTAGCGCTTTGGTATTAATACCGATATTAAGCAACTTATGGCGCGGTCAGTGTTTGGATGATACGTCAATTTTTCTTTGCTTGTCGAATATTGTAAACAATCTTGACATTTCTTTTTAACGAAATCATTCTTTTAACGGAACAATCACAACCTACATTAGGTAATTTATCGTTGAACACTTGAGATCTTTTTAAATCAAATAGTTAATGAATGTTACTTTTTTTACTGATTTCGTTAAATGATATTCTTTAAAAGAAAAAATGTTTACAACATTCGACGAGCAAAAATAAACGGATTAAGTATACATATTTTTATGAAATCGTTAGCACTAAGGGACATCTTAGTGTAGAAGCACATGTTTAACAAGTTAGTCATTGTTGTTATCATTGTCATCATGCTTAATTTCTGAAATAAAATCCTATTTGTCCTACCAAACTGTTAGTCATGGTCACCCTAAATCTTCATCATTGACAACAAAACCAACGTCGTAGTGATGACGATTAAACAGTTATTATTATCAATCAATATTATCAATTATCATTGTGCAATAACCTTTGACATTTTGTAAACTGCAAACGTTTAAAAACAGTCGACGCCAATCATGAAATCTGTGCAAAGTTTCAGCGAAAACCGGAAAGTGCTAGAATTGTGTTTGGTTATTTATGTTCATGTGATGATGATGTTCAGAAATCTTAGATTGTTATAAACTATTTAAATATTTTACCTATATCCTATTGTTATAATAAACCTACCAATGTTTAATTTAAACGCTCACGGATGCGGTTATCAACATTATTTTGTTTACTCCACCGCCAGTGGCCTATCGATGCCTGCCTGAGCTTTTACCGAAATAAAAATAAATTGCATAACCTAATTCGTACTTGCTTAGTTTTTAAAGTTGCATTCTAATCAATGGACAAAATGCGCCATCTATTACCACCTCATAAATATGCCGCAAAGTTTTATCATATATCGACAGAGGGCTCTTTGTCGTTTTAGCATGCTTTTATGTGTGCTTTTATGCTATTTACAACATTTTTACTTTTTGAGATAAAATTGGGTAGTATAAAGTTTTATCTGTTTTAAACGGCTAAAAATATTTATTTACATATATTTTGGATATTATCTTCATGTATTTTAGGTTTTTAATCCAAATTAATAAACCGTTTCACCGATGGCCAGACAGGTAGCGCCACCTATCGAGAAAATTTACAAGCTATGAAACGTATGTTCCGAATGAGACCCCGTGCCATGACCAAGCTAGGAACGTGTCAGAAGATATTCCATGTCTTGAAAACTATGACACCTTGCCCACTAAAATGTTCCGTCACCGACCAATACCGTCGCGTGCCATGCACTGGCTAAATACGTTCTCTCTCGCTCTCACTTCATATAAACGGTGAGACTGAACGCTGTCAATCCAAGGGGCAATACCATATCATACCATGAGCGTGCTAGAAGCGTGTTACACAAAAAGCAACACGATACGATCTACTATGCCCACTGAACGGATCTACAGCGTTCTGTCTCACCGTTATATGAAGCGGATTTTGCCTGTGCTGATACGCTCCGTGCATGACACGTGACGGTGTTGGTCGGTGACGGAACGGTCTAGTGGGAACAGTATTATAGTTTTCAATTCATTTTTTTTCCCGACACGATCCTAGCAAGGTCATGGTTTAATACGGTTTAGTAGGCAGAACCTTTATAGGAGCATTTATCTGCACTACCAAACGGAATCTGGTTATTGGTAACTGTCGCAGATTACACGAACTTCGTTAAACTTAATATCCTGTCTTCCATTCGCAGGCGGCAGGCATCCCCGTGGACTTCGAGTCGTTCTTCTTCTCCGAGGTGAACCCGACGCTCAGCGCGCCGCTCGAGGACGTCGTCAACTCCATCTCCAAGAACAAGATCTGCATCAAGGTCGGTTTAATTGATAGGTTTAGCAAAAAATCATTTATTTTCTCACCACAATAAACAGTTATCTAAAGAACACTTTTAAATAATTGCCCATCACACTGAAGTGGCACAGAAAACTTAACGACTGCCTAGTTTATTTAGCACATTGATAATAACATAAGGCTGTAACACTAATCATGATCAGTTAACATACTTATAGAATAGTGAGTCATCCATACAGCCATCATCCTGCCTTAAACCTCGCATTCAGTACATCAAACCTGAATGGATGTAATTCAATAAATCATATGTGACAACTACACTGAACCAGTATCACTCACTTGAAAAGTTATTGATATTAAACCATTTTCTTCCATCTTTCAGGGTATCCTCGCCACGCCCGACTTCTCTCACACCGGTGAGCTCCAAACCCTGAACATGAAGCTCCGCAACGCTCTCGACTTATACGCCAACGTGGTCCACGTAAAATCTCTACCGAATGTGAAGAGTCGCCACAACAACGTGGACTGCATCATCATCCGAGAGCAGACTGAAGGAGAGTACTCCGCGCTGGAGCACGAGTCTGTGCCTGGTGAGTCACTGGTGATACACTCTGTAGACCATGAGTCACTGGTGATACATGCTGAATACCATGAGCCACTCGTGATACATGTATGCTATAAGTCACCTCACCGGCGATACAAGCTGTAACTTTCAATCACTGGTGATACATGGTACAGACTATTAGTTACTCTACAACGCTCTAGCTAGACTAACCTACTGCATGCAATAGGTAGGTAGTGATAAACTATGTAGCTATGAGTCACGGGTGATACATGATGCAAACCATGAGTCACATGTGATACATGCCGTGTATTGTGAAAGCTTACTTGACCGCCGCCTTGAGTTAGCCGCCGCCGCCGTGACATTGATCTTGTTAGTGGGGGCATAGTGGATATTAATATTCACTATTGCACATTATAATGCAGACGAGTGAAGTGATGAAGTGAAGGTGATCAGATTACATAAACAAAATAACACTGAATTTTAGAGATATTGCTTCGATTTTATGGCTGTGAAACTAACATAATATTAAAAGTGTACTATTATCATCAATGAAGTGAAGTTAGCTTGTAAGCATTCCACTGCTGCGCAAGGCCTTACCTCAAGTAAGCAAGCAAGCAAGTCTGACTAGAATTAACGACTAATATCAACCGATATTAGCCGGGACCAACGGCTTAACGTGCCTTCCGAAGCACCGAGGTGCTCGTCATACACGCCACTTAAATAGCCGGAATGGTCTCCCATCCAAACATGACTGCGCCGTAAGTAGTTTTACTTCGGTGTCACTCATATCACCAAAGCCTGCCACCATTGCACTACGAGCAGCTCATTAACATTAATAATCTTAGTTTATTTTTGTTTTTATAGTGTTTTGTCACCATACAAACTTAATAATATAAATTGTACTTGTAAAAAGACAACTGTAACTCTGTGACAGACGAGGAATTGAACCCCGTGTCTTACGCAATCCGGGCGTATGCCTATAGTTGGTTTAGTTGTCTTTTTACAAGTGCAGTTTATATACCGTGCTTTTTTAACCGTGTTACAGCCGAAGCCCACGTAACCTATATCTTAATAAACCTCTAGGGCATGTTATTTTTTTTATTACACTTCACATAATTTTTGTGTAAAAAATATCTAATAGTAATGTTACGTAATGTATCATCCTGTTCATAATGTTTACGTTTTCAACAATGCATTCCTTGACCTTGCCGCCTCCACGCGTTCCGCACCGTTAGCCAAGCTAAGACAGTCCACGTGGATCTCTAACCAATCATGCGCTAGCGCAATCCTTTGTGACGCCCACCGCCTCGCCCCTTTCTATTCGTGCGTAAAAGTAGGTCAGTAGTGCTAGACAGCCGAGTGAATGACCCGCGCGTAGTGCTCGTTACAGGATGTTTCGTACTAAATTGTGCTGATATCTTCTTTAATGTCTTAGTCTTTGAAATCTTAATAATAACCAAGTTTTATTTAACGAATGACATGTAGTTATTGGATACTTTAAGTGGCCTTCGGCTGTAAGAAGGTTAAAAAAGCGCGGTGTATTAATAATCTTTATTGTTATTCCAGGCGTGGTGGAGTGCCTCAAGATCATCACGGCGCAGAAGTCGGAGCGCATCGCCAAGTTCGCGTTCGACTACGCCGTCAAGATGGGCCGCAAGAAGGTCACCGCCGTGCACAAGGCCAACATCATGAAGCTCGGCGATGGGCTGTTCTTGCGGAGCTGTGAAGAGGTGAGTGTCTATACTAATAACAATATTAATAAAAAAATAAAAAAATGACCTCCTAGCCGATTTCCAGTCACAACGACTAATATTGTGCACTGCATGGGACATATTATAGTGCACAAGTGTGTGCGCAAACACATGTGCACTCTATTCCTTTCACTCTCATAGCCTGATGGGACAGCAATCTGACACGACCGAAGAGAGATCAGGCGCAGTACCTAGGTGCCAGATATAGGTGTATAAATGACTTACTTTGAACGAACGACAAGTAGTAACGCAACGACTTTAGCTAGCGTCGGCGCTAGCAAAAGCCCACAACACGCTGACTTGGTTCCCGACATGAGATGGTGCTGTATGGAAAATAAATCGCGGTATTTAAGACTTAGAGTGAACGCAAGAATATCGGAACACAGTTTTATGTTCGCTTCTAACACTGACTTTCTTCGCGGTTTTAGCGACTTCGTCGGTGCAAATATCAAATTTTCCATACAGAATAATTGCGTCCTCATTGTCATCATCATCATCAATTTTTTACCAAAAAAATATTTTCATTCCAGATGGCAAAACTGTACCCGCGCATCCAGTTCGAGAAGATGATCGTGGACAACTGCACCATGCAGATGGTGGCCAACCCGAACCAGTTCGACGTGATGGTCACCCCCAACCTGTACGGCAACATCGTGGACAACCTCGCCAGCGGGCTCGTGGGGGGCGCTGGCGTGGTCGCTGGCGCGTCTTACAGCGCCGAGTGCGCCGTGTTCGAACAGGTTAGTTTTTTTTTAATTTTTTAATCATTTATTTCAGGCAACTTAGGCCCATACAATAAATACCTTAAAGACTAACATACATACAATAACAACATTAAAAATATTAAAATAAATGACACTATTTTGCCGGCGTAGTGTTGCGCAACTTGGTGTCCGGTAACCGTCCGCGCAATCTGCGATACAAAACACCCTTCGGCCAAAACTCTGCTTCCATGAAGGTCGACAGCTGTTCGGTCGGAACCCTTACCACAAACGAATTGAAATTCGTATTGTGACGAGACTCCAACCGTTCGACCCTCAGTGAGTATCTGGTCTTTATTCGTATGTACTCTACAACCTCCTCGACCTTTGTAGAGTAGTGGAGCCGGGACACGTATAGCAGCTGGTATCGCAGGCCGAAGTAGGTGGTTCGATCCGGTCGGTGCGGTGCCGCACTGGTTGCGAGTGGAGGGCTTCCTTTTCTTCTCAACCTTCGTGAAGCCATCTTCATCATCACATTGAGCAGCCTGTGATGTCAGCGTCTTCGGAGCAATCGTTGATTTGCTTTTGTCAGCGGCAGCTGCAGCATATGCACGTGTCGGAGTTGACGTTAACACGCGTGATGTTTCCCGCGGTGATGCGGGCGGGGCGGCGGGGCGCGCAGTAGCGCCAACGACGTCAATGACCGCTAGTATACTTATGTGTCGGGATCCGGTATTTTTGCCCCTTTAGCAGGTGTTCATGTGTCACCAATCACCAAAATGACGATGACCATGGACAACTGCACTAGCAAATAGTGTCCAACCCCAATCAATTTGACCTTTTACGTTATATGAATAGGTAGTTTTTAGCGGATGTATCCGCGCCGCCCGCACCCACTCTCGCCTCCCCCCGCGCCGCGCCGCCCCGCAGGCGAAGTCATTTACTGCCATTCCCTATATGCAAACTATAGTCAAAGGTAGATAGCTATCCTCAACTGGAGATAGCATTTCCTTGATCGAAGATAGGATTTCCTCCTGCCAGTGCCAGTGGGTGCGGGTGGCACGGATACAGGCGAGGTCTCAATGTAGCGATTTACCTAAAGAAAAATAAAATGAATCGTTTTACTAAAAAAAATATTCTTACTTGCTTAAGAACCGGCTGTATAGTCGTTTTTCTATGGTCTCTGATAGGTTTATACACTCTTTCCATGGTTTATCCGTTGGTATATTTGTTTAAAAACTTTAATTTATTACACATCTACTTCGTTCGGCTGCAAATTTTGCACTGATACACAATATTATGATAATACTTAAGGCCGCTCGTACATGCTAAGAAATACTGCCAGGCTAACGCGAGAATTCGTGTCGTTTCTAAACACGAAACGTATACCTCCATTGCTCCCTCGCTGACCAAGAAACAAATCTTTATGCGAAACGACACGCGGTGAACGCGCACCGGTTGTGTTGGTAGTTTGATTGTTTGTCTTGTTTGAGGGACACATATTTTATGTGGCGAATTTATACATTTTACACTTGAATTTGCGCAAATTTATCATAGTTCTACATTCTAGTCTTAAAAAAAATGATTTGTTGTTTACTCCCAGGGCGCCCGGCACATCTTCTCGGGCGCGGTGGGCAAGAACATCGCGAACCCCACCGCCATGCTGCTCTGCTCCGCCAACCTGCTCTCGCACGTCAACCTGCACTCCTACTCCAAGATGATCAAGCACGCCATCAACAAGTCAGTACTTTCTCTATGGACAACATCGTATGGTGCCATACAGGGTGTAACAAAACGCTTAACGAAGCTTTAAATCTCGCATTCAGTATGTCAAACCAAATCGTATGTAACAAAACTAATCGCTGCACATACGTTTTGTTTAAAAGTTTTTATTTAAAAAACTAAACAAAAATGTTTACTTTGACTGTCAATATCTCAGTAACGCGTCATTCCCCAGGTGTGGTTTCTTCGAGAAAATTGATCGTATGAATGGGGGAATACGTGGTTTTCGGCTTCGTTAAGCCTTTTGTTACTCCCTGTATAAACGGCAAAAACGCCGCGTATCTATGAACGGTAAAAACGTCTCACGCGACTCTAAAAATGAGGCCTGAGGTATGTTATGGGTGGGGCGGGTGCGGATGTCAACAGCACACATGACGTAGACACAACTAACATAAAGGTCGGACCGCATTTGCGCGGCACGGCGCGTCACGGCGCTGCGCATCAAAATATTCTCTTATAAAAACTGTGCTGCGACGCGCAGTGCAGCGCCGCCATTATGCGACATACGCCGTACAAAATGACTAAAAGAATAATTTGACGCTTTGTGTCGCGCCGTGCAGTGCCGCGCAAATGCGGTCCGACCTTAAATGTTAATGTTTGTTTCCTCGCACCGCGCACCTTTGTGCACATACCCTAGGCGGTGACTATAGGTAGATCGCTTCATTGAGAGCTCGCCTGCGGGACAGCGGGGCGCGGGGGGAGACGAGAGCGCGGGTAGTGAGCGGCGCCCGTTTGTTGTCTCCCCCCGCGCCCGCCGCACAGTGGGCTGAAAATCGACTTTCATAGACTTAGGGATATCAACTTAAGGGTGTCGCTTTTTATGTTGGGAACTGCTTCTACCAACCATTTACATGATCTAATAAGTCGAAAAAGTTAATTTGTCGTATAAACTAACGAGTTATATTTCTTTTTTGCGAAAAAATTGTATGAGACTCTTATGAAAAATCCGATTTTTTTTGGAACTGCAAGTCAAACCGTAATATGTGTACTGTGCGCCGCCCCGCAGGCAAAGTCTCAATGAAGCGGTCTACCTATCTTGTCTGCGTTTTCATCCACCATTCGTATAACGTTTACAAATACTAATGCTTTTTTTCGCAATTTATTTTGGGATCAAGTACCATTTACGAAGCCAACGCCTATTGGGAAAATAAAGCTCAATCCGTCCATCCCTGTTTCACTTACAAAGTGCTAGTAATCTACATGTCTTTTATCTCAATCCGTTTTCCATAACTTTTAGCCGTGTCCTAATTACTCGATTCTTTTAATATTTTTGTTTCAATGTTTTTTGTCTCACACACATAAATAACAATGCTTGTTTTCCTTCAGGGTCCTAGAAGACGGCAAAATCAGGACAAAAGACTTGGGCGGCCAATCCACCACGAAGGACTTCACCAACGCAGTCATCCACTATCTTGACCATTAGAACCAACAGACAGACTAGTGTTGCGACACCATACATTTCGAAAGTATCGATATTTTTTATGACCTTGAATGATCGTCGATTACACGCATAGTGCCGAGGCACACACGCAGATTAGCATTGATTACATATTTTATATTATTATTTTTTTGTTTTTGAAGTCGCTTTTTTTAAATTTTGTATTTTTTTTGTTTTACTAATATTTTCGTGAAAGACAGCATTCTACTTCTTTCTTCTTTAGCCAATGTAGTGATAAGTATTTAAGTCACACTATTATTAATGCTGTCTTTTGAAGAAAATGACGATGTTCAATAGTAAATAATTAAATATGTAAAGGACTCGTGCGTGACAATATTATCATAAGAATTTAAATTAAAGGTCAAAGTATCGATAACTTCTATCTGGTTACATCAAAGCAACACTCATTGTTAGCTATTATTAAGTGTATTTATTTTTGTTTTAATTTCGCGTAGATCTGTCATCAAATTCACCAACAAATCAGTTTTAAATGCAGTATTTTTAATTATTTAAGTAGGAATCAAAATGTTTCAATGTTACCAAAATGTAAATACCAATAAAACGAATTAAAAGTTGATACTGTGTTTTTATTCAGCGGTGTGCCAAACTCGAAACCGTTAAGACTTGTGTGACAATAACTGAGAGCACTAGAGAAATGTGTGGGACTTACACTGTGTGTTTTACTATAGTTACATGGCTTCGGGTTTCTCAATCAATTAACCTTTTTATTGTAGTCGGGTAGCTACGGTTCGGGCTTGGTTAGTTTAGTCTGACTGCGGTATAACTCTCGGAGCGGCTAGCTTTTTAATTCTCTCGGATATGACGTATTTTAGAGCTCCTTTTGGTACCTGTAAAAAAAGTAACGGTTTGTAAAAACGGCGGTAGACATAAAACGTGGTCGATAACAATTACACATCGATATGTAACAACGATCTCTGAAATACATCACTAGGATAAACGTGACAGAACAATTGTTTGTTTAGTTGAGATTCTATTTAGGACTGATGGAAAGGCGTCGCCGCTCCGAGGTCCCGGGTTCGATTCCCGGTCGGGTCAATGTAGAAATCAAAATTTTCTATACTGTCCCGGGTCTGGGTGTTGTGGTACCACCGTTGTGTCTGATTTCCATAATACAAGTGCATTAGCTACTTACTTTGGGATCAGAGCAATGTATGTGATTGGTGTCCGATATATTTATTTATTTAATGACGAAGCGGCTTGTTACGGGAAAGGTGGAACGAAGGGAGGAATGTCAACGTGATAGATACGTAGAAGTATGATCAGAAAACCATTATTGAATCTGCCATACGCGAATTATCAAACAGTCACAGAATATATAATGGTACACAGTGTTTGCTCGTTTGCAGTTACGGTTTAGTTACATATAAATAATCGATAGTTTATCAGTACAAGTGTAGTGCTAGCAACTGCAACTGCCAATATAATGTATATAGATGACTTGTAAAAATAAAAACGTAAATCATATTTCAATTTGAGTAGCCTAATACACGACTTACTTTGATAGGATCTCTGTACCAATCTTCTTGCGATAATCTCTTGTATAGCTTGTATTCAGGCTGCCAAACCATCTGTTTGATCCTCGGCAGCAACTGTGCTAGCGGTTTGACGTTCCCTCTCTGCAAATAAGAAGATAGTCATATCAACTGACACCCTTATTAATAAAAACACAAACAGTCTAATAAACCTGTTTTAACTATTACACTGTTTTGTCTCGTTCTTTCTTGGCGCTGTCATCATTTGACAGAAAGTGACAAAACAGTGTAATAGCTAAAATAGGTTTATTAGACAGTTTGAATTATTATGAATAAGGGGGTGAGAATATAAATTCAACTGAGAATATAATTTATATTCTCAGCATATCAATAACTCGATGATGAAATACCATCGGCCGCATAGTCATGACACATTTAACTGAGGTACTGCTTAGCACGTTCTGGGACACTATTCCAGACACAATAGAGGTTTTATTATTTTCACGCCTGTAGGCGTTCATTGTCCCGGAACGTGTTAATTTAAAGTGCATCATTGGTATCTTTGAGCACAGAGATAGATAGTTATTTCTCGGATAGGATTGCATCGATGCTAAAGCGCGTTAGTATTAATGTAGTCGCAATGCAGAGGCTGGACATTGTCAAATAATGTGCACTCGCCAGCACATCAGGTTACCCACTTTAGTTGCAAACTAACCCTTATTACGACTGCATAAGATCCCGCAGTGTTTACCTTGACGTGTTGTCCGTACTGTGCATTGGTGACTGCGTCGATAACAACGCGCTTTAGCATCGATGACGCAGTCGCGCTTCTGCATCGATCGATACTAACGCGGGGCTGCATCGATGCCAAATTGAATCTGTTCATTGCGTGAGTTGCGTGTCTTCAAAACGCTCGTAAGTATCGATGCTAAAAGTCGCAGTATGTAACAGGTCTAAGGCTTGTCCTGGACGCCAGCTGGCGGAGCGGGCGACGCGGCGCGCGCGTCTTGATCAATTTCATAGATTTGTGTGAAGCTGTTCTCGACGACAGCGGTGCGGGCGGCGAGCGTCGAGCTGTAGTACCGCCCATACCGCCCGCTCCGCCCGCTGTCATCCAGGACGTGGCCTAAATCTTACCTTTACAGGTGGTGGTTTGAATATCTCTTCTCTCCTAGGCCCAGCGATCTGACTGATATAGTCCATATGTTTCTTCCACTCGCTCTCAGACCAGCCGCGTTTCTTCTTAACCTCTTTCGTGTCTTGTTTCTTCAGATCAAGCACGCAGTTGGCCAGTTTTGTGTAACAGGTCGCGTTGGCAGCTTCGATCATACGGTCGATGCGTTCCACTCGCTCCGGGCTGAATCGGTTCTTGTACATCCGCTTTAGGATTAGCATGCGGCTGAAAGATGCATTGTTTTTACATTACATTGATTTGGTATGCGTTTGTGAAAGTCCGGAGCGCAGAAATTAAACAGTCATTATTGCTCTATGTGTGCCGTTTTCTGTACGATAAAAATTCCTCTTAATGCTTGCCAAGACAATCTTTGCACTTCGAATACAACCTACATACAAATAAGAACCTACTAATTACATAAATTGCACTTGTAAAAAGCAACCGTGACCGAGGAATCAAACTCCGTGTCTTACGCCATCCGGGCGTGTGCCTATACCACTCGGCCACCGTCACATTAACAAGCCCGTTGAATTTTGCAAGCGCTTTCTTTTAACGCGTAGGCTGCGTGCGTGTCCTCTTCACTGTTGCGATTGCTCTCAAAATATCCAAAGGAAATATTTTTACAAATATTTCAACGATCTATTAAGATGAAGGAAGCCAAATTATTGTAGAGTTTTGTCACTATAAAAACTTAACAATATAAATTGCACTTGTAAAAAGCAACCGTGACTCTGTGACAGACAGATTTACGATATACGGTATAAAGTCACGGTTGCTTTTTACAAGTGCAATTTATATTTTAAATTTTATATGTGACAAATCACTATAAAAACAAAAATCACCAACTAAATTATTTAGGTGTTCGTGCCTATGCTTGAACCACAATTGAGATGACACTGTTGAAACTCATCCATAAATGTCCTTTCTTTATACTCTTTACCCGATGACACCTGTCAAAGTCGCTTGTCTATGCCCCGCCCGACTCGCGCTTGGCTGTTTCCTTTTCCTTCAGTACGCTTTTGAAACTCATCGATGTCAGTCAACGTGTTCGTTTGTACTACTAACAACAGGTTTTGCAAGAAAATTAGGTACTAATCCATTCTTTGCACTAAGATTACAGCGATTATTCCGTTCGGCGCCCTGGGCCCAACGACGAGACGAAATTGCTTCAATAAGCTTCGTCAACGCTACCAAAGTCGCGTCAGGAGACGACACGTCGCCCTACAATCTGACAAGTCGCCTCACAAACATCCATGTCACGTCAACGGACGTCTCGTCTTCTTACAGGGAGACGACACTCGCCTGTCGGGACGACACATCCTTGCAAGGCGACCATAGATAAGTTAAGGAGACGACAACTTCCGTCTCCGCAATAGACGACGACTTCCGTCGCCATAGCAGACGACAATTTCCGTCTACGTAGTAGGCGACAGACATTATTATCACAAGATGGTTGAACATTTAACTGTTTATTGCAGACCATGGCGTCGTGCCCTACATCCCGCATGGGGGACTATACAGAGTTGGTCCCAGGGGAAGAAGACGAAAGAGACGCCTTCCTGGCAGTGGTCGCCTCCATCAGGGCGAACTATCCACGAGGTTGGGAAGATTGGAAGGTCATAAACTACAGCTTTGAAGACCTTTTCGGCAGGGACATCTCTCCCAGTGTTGAATCAAAACTAAGAGTCGCAGTACCAACCACAGAAATTGTAAGGGCATTCTTTCCCAATGCCACAGGTCTCTCAGAACGCGCCTACAGGCATATAAGGAAAATAATACTAAAGTGGCCCCTGGGCAGAGCTTTATTATACTCTCCGCACAGCATTGTTGAGAAGATTCACGCGCCCTCGTATACAGAGTTTATGGGAATAGTCCGAGAAATGAAAATGGAAGGAAAACTGACAAACCGTGAGCGGACGTCAAGGCTGCTAGGGAGTGGGGACAGGGCAAGCGCCACCCCCGCCTCAGTGGGCTCAGAACCAGCGAATACAACTCCCATCTCGCCTTCCGTAGGCTCCAAAAGGTGCAACCCTGAACCGATCGACTCAGGTCCCGCAAAGCGCGCACCTCAAGAACAAGACGACAACATGATGGCGGCTGTTCTAAAGCAGCAAATGCTGCTCTTCAACAAGCTTATCGAAATGCAGGCCGAGCAGTCAAAAAAGATCGACGACCTGCAACGGCAACAGCCTCATGTGCAAGAGGCCCTGAACTCGTCGTTTGAGTCAATGCCGGACAGTACTAGCGAGTGTCCTAGGAAAATAACACCCAATCGCTCCCCGGATACTAGTGACGATGACGAAGGGGCCGAACCTCAAAAACAGGACATATGCAGCCACGAAAGGCACCTAGAGAATAATTCTTTCGATTTCAAGCCCCACACGACCGAAACCGAATCGAAATTCGCCAAAGCAGACTCCGTTCTCGCCCAGCAAGGTGAACATTGCCAAAGGCTCGGAACGGAAGCCTGGAAAAACATAAAGTACGCTGATGTCCAAAAGCAGTTCCAGGCAACTCCAGTCTTTGCGTCTTTAAAAGTAAACCACCAACTAGCGGGAATAACCCCCAACTGGACCTCAGTCGCCGTGCTAGAAAGAGAGGATCAGACCCTAGGCGCGGTTACCCATGGACTCCTGCAGCTGCGCCAAATCTTCGAAAAACACTATGAAAACCTACCGAATGAATGCAAGAAGGTAGTAGCTCAGGAGTTCCTCGGGGTCAACTCGGAATTTCGTAAAAAGTCGGATGACCTCCTACAATACGTCTGTGGCAAGAGATCGGAAGTTATCAAACAAAGGAGGGATACCTACAAAGTGAGAAATAAGACCCTCCACGAAATAATGCATAGCATACCACCTTCCGAGTCTCACCTTTTCAAAGAACCGGAATTAACCCAAACAGTTAAGGATCTAGGTGGCATTCAAAAGTTTTTTCCGTTTAAAAAATCGCCCACACTTTCGTCGAAAGCTCCCCATCGAACCGACCACACTTACGCACGTAAGAAATCAAGTTACAAGAAGGGCCCATACACCCACACCAATAAACCTCACAACACATATAATAGCGGAACCAAGAAAGCTGCTGGTGACAAATTCGACAGAACTTCAGGGGGTCAAAACAAATGGAAAGGGTCTAAGAAACCCTGACTTCAGTGCGGGGCAGTTGATGTTCCATCGAGAAAAATGGTTGGAGATCGGAGCCCCGCCTTCAGTCTTAAGAATTTTATCAGGATACCGGATACCATTCAAAGAAAAACCACCTCTAACAGACCTATCCAGACAAAGCAAAGCTTTCGAAACCCCAACATCGAAAGAAATGGGAGACGAAATAAGGCTGATGCTAAAAAATGGGGCAATACATCACAGTCATCAGAAAAGAGGATTTCTATCTACAATGTTTCTCAGAAAGAAGTCCGATGGAACAAACAGGCCCATCCTGAACTTAAAAAGGATCAACCAATTTGTCACTGCTCTGGCATTCAAACTCTTCAACCACCACAAAGTCCCCACAGCACTCAACCCAGCCGACTTTATGATAAAGATAGACATCTCACAAGCTTACTACCATGTGCCAATAGTTCCAGCTCATCAAAGATTTCTCTCAATAGCCTACGAAGGGCAGATCTTCGAAATGTCATGTCTTCCCTTTGGCTTAGCAAGTGCCCCTTTTGCATTCGCAAAAGTGACAAACTGGTTGGCTCACTGGCTGAGACATTCAGCGGGAATAAGGACAATCGTATACCTGGACGACTTTCTGGTAATACACCAGAATCCAAACATACTCAAAGAACAAGGGAGGTTCATTTGTCAAAAACTAGAAGAACTAGGGTGGACTATCAACAAAAAGAAGTCTTCCTTAGATCCTTCTCAATGCCTAGAATATCTGGGAATAATCTGGGACACCAAAAGAAACGTAAAAAGACTGTCAGCCACAAAGATCATAAATCTCGAAGGACTAATAAAGACATTCATAGAGAAAAAACACTGGAGTTGGCAAGACGCAAAAATTCTGCTAGGAAAATTAAACTTCGCGTCATTCGTAATCCCTCTCGGGAGACTCCATTGCAGGCTGCTACAAATAGATTCCAAGATGTTGAAAAAATCAGCACGCCACAAACAAGTCGCCATGTGCGACACGACTCTGGCAGAATTACAATGGTGGATCCGAAGGTTAAGCAGAAGCACTCCCATACATCATGCACGACCAACGACTTTCATAACGACAGACGCTGCAGACACGGTTTGGGGTGCCATTGCAGACAGTCGGAAAATAGAAGGTCATTGGGAACAACATCAGATCAATTGGCATTGCAATCAAAAAGAACTTTGGGCGGCATACGAAACCCTGAAACGCCTAGGATCATCGTTACAAAATACCACGGCAATATGGCAAACAGACAACCGAACCGCAGCAGCCTACATAACAAAGCAAGGAGGAACAAAATCGAAAAAGCTCCTAAAAATCGCCACAACTATTCTTCACTACTGCGAGAATCTCAAATGCAATCTAATTGCCCGGTACATACCCGGACCTTACAACAATTTAGCAGACAGTCTCTCAAGGTTCAAACGTCTGCCAGAATGGCACCTACAACCGAGCATCACGAAGTTGATATTTCAGCAGCTCGGCACTCCAGAGATAGATCTGTTTGCCTCTTGCCGGTCTGCTGTCGTACCAAAATATGTGAGCGAGGATGCACACGACTCAAAAAGTCAGTACACGGATGCCTTCAGCAAAGTCTGGGACTACAAGCTAGGGTGGTTGTTTCCCCCACCAGCACTAGTACCCAGAGTGCTGCATCACCTGGAATCATCGACGGGGACCTACCTACTAGTAACCCCAAACTGGCACAAAGCATTCTGGATATCGGAAGTGAAAATGCGGGCATTACGCCAGCCATGGGAAATCCCCAACTTACCTCTTCACCTAGTCGATATCCAGACAGGTCAGGCGCCTGCAGGAATAGACAGCCTGAGTTTGCAGGTTTGGACAATACGGGCTGGGCCAGCGAGATCGATGACTGGGAGGATCCTGAAATAGAGTTGCTTCAGTCTTCTTGGCGAAAGTCTACGTTAAAGACGTACAAACCCGCATGGGAGAGATGGCGCAAATGGGCCACCGAAATGAAAGTTAAAATAGAAGAACCTCGACCGAAAGATCTAGCAAGATTTCTATGTCACCTTTACGAGCAAGAAAAACTAGCACCAAGAACAATCTCACTTCATAAATCCGTAGTGGCTACATTCACGAAGCCTCAAAACAGCTCACTGCTAAGCTCGCACCCGATTGTGACACACGCTTTGAAAGGAATCCTTTTGAAGAAACCCTCTGCGAAGAGAACCCTTAGTTGGACAGTTGACGATTTAATCGAAGTCCTCGATACTTACTCCTTTGACACGAATAATTTATTCGCAGTTTCTCGACACACTGCAATACTCCTCCTTTTATCATCCGGCAGGAGAGTACATGACTTAACTCTGCTCAGCATAAATCCGGATAATTTCGAGGAAACTGACGAAGAACTGACTCTATGGCCGATTTTTGGATCGAAAACAGACAGCCACTCGTTCCAGCAATCAGGCTGGTGTATAAAAAGTCATAACAACATAAAATTCAATATTGTTCTTTGGATCAAGCAGTTACGCAGACTGTCAGAGTCACGTAGGGGAGAAAAACGTTTAGAGAACCTATTTATTACCACACGAGGTAAAGTGAAGGGTGCTTCAAGAACTGTCATAGCGGGATGGATAAAGACCCTTTTCAGATTGGCTAACATTTCATCGTCAGCTGGGAGCATCAGAGCCGGAGTTGCCACCAATAACTGGACTGGAAAGAACCTGGACCTAGATGAAGTTCTTAAGAGGGGGAATTGGAGATCGAGAAACACATTTTTCAAACACTACTTTAGGCTTGTGGAAAAACCATCAGCCTCCGCCTCGGTAATTGATCTCAATAATTGTTTTAAGCCTATTGATTAAGTTTAATAGATTAAGTGTTGATTTTATTACTAGCTATTCCGTCTATTGCGTAGACGTAGATAAGTCTGTTAATTAATATTTAATATTTTTTCCATTAAATGTTTAATACTAGTCAGGTTATCATTTCAAATGACCCCTTGACTTTATCACAGTACGCCCGACATCGCGCCGGCAGAATTAAAACACGTCTCAATTGTGGTTCAAGCATAGGCACGAACACCTAAATAGAACCGTTTTTCCCCCGAAGGGTAAAAAACGGATATTTAGGTTTCTGCCGTAGCTTGAACCACACCTAAGGGCCTTGCCGGCTACTTAACTCGGTACTGAAGGAAAAGGAAACAGCCAAGCGCGAGTCGGGCGGGGCATAGACAAGCGACTTTGACAGGTGTCATCGGGTAAAGAGTATAAAGAAAGGACATTTATGGATGAGTTTCAACAGTGTCATCTCAATTGTGGTTCAAGCTACGGCAGAAACCTAAATATCCGTTTTTTACCCTTCGGGGGAAAAACGGTTCTATTATGCTACTATTGTTGGTTTATTATGACTGAAGTAGGTAGGTAATCTACAAAGTGAAATCAAAAAGTAGTCCTCCCAGGAGTGCTAGATTAAATCTGTTGGGAAAAAACTTGTCTACTACTTGCTTATCCAGCTTGCTAATGATTTTCAACTTATTATTACGACTCTCAGAGCTAAATATATAGCTGTCTAGTTAAGATAAAACTTCTTTTTTTGCTTTGAATCTGCATCTTTACTTACCGAATGTAAGGCCAAGCAGCGTCGTTGACCCTGTCGGACAGCTGAGAGTTGAGCGCCGATTTCCTTATACCCCGCGGCGTAAGAGCTGGTATGCCCTCATCAGTGTCTATGATGTACTTCCTCGGTATACTCATGAGGTTCAGCCTCTTAGATATCTTGTAGGGGAAGGTGTTTGTCGGCGGATCATACTTCGGCTTACCCATGTTAGCTAGCTATTCAGAGAGTTATACGGTGGTAGGGGAATGTTGGGTGGGTTGTTACATTTTATGCTTATTTCACGTTTATTTCCATTTGGTGTCCATTTTACTCCATTTTGGTGCGGTCTAGACGGCGGTGTTGGTTTGACATGTGTCTAAATTTTAAAGTTTTCATTTTTTGTGTCAAGTTTGCTGGTTGGTTTGCCTAAAAAGTATTCATTATAGATAATCAAACGTATATATTATCTTACCAATTCCACCAAAAATATTTTCAGGACAAACAAATATTGCCAAGACGAGAGTGATACCATGTTAGATGGCTCGCACCATCAAAAAGATATCAGGTCTTATGCTCTCACTTCTCGAGAATTTTATGTGTAAAGCCCATTCATCTTTGCTATAGGTAAACCGCGAAATTGAGACCTCGCCTGCGGGGTACAGGGGCGCGGGGGGAGGCGAGAGCGGGGCTTGTGAGAGGTGCGGGCGGCAGGCACATTCTTTTCAAAATTCAGTACGCTCGCTACACAGGTAGCGATAGCATCTGTTGACAGTTGCGGACGCTTTGACAGAAGTACACAAGAGAATACTGTCTGACTGAAGTCTGAAGATGAGTCGCAGTATATTCGTACACAAAATCTATATTATTGTATTTTTGTCGAGTTTTTTTTTTAATTCTATTTTACATCATTCTAGCATTAAGTCCACCGTTTGTAAACACTGTTAAATAACAGTGTTTAAATAAATGCTCTAAATATATACGAATATTATATCCTACTACTATTATAAAGGCGAAAGTTTGTAAGTATGGATGTATGGATGTATGGATGTTTGTTACTCTTTCACGTAAAAACTACTGAATGGATTTGAATGAAACTTTACCACAATATAGCTTATACATCAGAATAACATATAGGCTACAATTTTTGAGGTTTCTAATGGGAGGTCGTAAAAAAACACATTTTTTGCGCTACTAGACGGGACGAACCTGAAGTCCACGCGAACGAAGTCGCGGGCAAAAGCTAGTTATAAAATATAGATCTAAACTCAGTGGAACATGAACTAGATATGAATATGAACTGGATAATACACTCAAACAAAACAGTCGCAAAAGTTACCAGGGAATGTTATTTGAAGTTTTTAATTTTGCCAAAAAATCTAAGTATCTTATTTTAAAATTCCATTTTATTTATTGATCAAAATCCACGATTTTGGATAGTAATATTTATAAGTTTTGGATAGTAATAGTTAAGTTAATTAGTTCACTTTTATTGGTGTAATTGTATTGAATCGAATATTATTTCCAATATGTTATGTAATGTTTATAAAGTGTCGACACTGACGACCACTATTGTGGCCACTGACGTCACATATCTTAATAACTGTCACGGCAAATTTCGTCTTTTGTGTATCACCGCCGCCCGCACCCCTTACATTCCCCGCTCTCGTCTTTCCGCCCGCACCCCTGCAGGCGAAGTCTCAATGAAGCGGTTTACCTATAGTCCAACATTGTAAACAATCTTGACATTACTTTTTAGCGAAAATATTCTCTTTAAATCAAGATGAACACAAAACTTACAACATACATACCAACTTCATCATTCAACACTGAGATCTTTTAGTAATAAAATAGTAAAATAATTTTATTTGCTGATATTATTTTAAAAGTTTCAAAAATATTGTTTACAATGTTCGACTAGCAAAGATGAATGGAGTTTACACAAGCGTGCCTTTATAATTTATTTGAAATTGGTAGAGTACACCAATTTTGTGTTATTAGGGCATGTTTATTTAAATCTGTCCTAAGTGTATGTTTCTAAATTAAGTGTCATTCTAATGTGGTAAGTACACTATTTATACAAGTGTTGATATTTTGTTTTCTTACAAAAAAAATAATATTATAATCTTTGATTAAAATGGTAGTAACATCTCTTTGATCTCATTCATCATTTTATTAAATCAAACTTTTTGTGGTAAAATAAATTATTAAAACACTTTTTATTTCAAAACGTTTGCATTTTATTTAAAACCTAATCATAAAATTGTTCTTTCATAAATTCATAACAGAATACTGATCTTCACAAACGTATAGCAGCCTTGTTTCACATCTGTTTCACCTATAAAACCAGTCATGTGAACGACTGATTACATTTTGAGATCCTTCATTATGGAAATAAGCAAAACTAAACTGCTTTACCGTACCGACGATGCAAAGGTTACACTAATTAAGTAGATCAATAAAAAAAAATAGCAGAAGAATTCTTCCTATTATGTGACTTGAATACAATTTTAATGACAGATATTTAAGCCTTTGTACGTGACATTTAGTTATTATCTACTTGGAGATCGAAACCAGAACATAAGGGGTTGCTTTGTTGTTCACTCAATGAGCTATACACAGACATACCGAAAGCATTTGTATGCATGGGGCAAATGTTTGTGTGATGAGCACGAACATTTGTACCTAAGTCATGAATGTTATATATGTATTTAAGTATTTATGGGAGACGCCCCCGTAATAATCGTTGTCTGGTACTTCGTAACACAAGGACGAAACCGCCTTACTTCGAAACCAGACAATTGGATTGCTGTCTGGCGCATATTATTATAATAATTTATTTGAGTTTCACAGAGGTATTCGATTTCATAAAAATAAGATTTAAAAATAGTATCTTGCACTCAGTATGAGCACCTTTGCAACGTCGATAATAACAAAACATGCGTTCAAATAATAACATAATTTTTTCACGTTGTAGACTACGTCTCAATAAGTCTGATACTTTAACTTAACAGTAACAATATTTTTTTTACTGAATTACAACTTGGCTACATAACAACCACGTCTACACAAACCAATAACACAACAATAACATCACAGTTAAATCTTTTTGAATTGTCTACAACGGCGAAATTGATAAAGAAGCAAGAAAATAAAAATGAAAAAAGCGATAAGGTATTGAAATCTTCCTTATTATAATAATTTGTGTCTTCCTTTTGTACTGTGCAATTCATTGAACCAAAAAATTATGTGACGTAAATTTTACAGGTGAAAACCAAATAAAATGACAGCTAGGAATGTCATTTCGAGAGGGGCAAGTAGCGCCAAAACATATGAAGGCCTATGCCACCTCTGCAATAAATTAATAACAATATTTCATTAAAAAACCTTCCAAAAGTTAAGTAGGTAACCCTTAATACGCAGGAAATTGTGAGCACTCATCAAAAAATAAATGTCTACTATAATTTGACTGTGACACTGGTTTACAGACACATTAAAAACATTCATAAAAATAAGTCAGTGTCCCCACTACCATTCTGAACAATATCAGATATGTACTACATTTTACATTATGTTACGTGCGTTATATTATTTTAATGCTGAGAAAACTTACCAAGCATTTACATAGAAAATGTAACTTTTTGAACATCAAGCTCACTGATTACATCACTGAGAAAAATCGATTACGATACATGCAAATAGATTCAATTTTAAACAATTCATTCTGGTCTTTTTTAATTGTTTTTAAATGCTTAACATTATTACGGGCAGTAAACAGAAAATGCGACAGTAGCTATCATGCAAAAACCTTCAAATGTATCCTGTTTCTTAATACCAAAACAACTTGGCCACCTTTTAACCGTGCGCCCAGTTTTAAAGTTACATTTCCATGTAGGTTGGTTACAGTAATTTTTATTCTACGCAGCGTTATTTAATGTGGCCATCAATGGTTGCGATGCCGTTGGGCTGGCCGATTTCATATACGGGCGTGATTGGGTCTTCCATGATTTTTTTGTGTCTATTCCTTCGGTCGACAATGCTGGAAATAGATTAAAAGAAGATTAGTACGATATTGCGGTGATTAGGCTAACATGGCATGTTAGAAACGGCCAAAGAATAATTATGGCAAATTAGTTAAACGGTGCAATGTCACTCTTCATGAAAGGGATGGCTATATCCGAAAGGGATAATTTCAGAGTTTAACTTATACAGCAGGCCTGCTTTTTCATGGATAGGCAAGCAGCTTGCAGATAGTGCCATCCACAAAGGCGCGCGCCACCATTCGTCGTAATCGTTTATAGTATAGCACATATGCGAGCTTGCCAATATTTAATAATGCAATGATTAATATATTTAATAAATATTTATTACTTAATATTTGTCACACATCTCGCATCCCACGCGCGCAAATGACGCGCGCCTTCGTGGACTATGGCACTATTGCATTTCCCATAAAGTTAAATTTTAACCTGGGCAGTTTTCAATCTGATTCATTCATATTATACGTTAGTTGTACTTTATCGTATGAGAACTTATTCTTTGGCCGATCCTATAAGGTTTATTTACATTACACATAGGTGTGTGTGTAGTGTTAATATCAAACGTGGCGTATACCATTGAAACAAGTGAGACTGATGAATAAAAGATTGTCTAGGTGGAATTATCAGAATGAAATGGAAATAAAGTAACACATAATTAAGAAAAGAAAAAAAGAAAATATAGTTAAAAAAAAAGATTTGATTTGTTTAGCTGTCTTATAAAGATAAGCATAGTAAAAACACTAATATTGATGTCATTTAAAAAAATGTGTCTGCTCAACTAGGCAATCTTTTATAATACTAGAAAAAACAAAAATTATGTGCGACTTGAATGTGCATTTAGCAAGAAAGAACATAGATATTTCTAATATTATAGCCATTATGTGTCGGTATAACTTTATGACAGAGAAAGAGAATCAGTTTATGTTACATAATAAATATAAAAAATGGAACGTTATTTATTTCTGACTCCTTAAGTTAGTCAAACTTAATTAATTCTCACAGTGAGAAAATATTATTGTTCTTAAAGATATCCACCACCCACCACATGTAATAATTACATAATACATAAATACAAACAGAAAAAGCATGAACAAAAACAAAACAAAATGTCTCACTTGTTTCTCCCTGAGACATATCCCGGTGTATCGTAAACTCATAGTTAAATAAAATTGTCGCTTATTACTTCAAAATTGTTAGGAATTAAACCATCTAAAATTAATCATTGGTTTGGTCACGACATCACGCGTGAACGGCTAGACCGATTTAGCTAATTCTTTTTTGTCGAAGGCGAAGGTTCATATAAAAGAAAAAAATAAGCGGGTGAAACGATTTTCATGCTATTATCTTTGTTAGATTCAACACCCTTCGGAATAACATAAAAACTGTTCAAATTCTGGGGCTGGGGCGGGACGGGGCCGGGGTCGAAGCAAAGTTCGCTGGGACCGTTAGTTCTTTACTTTTTGTGCCATGAACCAACTTAATTTCAATGTAATGACTTATTCTGTTGTGATTGTAAAATTTTGACGTAACATCGACAATTTCCGTTTACGACAAGCCGGGGGCTAATCTAGCAAGCTGTCCCCAACATAGCACCGACACCCGTAGTAAAATTTACCCATTTTGAAACGTACCTCCTATACTGTGACGACAATCGAATGTGTATGATGTTCGTGTCGTAATGTTTATATGGAAATAGAAAAAATAAACAACTTAAACATATAAAACACACTCTGCCCTGTATTAGGGTATTAGAGTGTAAACAAAACAAAACCTATGACGAAAATACAGATTCACAGATTTGATGACCTCTTTGTCTGAATAACCAATTCTTGAAACACAAAAAGTAATTGAACATACCTAAATTTTGTGACGATTATTTAATCATTTTTAACTTCTTATATTTATGTGGAGTTTGATTAATGCATGGTCTTTTAAGTTTTTCTGGTGACTTATTATTGCTTTTCATTCAACCATCGTCGTTTCATATTTATTCGTTATTTGCAATCAAAACCCATGCTTTTGTAAGTAAAAACGTCACAAAATATTGTTAAACAGTTAACATTCAAAACGTTGTAACTTCTCTATGTTTTTATTATTTTTTAAATTCAATCACTCAAAAGAGTACAAGGTTATCGAATTATAGAACCAATATATGAACATATATGATTTAAATTCCTTTGATAATGATTCTGTGACTCTAAACATGGATTATGATTTGTATAGCCCCAAACCCTATTTGTCAGTATTTAGGGTTCATAATCACATGTCAAATAACTTCCCAGTCATATTTGAGGTAGCTATTCTTGAATGCCAACCTGATAATTTTCGGACGAACACAAAATACCACTATCGAGAATGCTTCGGTATTAAAATAGAGAATGATGTAGAATTATATGATTCAAAAACCTTGTACATTTGAAAGTTTTAGATGGATGTAGGGACAAACAAACAAAAGCGAAAGAATATGGGTACGTACCACGCCTTTATTTTCTGGTAGATAAATATGGCTGTCATGGGAATCGGTGTCATGATGGCCGATGCCACTGGTATCACTATAGGAAAATTAAAACAAATGATTAAAGTGATTTTATATAACGATAAAATATGACACATTTAATTAATTGTATATAACATCCATGACTTAGGTATAAGTGTTCGAGCTCATCACACAAACATTTGCCCCTTGCGGGATTCGAGCCCGCGACGGCCGGCGTAATAGTCAGGACCGCTGAACAATACACCAAACGCGTCGTCAATATGTCAACAGTCTACTCTACAATATCGCGTGAGAGATTATAATCTAACGGTAAAAATTTTATGGTGACACATACATTACAAGTTACCATTAACATCTGAACATTAATTGCTTCATTAATATCTGAGCAGATTCTGATCAGGTATTGACTAGGAGCTCAGAGGCCTTACTCTGGACACAAAATCCGATCCAATGGTTATAGCCATCCCTGTCACTCATACCAGGCCGTGTATGCGTGTGACAGGGATGGGTATATTCATTGGATCGGGTTTTGTGTCCAGAGTAAGGGGGGAGATATAAATTAAGTAATTAATGTTCAAATATTAACGGTAGCTTAGTGTATGGAATTTATTGATATTTTGGTCGCCTTGTCGGGTACAAAATATCTGTTGGTGACTGTACAAATAAAGAAGTAGTATACCTACGACCGATTTGGCGCAGTGGTTAAGAAATTGGCTACTGTGCCAGAGGTCGCGGGTTCGATCCCCGCACATTACAAACATTTGTGTGCATGAACATGTCTGTTTGTAGTGGTCTGGGTGTTTTCTATGTATAATATGTATGTATTAACAAAAAAAAAAGTATTTAAGTATGTTTATATCCGTTGTCTGGTTACCATAGTACAAGCTTTGCTTAGTTTGGGACCAGATGGCGCTGTGTGAAATGTCCAAGGATATTTTATTTATTATTTAGTAGTAATACCGAGTAGTAATACCGAAGTTAAGCAACTTTCGGCGCGGTCGGTGTATGGATGGGTGACCATTCCGACCATATAAGTGACGTACATCACGAGCATCTTCGTGCTTCGGAAGGCACGTTAAGCAGTTGGTCCCGGCTAATATCGATTGGTATTCGTCGTTAAGCCTAGTCAGAGGCCCTATGGGCGGCTTGATAAAAATCTGACAGCAAGGTTGGTCGCTTGCCTTGCAAACACCCCTCCGCCAATCCGCACTGAGCCCGCGTGGTGGAGTATGGCTCATACTACCTCACATTTTGAGGTAAGGCCTCTTTGCCCAGCAGTGGGATGCTTACAGGGTAACTTTAGTTTTTATTGTATCTCTATGTAATAATAAAGTAGTCGCGTACCAGTAGTGATGTCCGCCTCGGGCTGGTCGAGCGCGTACCGCAGCAGGAAGATGGCGATGCCGGTGTTCTGCACGCCGGTCTCGATGCAGATGGCGAGCGCGTCGGCGTGCGCCCGCCGGCACGCGCGCGCGAACACGTACCCGAACGCGTACCCCAGCCAGGGGATGCCCATGCCGGCCACTATTATCTGGGGGAATAAAAATCTAATTTAGTATTTTAAGCTGCCTTTTGATAGTTGACTATAATATATTAATATATATTCCGATATATTTTATATCCCGAGATATATCTTTCACCCGTTCACACTATGGGATATACATTTTCTTAGTTTTGTATGGGATTGTCCACCACCGCGGGGGCGGAGGGGCGTGCGAGGAGCGGAAAATATATCTTTCTCGAATCGCTCCAAAACATATTATAGCTCGGGATATAAAATATTATATTACTCAGTGAGAAGGGTTCCATTGTAAACTATGGTGAGCGATATCGAGTATATCTCGGTATATTAATATATATTTCCAAGTGAATAGGCAGTTTTAAACTTTCGCGTTGCATTACAATAACTATTAGACATGACGGGTCTAAACGCTAATAAAAACTTATGAGTTGCTATTACTCACTGCTCGACGTTTCGGCTGTATTGCAACTGCCGTGGTCACGAGTCAGCTGGTGGATTGCATTCGCCTCAATGTCATCCACCAGTTGACTTGTGAAAAAACTATGTATCTTTAAGAAAAAACAATGTATCTTTTTTGAATAAATAAATTTAAAAAAATGTGACTCACCCGCCAAGTGAACAGCTTGAATATATACAGATTCGTGACAATAGCAAACACGATGATGAATATCAGCAACGTCGAGGAGAATCCCTTGAGGATTCGCACCATGAACGAGGATATCTTCGGCAGGTACTTCTGCACGGCCAGCCCCACGATGAGCGGCACTATGAGCCCCACCACGAACATGGCCACCTTGGCGTACGGCACACCTATGTGCGCTGCACGGAACACCACTTGGCCGAGGGAGAATATCCAGAGGGGCATGAAACCTGGAATTGGAATAATACAGGGTGACTTTGAAAACATTGGCAATAATTTTAAACCAAGAAACTATTCATGATTCATAGTCAGTTCCACATATTAAAATGAAAATCAATTGTTTTAAACTATCATTTGATGATACCGAGAAAAACCATATTAAACACTTTAGAATTGATTATTGCTTCTAATTAAACTGAGAAATTAGTTTAAGATTTTCTGAAATTGACAAATAATATTAAAGTATCATAAAAATTACTCTGCCTAAACGGATCCCGGAAATTGGAGTGAAATTATATGATTTTTCTAGGTTTGATCAAATCAATTGATTTTCATTTTAATGTGTGGAAGGGACTATGAATCATGAGTAGTGTCTTTACACAATGCGTTCTAAAACCTAAGCTTTTTTTAGGGTTCCGTAGTCCAACAAGGAACCCTTATAGTTTCGCAATGTCCGTCTAGCCGCAGTTCAGCGCAGAGATCTAAGATGCTAGAAAACTAATATTCTCGACAAAGTAGTAAAATAAATATATAATATGGTGAATAGGTCTTTTAAAATGATTATGAGTTTGCTAACATTATTTTTCGATAAAGTGGCCTGTTTCCGTAACATTCAGTTTTAAAGGGCTAATTTTTGTTAGAATCCTATGTCCCCACCCTCTCCCAACTAAACGGTATTAGGTAGATACGTAAAAACATCATCATCATCAGCCAAAGGACGTCCACTGTTGAACATAGGCCTACCCCATGGATTTCCACAGCGACCGGTTGTGAGCGTACTGCATCCAGCGTGATCCTGCGATCTTTACAAGGTCGTCTGTCCATCTTGGTGGAC
Organism: Pyrausta aurata; assembly: GCA_963584085.1. Taxonomy (NCBI): domain Eukaryota; kingdom Metazoa; phylum Arthropoda; class Insecta; order Lepidoptera; family Crambidae; genus Pyrausta; species Pyrausta aurata. Next base: position 4,661,506 of record OY757275.1, on the reverse strand, counting down.
GTCCTACGCTGCGCCTTTGGTCGGTGTTTCTCTCCGCGATCGAATCAGAAACGAGGAGATACGTAGAAGAACTAAGGTAACGGACATAGCCCTGCGAATCAGTAAGCTCAAGTGGCAGTGGGCAGGGTACATAGCGCGTAGAACTGATGGCCGTTGGGGCAGAAAAGTTCTAGATTGGAGACCCTTCAACAGATAATTATGACGGTGACGTTTCCAAGCTTACCAAAAGCGCATAGAGTAGATATAGACGTCATAGCGAGCGACAAGTTGAGGTTTCCTCCGAGTATAAAGGTCCAGATGTTGGACGCTCCTCCGCCGGGCGCCACACCGGTCATGAACATGCCCAGGTGGAGGGCTGCGTTGTCGGGGAACACTAGGTAGCCGAGACCGAATGACATCTGAAATTAATGAAAAAAATGGATGAATATATTTTGGTGACACCTTACACATGTTAAAGTTAAGTCGAACAGAAAATGCCACTTTCAAGTGTATAATTTAGTCAACTTTGAAAATGTATTGAAAGAATGTCAAAATTCCCGACTTTGTCAATTTATTGTCAAAATTTAAAACTTGAAAATAGCAGGTTATGGTAAGAAAGAATGGAACTTTTAAGCTAAGAACTCACGGCGCGATTTCCTCCCGCGCCCGCGCGCTAGAGGATATCGCCTGCGGGGTGCGGGGCGCGCGGGGAGGCGAGAGCGGGGCGGACACCCCCGCCCGCGCCCGCACGCACCTCGCCAAGTCTCTATGAAGCCGTGTTACATTTAATGTCAGGGTTTTTTTTCGTTTTAAAATATATCAACTCACCAAAGGCATAAATAAGAACTGTCCGATCAACCCTATCACGGGGCCTATGGGTTTCTTGAGCACTTCCTTCACCGTCGGCCAGTCCATAGCGCATCCGAAGTTTATGAATATTAGAGATACCTGGAAACAAAAATTAAACAAGGTTATTTTTATATTTTATCGTGCAATAAAATATGACGTAGAGTAGGAAGTTTAACAAAAAGATGAGTGTGTTAAGATCGCTGGTTGCGGGCCTGCTACTGGTCACTAAGGAAAATTATAAAATAAATAAAAATAAAATAAAATTTATTTCAGGCACCTTGGCCCCTAAAAACAAAAACAAAATAAAAAAATATAATAAATAAATTAAAATTATCAATTGAAAATAAATAACACAAAATAAATGATCAGATGCAATAAAATATAAATGAAACATAATTAATTAGAATAACACGAAATTAAATCAAATGCTCAACAGTGGACGTCCTTTGGGTTATAATAATAATGATGAAATCAAATTAGATTAAAATTGATAATACAAAATAAAATGTAGTCAACCTAAAATAAAAATCAAAAGAATGAAAAAATAAATAATAATAGAAGAGGCTTATGTTTATTAGAGATATTAAGAAGATAAAGGTTCCGACGGATATGTTTTGCAAGTGGTTCCGATTTCTCGACAGACCATATTATAGGTAACGTAATTATAGGTAGACCGCGAAATTGAGACCTCGCCTGCGGGGCGGCGGGGCGCGGGGGGAGGCGAGAGCGGGTGATGCGGGTGGCGCGGGCGGGTGTATCCGCGCCATTCTCATCTCTTACGCCACCTGCTCTCATCTCCCCCCGCGCCCCCGCGCCCCTGTGCTCCGCAGGCGAAGTCTCAATGAAGTGGTTTACCTATAATAGCTTCAATGAGTTTGAATGCAATTTTGCAAGCATGCATGCATTGCAAGTAACCACACAGCGCGCACTAAAGACGCAAAAAGTATGTTAAAGAACTCACAAAGACAGCGATGCTGGCGGTAAATATGGTGTCTATGACGCGTTCTGGTCGGACCACTACTACGGGCAGGGTTTCATTGGCCGTCGACACCTCTTCTTTTCGCTTTGCTTGCATCGCTATGTTTGTTCTGCCTGGAATTAGAACTAATTCGAGTTAGTAGTTTAAAAAAAAAAACACAAGAGCTCTCTGCGGGATCCGGTAAAGCTTAATTTATTTATTTCCTATATTATAGTTGTAAAAAGAATGTCTAATGTAGAATGCAGTATGCACTAAACACACACTAAATCGTTCACTGAAGTGCAAAAGAGTGATATAGTTCAGCGAAAGCCGAAGATATGTATCACTCATCTAAAGAGTGGAACTCTCTACCCGCATCTGTGTTTCCATCGGTCTATAACCCTGTTATTTTCAAAAAAAAGAGTGGACAGGCTTCTTCTGGGTGAGTTCGCTTCATCTTCGTCCCTGTCTATGCCTTTGGTATAGTCTAGAGACAAGATTAAATGAAACCCATATCATATAAAAGAGAAAAAAACTCATCTTGTTCATTTAGTAGATTCTTATAACTATTCAGTTACAGTGAACAACTTTAAAACGTTAGTTAAAGGTAACGGTATTTAGAATTTATTTAGTAGTATTCTCTTTAGTACAATTTATAATTTATCTTTAAATTCTCTTTAGTTACAAATTAAAAATATGATTGTCTAAATTGTTTATTGAGTACGGACAACAGCACAAGGTCAACACTGCGTTATCATATTCAGTTGTAATAAGGTTTAGTTTTCAACAAAAATGTATAACTTGATGTACTGGCGACTGTAGATTTATGCAGTCGGTAGATACTCACCAAGGAATACACCATGCACTCTTATAGTCCCGCTCCAGTTGCCATTTTGTGCGTCCATTTCTGTGACGACATTGGTTGTGTTTAACTCCGCGTATGACACTGATGGGTCGTCTGTTATCACGTGTATCTCATCGTTTGGCAGTAGACCATTGCCTGAAAACATAATTAAATATTTTTTTTATAATTTTTATTACATCTAACAAGATGGGAAGCTCTTGTAAAAGTCAGAGAATCGCTCTGAATGTAAGTAGCTAACAACATTTATTTAAATGATTGTTAATTTATAAGAACTATTATGGTTTAAACCAAGATTACGCTAATCGTAGATTAAATGTGACTTCTGTCTCTATCAACGTCAAATAAACTGACAAGGACAGAACGATGATTTATTTCAGGATTAGCGTAATCCTGGGTGAAACCATCATGTGTAAAGTGGGCCTAAGCAGTTCTGTTTACTTAGGTGGCAATCATCAACGCAAATCATAATGAACATTCTTGTAATGGCTAGTATTTTAAATCTTTTATTGGACTGTACACGTAAACTTTATTCCATTTATAATAATTTTTGGACAAATATAACCACAAAATAGTTTACGTGTCAATTACTTCATTACTTATTGTGTTGGGTAATTTAAAAAATTAAACAGTATCCCCTTATTAAAACCGCAAATTCAAAAACTCATACACATTACAGAAAGGCGAATGCAGAAAAACTGAGTACCAAAGTCATTGGGAATCACGAACCATACAATAGACAGAAGTCCCAGCGTGTTCTATAGATACTTGATAACGCGTATGCGTACCGAAGTAACTGGGGATAGACACTGGGAAGCGTGTACCATAGAAATATAGTATAGTGTTTATACGCCAGACACAAATTGTCTTCGTTTCGTAACAATGAATTTTCTTTCTTGTTTTACGAATACCTGACAACCAGATAGCTAATACCATAGACAAATACCGCGTCACGTACCATAGACATGCACGGGCACCAGCTCGTAGTCGTCCATATGTACCGTGGCAGCGGTAACATTAACGTCAGGTAGCAAAAACTTGGCAGTAATTTTCGGCAGCTGCTCGCATAACACCCAAAGTGGACACAGCGCCAGTAGATACAGCAGTATCAAGTGCAGCGGCCATATTGGACACATGATGCCGCTTGGCTGTAACAAAAAAAAAGAATATTACATACTGGCCGTAAAGAAAGATCACGGTACCGATGGATGAACCCTAATCTGTTAATTAGCCGCAAGCAACCGACGTTCAACCTTAAACTGATCTATATTTTGATAGAGAAGCGTGGGGTAACATGTACCTAGCGAATTTAAGCAGAAAAAACCGGTCAAGTGCGAGTCGAACTCGCGCACGAAGAGTTTCGTTCCGTATCATTGAATAGGTAAATAAATATCGAGCAAAACAGGGCAACAGCGATTGCTGTATGGGAGCCCCCCATTAATATTTAATTTATTTTGTTTTTAGTATTTTCTCTTATAGCGGCAACAGAATACATAATTAGTGAAAATTTTGCGGTTCTTGAGATACAGCCTGGTGGCAGACAGACGGACTGACAGACAGCGATGTTCTAGGGTGCCGTTTTTTACTTTTAGGTACGTCCTAAAAAGATTTACAAAAAGAAACTACTTTTATTTTGGCGATATTCTGAACAAGGTACTTGGTTACCATCAAAAAATGTACCTTTTTATGTCTGTTCCGAAGACAGAAATCATTTAAAGCGTGGGTAAGGCAGTAGAATAATTGAGAAAAACACTTAAAAACGTGCTACTGTAACTAGAAGGAAAAGCATTAATTTAATATCCTGAAAGAACATTATGAATACTAGGCATTTCAGTCCGCTTTTCCGTAATACACGTGTTATTTCCACATGCTTAATATTTATTTTGAATTTGAATTTGAATACATTAGCATTAAATTAAGTATGATTAGTGACGAATTGTTAAATCAACATTATTTAAATTGAAATGTTTAGGTAAGTAAGTACATACTTTCATGAGAGCATTTTAATGTTGCGTTTAAAAAAAACCGGCCAAGCGCAAGTCGGACCCGCGCACTGAGGGTTCTGTACCACCCTTAAACTGAATTTGGGGTCCACTTACTTCCTAGCGAAAATATCACAATATTTTTTGACAGCAAAAATAACTTTGTTTTTCATAGTTTTTGTATGAAAGACAAAGAGTTATAGTTGCAGTCGATGAAAATGTGCTACGAGTATATCTCAAAAACTACTGGTTCGATCTCACTCAAACCAATTTTCGTTGCAAAAACTTGCAACGAAAATTGTGACATACGGACGGACTGACAGACTTGACGAAACTATAAGGGTTCCGTTCTTGCCATTCGTCTACGGAACCCTAAAAATATAGAATCATATTATTAAAATACATAAAAAAAAATATTTAAATAAAGGGCAAGAAAGCAGTACATATTGCTAGATTCTACATACATACAGTGGTTTCAAATCCTTTATATTAATATAACAAGTATAGTGTAGTATTCACGCAATTAAAATAATTAAATAAATTGTTTCTTTATCTATCAGGAAACGCAAGAATTTTAATTAATAAAATTTACAGATTTTATTTAGATATTAAAATCTTGATTCCTTCGTTGTACTTCAAACGAATTTTAATTACTCTTTGTTAAATAGCCGAGCTAATCCTCCAAACGAGTGAAACTAACACAATTATCAATTCACTGTAAGTAATGTAGTACATTATGATTACTAAAGCACTCGGAAGCAAAACATCTCTGTTTTAAAACCAATTAACCGTTGTAAAAAACTAGAATAGAAAATCAAGGCGCAACTTATGTAAGGTAAAACATAATGATCACTTTGAAACGCACATGTTAGGGAAACACGCAACACAATTGTAGCGCGCACCGCAAACGCCTGTTATCAACTACACAAACATTCTTTAGTAGACTCTATTTAACTAATCAGTCATCTGGCCTTATCAATTGTTTTAACGAATCTAATATACGAAACAAGTCTATCGAAAAGTAATAAAATTTGCCCCAGCAAAGTCTCGTGGTAGCTTGTAGTCACGTATTGATAAAAGATTATTTTTAATTAGCGTAACATAAAATAGAGTTAACGAGATGATTACTAATGAAGAATTTAAGTAGCTTTTAATACAGGGGCAAAGTTTATTGTATCTAGTTCAATTTTCGCACTCATACGAATCCGATTAGAACCACGTTTTGATTTGGTTAGGTTACCTTGGTAATCATATGGACAAGTTTTTGTTCGCACACAAAAAATGCCAGGTCTCAAATTCAGTTGCTCGTCTCTGGTAGAATATTATGCACCTACATGCTATATACTAGTTCAAATAATCACCGGAATCAGCAATAGGGACATCTCACGGTAGCGTTCTGCTATGCGAGCATACATTATGAATATTACCGGTGATAGAGGAGAGCGGGGCTAATCAAACCTTTTACATAAATTTAAATTAATAAAAGTAAATTAAAATTAAATTAAAATTAATAAAAAAATATGTGACTGTTTAATTCGTGAGAGAAATGATCCTTTTATTATGTACTTATATAAAAACTAAGTATGTTGTACATTTTTTATAGATCGGTCAACTGCACTTTTGAATCTACTGAGCAGATATTTTAAGATTAAACGACTTTTTATTGGTACCTTTTGAATCTACGATTCGAATGCTGTCGTCGCCAGCAGAAAGTGTTTTCAAAATAACAATAAATTTATTCATTTAGCCTGGATAATATGCTCTTTGTTATTTTGTACAGTCACTGACGAGGGTGAGATTTAAAATTTAAATCATTCAAAAACTGAGACGCACTCGATATCGCGGTCATGCAAAACGGGACGTGGAATTTTTTCCGTTAACCTTCGGCCATTTTGAGCGTTTTATTTCAGACGAAAACACTTTTTTTGTTTGCGACTTGAGTAATATTATATTACTTTTTGACCATAACAAGCTATATTTTAATATTGCTGTTGTATTATTGTGATTTAATTTATTTCAATGTTAAATTAATCATGTTTTGTTTTTATTATTCTAATTTAATTTGTAATTTTAATTTCAATGTTAATTAATTTTCTATAAACAATCTCAATTCTGAATATATATTTTTTATTGTATTAATCATATTGTGAACACTGTTTATAGGTTACAGTCCAGCCTTTAGTTTTAACATAATATTTTAATCATGCATCATGATTGTGATACTGTTTGTGTTCCTGAAATAAATAAAATAAAAAATTTGGACAATTAACTGTAAATGTATATTATTCTTTTGAAAGCATCTCACCTGAAACAGTAAACTATTAAGATGCACTCAAATATTTCAACCGAAATTCTATTTATTTTCATTTGCGTCCCAAGTTTTATTACTTTTGAGTAATTATTTTCCTTCCTGCCACCTGTGAAGTTTTGTAAGTGTTGATGCAGAAGCAATATCTAGAGGTAAAATCGGCGACGCGATATTTTTAGCGGAATACTCCAAGGTTGGTGTGCAGTTACATTCAATGGAACTTTTTGCAGTGCAATTTGACTATTATATAGAGTGAGTTGGGTAGATTTTGTTATGAAAAGACTTACAATTGTTGTCAGATTGATAAAAGGTTTGACCACGGCCATCATGCGAATTTTGGAGTATAATGTTGATTGATGTTTATAATATTCTTATCAAATCGAATCAATCTGATCTAAAATAAAGATACATGTTTTGTGACTACAGTAACAAACTACCATATGTTAAGTGATTACAGAATACTTCAGAGAGATAAGTAGGTACTTCATACAAATAATGTTATCTTAAACTCAATAATTTAAATCCAATAAATAAAACTGTACTAGCTATCGATACCACTAAAGATAGATGAAAGCCGAAAACTATTGGGATTAGTCGAAGGACTCGTATCAAAACAATAAAAATAATATATGATTAAATAATTACGATAATCCTTAAAATTCTCACGTACAAGATAAATGAGTAAACGTGTACCTGGAAAAACATGTGCTTTCACGACACGTTGCTAACCGGTCAGCTCCTTGTGATTTTTTGTAAATTCACACATTTCAGATTGACATAATTAAGTTAAGTTATTACTACGAACAAAGATTATTAATGACGGGTAACATACTGTTTATAACTTTATTCAAATTAACTACAACGTAAGACATGTCCACCTCTGTATCACATTGAGGTTAATAATAAAACCAGTCAATTAGCAAAAATTTTGTCCAACTCAGGACGCCGCAACCAAGGGCAACACATACATATGTGAGTAAATGGATTAATTTTAAAGTCAAAGTCAAAGTCAAATGTTTTATTTGCAAGAATACAGTAATCAAATACATCAGTTGATAATGATAGTATTTAATACATACTCGTAACACAACTCTGAGGATTTTAGGCGAGGAGAGAAATATACTCCAAACAATAGAAAACCGGAGAGGGAAGATGCTTGGACACTTGGTACGGCACGATAGCTTAGGATCATCATAGAGGGAAAGATTGAAGGGAAAAGGAAAAGAGGAAGACCTAGAAGAGCGTATATGACCCAAATAAAGGGAAAAGTTGGACGTCGAGTCGTACCAAGAGGTCAAGGAGATGGCTCTGAATAGAGATAAATGGAGAAAACTCCACCGACAAGAGCATAGCTCTTAAATTAAAAAGAAGAAGAAAGAAGAACTCGTAACATGAGTACTAAAACTAGTACATACGATGAGTAGATTAGTATTTTAAAAGAGCCGAGGCATTTAATTCAATTTAAACCAATGACATTTCTTGTATATTTATATAAGTAATTGATATAAACAGAACAGTAGCGTTATCCGTATTGAAAAACTATTCAAAACTACAAGCAGGTGAAGCAGGCACCATGTAGTACAACTTCATACGTCTGGTACAACTATGTAGTCGAGCAAGTACAACTGATTTTAAATATTACTTCCAAAAGCTATAATGTCTGACCCACAGAACATAAAAAACGATAGAAGTAGTATTAACTCCTATTTGTATGAAAACCAGTGTGACCAAACTAACACATTCGTGATTATATCACATTATCACGCACACCAAGAATGTCTTGTAGCGATTGGTTACCTTTCAATGTCAGATAGTTTCGCTACCCGACACTAGATGCCTCTTATTCACTATCAGATAGTTCCGCCACCTGACGACAGATGCTATTTAAGAATCATTCATAGCTAGAGATGGGACACTTACTAGATAGATATTCATGTCGATATTTTTGTTATGGAACATGAGACAGCATTATGTTTAATCATATATTTTAAAAAATATACAAATTGTTAATGACTTCTTTATTGTAAGCTATAAATGACAAAAAATACCGGAATAAAGGCAATGTTCATTATGAGAAGAGATAAAAGCACTCCAAAAAATCTGTATTTATTTACAAGAGACATTTAATTTACATTTATTCACTATGAAAATAATATTCAGTTATTAATTAAATGTGTTTATTAATTTATTTAAACAAGTTATTAATTATATACGAAAAAAACCAAAAAAGGAAATCCCTAAAGCTGGAGGGCGAAAAAAATTATGGTAGGAAACGACAGTAAAAGTCATTTTAATTTGGCATGCGATGTACAAAGATCCTGTATATTTAATTACCTTTTACTTAGTACTTGGCTTACTATTTTTTAGTATTTCGTTATTATATTTACATTTATTAAAAAAAACATCAATTTATCAACCTTTTTAAAAACTTTCCTTTTTTATGTCATACAATAACAAGTATCGATAGCTAACTTATCGATATTTTGATTTGGTCATTCCCTAAATGAGTAGCGTTTCGACAGTAAGTAACAGTCAAAATATAGTTTCGACCTTATCTCTACGAACAGTGAAATGGTTTTAGGTTGTAATTTATATGGATTGTTATTTTCTGCAAAATTTACAATTTCTATTGAAATAATGATATAATATTACTTACCGATGATATGTTACGCCTCCTTTGGATAAATTGTTTGTAGTGCTTGTGTTTTTGCACTCTAATACAGTGCAGGTCGGCATATTTAAAGTTTTTTGTTCGTACAGCAAAACGTCTTAAAAGTTCGAGCAACTGTCACCGTCTGAAGCGCGTGGAAGGGGGCGGGAACCTAAGATGCGCCAAGCTTGGCTTATGCGTCGCTACACGGGGCCCGCCTACTTACTACTTCTACTCGTTTTTTATGTTCTGTGGTCTGACCTCTCTCACAACATCCGAGGGTCGACTTCTCCTATCCATCATTTGCAACAAAACAATCAAATTGCTTTGAAAACATTTTATTGTAGCTATAAACATTTAAAACGATGACCTGACACGCAATATTGCAATAATCTAATTACAGCAAACTGTATAATATCGTTGTGTAAGCAACTTGCAAAGTTATGACGATGACTTATCAATTGAATAGAATTATTATGGTAAGTCCTATAGGTACACGTTTAAATAACATTTAGAAATGGAATGTCACCCACTAATAGGTTTTATACCCACTGAATAACACTATCAATCCTACTACTATTATAAAGGCGAAAGTTTGTAAGTATGGATGTATGGATGTATGGATGTTTGTTACTCTTTCACGTAAAAACTACTGAATGGATTTGAATGAAACTTTACCACAATATAGCCTATACATCAGAATAACATATAGGCTTCCTACTACTATTATAAAGGCGAAAGTTTGTAAGTATGGATGTATGGATGTATGGATGTTTGTTACTCTTTCACGTAAAAACTACTGAATGGATTTGAATGAAACTTTACCACAATATAGCCTATACATCAGAATAACATATAGGCTACAATTTTTGAAGTTTCTAATGTGAGGTCGTAAAAAAACACATTTTTTGCGGTACTAGACGGGACGAACCTGAAGTCCACGCGAACGAAGTCGCGGGCAAAAGCTAGTATTTTTATACTTTAGCCATTAAATAGTTTATGTGGACTTAATAGCGCTTACTTAAATTTTTCTAGGTCAATTTTCAGTTCCCGAAAATGTTATTTCTTTGGTAAGTCAATATAAAGAATCTAAAGATTGTGATACAGCTAATATTATTATGTATATTTGCTACCCAAAATATTTACTGATTTCGTTCACTCAGCTTAACGACAAGAGAATGGTCAATTAAAACCAAGGCAGGAAGATGGACGGACACCGCAACCGTGATCGATTCAATAAAAAACAATTGACACCTGTTCTCAGAAGCCTTAGCAGTTGTTAGTAGCCAGTAGTACAATGGCCTGTTAATCGGCTCGAATGTCTATTCTATCGCCTCCCCCATTGTGTAAATGGATATCGTTACGGTAAGAACACTACATTATAGGACATGTGTCCTTTAATAGTAAAGTAGATAACGGGAAACTCAGTTAAGATTTTATAATACAAAAGTAATATAACTTTGGGTTGAGAAAAATATGGTCTGAAGTTTATGTTTGGATTGGGAGTAGAAAATAAGCTTTGTTGAGGTTTTTTTTAGTCAACATTATTTTTTAGTTATTTAAAAAAAAAAAATGGCCTTCAAAAATACACATAAATTAAGCTAACTTATTTACCTCAATTATCCCCTACTTCCCCTTATGGTTGCCTAGTCTAGCTATGAAAGCTCAACATGAGATTTGAGAAAGTTTTTTTTATGTTAACTTTTTCACCATTCTACTTACAGTTAATAATACTAATAAACGGTGCGAATCAAAAGCATCGACCCTTGACCGTTCCGATTATCATAATGACGGCCAATTGACTTTGTAATAAAATGACACCACAGATATTACAGATTGCACAAGTGCCTATCACAACTTTTGATAATCCGTGAAAAATTACCAAATATCAACTCTCGCAAAATAGACATTGCAGCCTAGTAACTAGTAGTAACTACTTTATCTTTAATTGAACAATTAGCCTATTTTAAATTACTATGCTAATACCGATAATTATGTACAAAAATTACAATAAGTATTGAAACAACTGTTGCAAGCTGATAAGTTCCAAACCAGTAATTTAAATGTTAATTAAATTTAAATTATTGTAAAAAAACATGTTTTTGTTGTACAGCTGAAAAATAAAACTAAAATTTTTATTAGGCTTGTAAATATGGGTGGTGTAGGTAGGTACGCATATGTAGAAGAAATAACGTTTGCTTATCTACCTTATAAATACCGGTTAAAATCATAACCATACTTTTTGATTTACCGTAGTCGGATAAAAAAGTAAAGTAAAAAAAAAGTAAAGTTAGCCTGTAAGCATTCCACTGCTGGGCAAAGGCCTTACCTCAAATGTGAAGTAGTATGAGCCAAAAAAGAAAAAAGGGGAATTGTTAAATGGATGCTTCGGTCATCTTGGATAGTATAGTAGTAGGAGCACCTATAAATTTTTCAAATATGTATTTCATTGGCTTATTCTCAAAGAACGATTATTATTCTGTTTCATGTCATATATCAAGGTAGCCTGAAATCCTCCTATGAACTATGCATTCCTAGTACTTCATATTTTTAAAATACACACATCAAGACTGTCTAGGGATATTTTAGATTTACTCAATTAAATCAAAATTTATTAAAAATAACATACACCATGTATATTAAAAAGAACATTTATCAGATATTCATACAAAATATCCCCTAGACTAGTAGTATAGTTTTACTGGTTTTACCCTTGGACGAATAAACCACTGGACGCGCAATGACGGGAAATTTCACTTGTTCCCCCTCGGCAACGAATTGGGCATTTTAGCCTCAATTTCATGTGACGTCTTGTCAGTACGGTGACAGAACTCGGTGAGAAACATTGCAGAAAAAAATGGGTAAATGTGCCGTATTTTTGTGTAAAAATTATAGCGGCAAGACAAAAAATATTTCTTTTCATTCGTAAGTAACTTTGTATCCCAATAAAGCTGTTAATTTTTCTCAAAATAGCGAAATGTGTTTTCCTAGAGAAAAGTTACATTGCTAATTAAAAAAGTTGTGGTCAGTTACTGCAAAATCAACAAGATGACGCATAGTTCATTTGGTAGGAAGGATTATCGTACGTTCATCATTCGTTCCCTTGTCAATTTAGTTTTAATTGTGCTTGACGATTGTCGATAAACGTATTATACGATAAATATATTTATAATATAAAATAAAATAATACATCTGTAAAATGATTAACTTTAAAGTAGATTAAAATGATCCTAAAAATACAACAGTTTTCTTTAATATTTTTAACTTCATATTTTATTACAATATTTATATTTTTGGTCATCAGTTGGGATTGGGACCCGACCTTCGGAAGTCCGTTCTGTTCTACTGTTTTTATAACTGAACCTAAAGAAACACTTTAATGAGGGTTCGAATCATAATAGTTTTAATTTAGTTAGTCGATGGTTTAGAATGAAACACTCACAGTATCATATTCTTGAAGTTTTTTTTTTTTTTTTTTTTAAATGTGTTTGAATTTTTATTGAGCTCGCAGAGCTATTGGACTACTCTGCAAGCACAATAGGTGTGCTCGATATTATGGGTTATTGGTTTGTGTTTGTGGCGGATTATTAAAGTCTTTTAGGTTGTTTATTATATATTTTAGAAAGTTGTGGAAAGTGTTCGTTGTGGTTTCTTTTTTAATAATTTCAGCTAAATCTAAGGGGTTAATATTAAGACTGTTGCAAGCAATGGTGTGATCTAAGCGTTTTGCGGCAAAGCGAGGGCAGTCTTCAATTAAATGTCTCCAAGATTGTGTGGTGTTGTTGTCGCAGGGACACGTGTCATCTGCGACAATATGGAATCGTTTTAAGTACTCTTTGTGGTAGCCATGGTTTGTTAAGTACTGCGTAGAGAAGAAGTAAGTAAGTTTAGAGTAAGTAGGAAAAATTGATTTAGTGTAAATACATTTTTCAGGGTCCATGTATAAGGCTTCCGCTGCCTCCGAAGATTTTCGTTTGTTCTTGAGTTAGGCAAGTTATGTTATTCCGTTACCTTCTATTACCTACTCTACTACTATGGCGCTGTGGAAAGTGTTTTCTAACAAATGTTTTGTTATTCGATAAAAATTGATTTTATTAATCTATACAGTAAATACATTTTAAGATAAGATAACTTTTTATTTCACACCACATAGATAAGTTACAAATACGTTTAATGAAAATTTCAATTTATTTCACTATGCCTATAACTAATTCATAGTAGATTCAAATAAGTAGGTACGCCAACTTAAGCCCCAAGCGAGCGATAATACAGGCTAAGTCTTATAGTATTACAAAAAAATACTAAACGGTATACTAAGTTGTTTTATTTTCTTCGAGTTTTATTTTTTATTTTTTAGTCATTCGCATATTGGATGCCTTCGCTGCTTTCTTTCGAAGACCACTGCTTGCATCAGGTTTGTATTCTTCTGACTGCAGAGCGCATCAAGAACGAGAAATCTTTGAAGCAGAATCATAAGCCAATTGTATCAAACCCCTATTATTTATACATTCTTAGTATCATTCCAAAGTGTAAGCTCTATAAGATTTTAAACTTTGCTGCATTTTTAAACTAAACTTCACAATTTCACGGGATTTTATGCAACTTTCACTTGTTTAAAAGGTAAAAATGGTATTTTATGGGCGGGAAGGTAAATACCATTTTTACCTTTAAACAAGTGAAAGTTGCATACAATCCCGTGAAATTGTGAAGTTTAGTTTGAAGTGTAAGCTCATCTACTGCTAGATTATACCATTGGACTTACGGCCTGTTTCACAATGTCTTAGGAAGTTCTAGTTAGTGTTACTTGCCAGACCGTTTATAAACATATTCTATGTTTCAATTATTCGTTTAATGGTTTGTGCTTATTTAAACATGCCCAAAATTATTGTTTTGGTAATAAAAATAAAATAAAAACATTTTGCATAAGATTCGTTCATTCATTCGTTCAACACATATCGATAGAATAATATCGACACTTCCACTCACTAAATGTCAATTAGTGACAAGACAAACTCCCCCCGCCCCGCAAAAATTGGTTGATGATGTTTTCATACATTCGCTCTTGCGTTTCATATCCAGTGGTTTATTCATCCAAGGTTTTACCATACTAGTTCATGTCATGACTGTTCACGTGATACAGATGTCTAATCATTTAATTTCTTGTATTTTATTTTATAGAAATAAAAACATGCAATACTCAGCATTTATTGCCAACTGTACGAAATATTCTCATGGGTGGAAATAAAAAAAATCTTGTTTGAACCCGTTGGGAAGCAAAGTGTGAATTTTAGTTTTTTTAGAATAATACAATCTTTGGGAATAAGCCATTTAATTAAATCGGTAAATCACCTCGGATATCTCGTATAATAGTTACTATAGTTTAAGTTATTACATTACTATAAAGATTAGCGCATCTAGATAACCTAGACCTTGCATTTATAAGTTAATGTTAAGTTCAATATATCAAATACGCAAATATGTTAAGGAAAATATTTTAGAGTGAGGATGTAGGGAAAACCCGCAAATACTAATTAGCTTTATGTACGTGACTTATGGCTGCAGCTAAATTAGGTAGTGTTCAAGGAAATATTATTCAGTCAGTTCAGGAAATCAAAATCATATCACAGTTCACACGTAGGAGTCCACTGTAAATGAATGTTATTTTAATTAATGTTATGGTAGACATTTTGTTGAAAAATATAATTAAAGCTCAAGAGATTGAACACGCTCTCAAGATTAACATGCATGATGCACAGACACCAAGGGAGTAATCATTACACCGGTCATAGTCAAGCCAACAATAGCAATTTTAAGATTTTTAAGTATAATAATATCCTTCTAAACAAATTACCTCAGTGACTACTATTTTTATTTTTTAGAGAACAAGATGTTAAAAAATAGTCAAAGAACTCAATCTAATCTAAGAACATTTTCATGTTTTCGAGAAAAAATGCGAAGTGATTATGTTGCCACTTATCTAGATCAACAAAAACACAGTTCGGTGAACTCATCTTGAAGTTTATTCGTGTCACAGAACTTGTTTTGGCCAATCTAGCAGCGGTTACGAAACACGGATATTGTTTTGATACGTAAATGTCAAAAAAGTAAGTAGATGTTGAAAAAATACGCTAATAAAAACTTTACATGTTTTTATAGTGTTTTGTCATGTCACTATAAGACTTAATAATATCGATTGCACTTGTAAAAAGCAACTGTGTTAGACAAGGGATCGAACCCTGTGCGTTACGCTATCCGGGCACATGACTATACCACTCGGCCACCGACACATAGGCAAACCTGTTTATTAAGCAAAAACAGTTTTTTCTTAGAAAATGAAAATTCTAATGGTGAACTTTTTACTAACGTGAACTGCACGAGAATCGGTGAGTAGATGTATCTAAGCCAAAATCGACAATTATGAGAACTTATCACTTGACTTATTTTATTGGCCTAACATACCTTAACTAAAGATCATGCTTGGTTATAAAGACACAGGCAAATTCGTGTACACTGCACAGTGCACACCCATATTTTAAAGATGAAAAGTACAAGATTTTATGGGACCAGTTCAACCAAAATAGACCTGCTTAACTGTTGTGAAATAGTGAACGTTAACTTGCAAGCTTAGGCAAGGACGTTACTACCTCTTATCTTAAACGTATGTGTATCAATCAATAATATATCACAAAGAATACAAATAGCACCATCATTTAATAAAGATTGCCCGCTATTAATAATGATTATCGAGTACGAGAATATGCGCATCAACGGATTTTTCGATGCAATGATAAGAAACTAATACTACTTGAAGCTAAATAAACGTTAATTAAAGTAAAATCATAAAGTAACAGGTAAGGAATAAAACAGTATAGGTACTAACTTTAAACTGATGAAATGAGTATTTTTGTTTACTCAAGCTATTCTAAGACATTTACTAACACTAGCATTCTAGACAAAACATGTATAGTGCGTCTCCGTTCTTACACGACTGCGGCGGACATTTATGTTGCCTTTAAAATTTATTATACAGGGTGACTTTGAAAACATTGGCAACATTTAAAACTAAGAACCCACTCATGATTTATAGTACCTTCCACATATTAAAATGAAAATCAATTGTTATGAAATATCATTTCGAAAAACGTACAGTATCAGTCCGATTTCCGTTTAGACAGAGTAATTTTTTGATCTGTTTACATATTATTATTAGTAAATTTATAAAATCTTAAACAAAGTCTAAAATTGTAACTTATTAGTTTAGTTTGAAGCAATTATCATTTCTGAAATGTTTGATATGATTTTTCTAAGTATGAAACTTAGAAAAATACTTACGTGTAATACGTATGATACTTTCTATAAATTGATTTTTATTTTAATGTGTGGAAGGGACCATGAATCATGAGTAGGTTCTTAGTTTAAAATATTGCCAATGTTTACAAAGTCATCCTGTATAAAAAAAAATAAGGCTAATTTGAAACGGAACTTGTAATAAACTTAATGCCATCTTCGGTTTAGTTTCATCAGCATTTGTTTGAAGAGTATTTAATTTTATCTATAGTTATAGTTAGATGGTGATCCCGACACTTATCCAACCGGATTATTTTTAAGTTAATGAATGACGAATAAATTGGTGCATCCTTGGAACAAGTCTTAATACTCTTAATGAGGTTCAATTCGTTATAAGGATGTTCCAAATAACAAAAGGGTAATACAAGCAACAAACGCATTTTATAAATATAACATAAATGCGACTTTTGATTGGACTTTGCATTTGTTTTCCGAAAACATACGTCATAAGAAGAACCGGTTTATCATCCAAGTTAAAAACAAAACAAGCTAGTTGCATTTTAGGGTTCCGTACCCAAAGGGGTACCCATTTTCATTGCCCATCCATCGATTTACTTTTAAAAGGTTCTAATAGGCCGATAATAATAATAATCTGTAATTTTGGTCTGAAATAATAATTACTATCGGTTCTTGGCACGGTTTATTTATTACCAAACGGTTTTAATATGGAAAAATAAAAATATCTAACAGGTATCGAACGTACGTCTTTAGTACACCAGGGGATTGTCTAAACCTCTCTGCTATTCAGACATATTACGCATCACAATTAGGCACCACTAAGCATACTCAATTATGACTTTGCATCAAATTAAGCTTTGTCTATTCCAAATGTAATAAAAAAATTAGAGTCATAATGACTAGCATGACAAAGGAAAAAAATATATGATAAACAATACAAAACCTATACTTATCGGATATGTATTTATGTGCAGTCATTTTTAATGATTCAATTATCCAGGCTATGATGTTGGTAGGCAAATTGGGCGATTTCTTGAATAACCATTTTTAGGCATAATTTCAGAGGGCGTTAAACATAATTTTCTTATTAATTTTGAAGGCCTCAATTGAAAGTTAAGTAGTTAGTAAGTGGATGAATGCCTTTAATCCTATTAGAAACTTTAATTCCAATAAACTACAAAGTACAGTCGAACCAATAAGTATTCTATGAAAGTTTTGGATTCTATCTTATTGATAGGTTTTACCAATTATTGAATACAAGGTAAACTTATGGCTTACTTAGCTATGAAACAAATTAAAGGACGACCAGTTTTATGTAGTTCGAGTTGCCAAATCAATTAATTACAACTGTGACGAAAGAAAAGAGACATAAACAGAACAGTCACTCCATTTTGAACCGTAATCACGAGAAGTTAAGAGTCACGTGCAGATTTGGGACTAAGACTAGTAAGCAGTTTACTTTAAGCTCAAAATGAGTAGAAAAAAAACACTCTTTTATTGTAAGCCCTTGCTTTAGTCTGCACCAGAGTTAACATCCAAATTGCCTTCTCAATCAAAGAAACTGAATTGACAGCAACATAAATTTAACTCAGAGTTAACTAGCAGGGTCTGCGCAAGTTTACCTTGCATACATAGTATTATAGTTGCGGGTTATATTTCCGATTGTGTTTCGGGAATCGCGACTAAGGTAGGTTTTACATTATATGCTATGCAGAAAACCTAAATATTTATAATATAGCCATCATCATTATGCATACCTACTACTAGTAATATAAATTGCACTTGTAAAAAGTTTTTACAAGTGCAATTTATATTATTAAGTTTGTATGGTGACAAAACACTATAACAACAAAAATCAACTATACCTACTAGTACTTAAAGTAAGTTGTTATGTGTCTTCTTTATTACAGGTAATCATGTTTATCCATACAGCCACTCAATTAAGCCAACCGTGAGTTCGTTTCGACCTAAGTTCTACATCTTAATGACATTACCAAGGTCCATCGCAAGTTGCCAATGTTTTATGTAGTATACATAATTGTTATATTAAAACACTGACGTAAATAACAATTAAAGTTATTTTTGCATGACGGAAGTGTGTTTAAGTGTGTTACCCGTGCACAGAAGAGATAAAGTAAATAGTGACGCAGAAATGTAAATGTCTGATAGTAGCAAAAAATCCGAAAAAGAAGCTCAAATCTTGAGTAATCACGACATCAGTAAGATAAAAAAAAATACCAGAACATTCAAAGTTATCAAAAGTGTCACAGACCAAACGAATTTGCCCACAATATAACAAAACAGTGAACATTATCATTTGTTTACAATTAAAGATAACTCGAACATTGTATCTTCTTTGTAATGTTATCTAGAGTATCAGGTAAGTTATCTTCAGAAGCTAAAACGAAGTTCTATACTAACAAGGTTCCAATACAATTGAGTACGTGATAAAGATCAACACTACACACACGAGTGGCTCACCTCAGTTCAAATGACGCAACACCACAGGACCGCACTCAGAAGTGAAAGTCTCTACTTTATGGGGGTTACGAACAACTTAAAAACCACCGGTAAAAGACATGGGAACAAGCGCACGCTTCGGTCGGCGAGTCAGCACTAAAAGTATTGCAGGCATTTGCAACAGAATGGCTTACGTCCATGCCAAAGCTCGGAGAAGGCAGCCACTACAAACCGCAATAAAAATGGCGAAACGCAGAAGGGGCTGGCTTTAAAAAAGTCTAGAACTCAAGACTGATCGGCGATAGCATACGAAAAATGAATGCTCATTACCACACCCACTATGAAAGTATGAATATGGGTGATGTGATGATGTATGTGGTAGGTAGGTGTTCACTCACATATAACTGTCACTCGCGTAAATAAGAAAGCTTTCGTAGGCTGATAAAACTTTAATGACAACCAGTAGGAATACTATATATGCATTGGGAAAAACTAAAACATACCGCGATTTAACTCGCTTCAGCGCCATCTATGATCGCACATCAAAACTAAAATTAATATGAATTGATGCATCACTAAAGTACCTACAAGTTTTTAACAGATGAATCGAACAGTAGGGGTCGTGATAGTTATGTGCGTGTTGGTTGTTAGTGAAATGAATATGTCACCGTTATATTGTTGTCAACTGTACCGAACTTCATACATTAAAACGTAAACTTAAATGACGAATCACTGGGCAAAGTGGTCGGTCAGGGTAGTTAAAGGATAAACGGGGTGAGCGAATCGTGTTAGATTGACATATAAGAGCATAAATGCTAAACCTTGTCGATCTTGCTCACAATAAATCGACAGATTTCAATCTAACGGACTTAAAACAGTTGTAGTTGTAAAACTTAAAACAATGCCTTGACACTGGGACTATTTATTTACACTGGTGTTTAAAACCACGTGACCATCCCAAAGTCTTATTTGATGACTGCAGACTGTGGCTTTGGTTTAGAATTCGTGCTACTGTTGACTATACCTACTAGCTTAGAAGGATTACGTTAATTACCCACATCGTAAAATAAACAGCGGAATAACAGCATGGCAATAGATCAAGATGAGGTGTCTGTCTTCGCAATGCTGTGGCTTGGTGTCCCCTCTCGCCGTTCTCAAGGCTATCTAGTTGAATGAGCGTGATTGAAGCCGCGAACGTAGGATAAATAAATTGTTACAGCACGATTGTACTGAGTATGGTGCTGAGGTTGTTTAGCAGCTGAGATTTTGGATTGTAAACTTAATACTTGTCATGTCAAGGTCATATCCACAGAACACACATCTTTCAATGTTCTGTGGTCATTTAAGATTGTTTATTAAACCACTAGCGGCCGCCCGCGACTTCGTCTGCGCGTTTTGGTTTACTTCGATCCCATAGGTCGTACGTAGCGTACTGTTTTATAGCCTGCAGTCATTGAACTACCTTTAACACCTTGCCCGATTAATATTATGAAAGCCATCTAACACACACTCATGATTCTAATCGGACCAGTAGGCATATCCTAGATTAGTGCGTGCAAAGTTGAAACTAACAAAAATCTCTTTAACTTTATAATATTAAAATAGAAGTATCATTTTGCAAAAAATATATTGAATTTTTAATACAATATTGTAAATTTACTTTGCTTTTATCTAGCGGCATATAAATCTACAAAAAAATAGGACAACGATTGAATACAATTTCCTGTCCCCTACAATTGTTGTGTTTGGCAGAAAATAGCGGTTTCAAGCACATATAAGCAAACTGACGACCGCTTAACGAAATGGCATATTGTGTCATAGAACTGGCAGTTAGTTAAATAAGTAAGCCCTCGCAATCGCTATTTTAAGAAGGAAGATGACGTTTGCCTCCCATGGGTACTAACCTTTAAACCTACCAACCTCTTCCTAAAACTTAAAAAAAAAAACTGTGACAAGGAACTTCTTTTCGTTGGCTATTGTTTGCGTCATCGTAATTTTCACGCGTTACGCACCCTAGCGGGGCAGTTTTCTATGTTTTAGTTTTGGTGACCTAGATTGCGGGTTTTCAACACAGATGGCGCTATGATCTAGAAAGACCTGTGCAAGAGATTGACCCCACACATTTTATTTCGTTTTATGTAAAAACCCCGCTATTTACGGCTTATATTACTTTATATTATTTTAAAAGGCGAAGAAACGAACCCATAAAATTAGTTTTGGTCGTGACGCATGGATTTTTACTTTTGGGGCAAGCAATGTATGGCGGGTCGTCCGTGTCCTTTGCCTTTTGCTAAATAACTTTTTTTAAAGAAAATTATTCATACTCGAAAAAGCAGCAAGTTGTAAACATTAATCAAGTAAGTGCATTTAGTTAAATCCTAGCTATTCCGCTACATTTTTAAATTGAAATGATCTGAAACAAATATTATGCATTATTATTCATTTCATCTCAATAAAACATTAAAACATAGGGATATACTTCAAATCTAAGCCTCCTCCTCAGCCTCGGGTAAGATGACCCTCAGATCAAGATATCGATATCGATAAACAAAACATTACGCATCACCGCACTATTTTATAGTATAAAATAAATAAGTTTTTAAACATTTGACTTGATGCTATTTGGTATAAGAAACGCTGCTACTATAAATTCAGTTTAAATAAACTACTTACCGAACTTCATTTCATCGTTGAAAACCCGTGACTAAATAATGATTTGTAAAATCTTTTCGTTTGACCTCATCCATCACACATAATTATCTCACATTGTCTTAAGCTATTTATTATTATCAAACACAAATACAGATTTGCACAGTAATTACAAGAATATTATTGTGAGACTATTTTTCATTAAATTTAATGGAAAACACCATTGAAAACACAAATAATATCCAAGTGTACCGCACTGACGTTTTGTGACTTTGAATTTGACAACTGAGTGAGAGGGACAGTAGTGGATGTGAGTGAGATGAAAGTAAGTAAAATAAAAAGCATCGAGAAGTATTGATATAAATCATCCCCAAAATAACTTTCTTCCCCTTTTTAACCCCGTTACAAGATAAATTTCAATAAAATTTGATACACAATTCTTCTTTGATTTTTTTATAGAATGATTATGCAAAATTTAAATTAGATCGGACCAAGGAATCACGTTGTCCCATACAAACTTTGCACCCCTTTTTCAACCCCTTAGGGGTGAAATTTTTAAAAATCCGTTCTTATCGGATCTCTTCGTCATACAAAGAACACACCTTCCAAGTTTCAGGTCTCTACGATCAGCGGTTTAGGCTGTGCGTTGATCCGTCAGTCAGTCATTCAGGACAAAGCCTTTTATATGTATAGATGAGCGTGTCCTCAGTACAGCTAGAGGTATTTCATTACAATTTTTATCATGATATTGTTCCAAAAAGGATTGTAGACTAACAAAACCTCTAAGAAAATACTAATCATAATAGAAAGTGAAGTATTTGTGGAGTATGATAGTGATACCTATAGAAATTTAAGTGGTAGACAAGTAAATAGAACTGATAAATAGAAATGCTGATAATAAAGTACATACTAACAAATAAATATAGTATTGTAAGTAAACAAACAACTTTAGAATAGATATGTACACCTGAATAAATGATAAATGTTGCCATTTTACTACAGTGTAAATAATCATGGCCGCAGAGCACAAGCAAGAATGCAATTTATTTCTAAGCAATATAGAAATTAATGTCTTTTTTACTGAAACTTTTTATAAGAGTAGTTTAAAAATCATCCATAATGCCTCAACAATATGGTATTGACCATGATAACAGTTGATTAGGTGATTAAGGACTCTTGAAACTTGGTGCCTCACTGTTTATTTGAAATTACCATGTAAATTACAATGTTTAAAGTAAATTAATTAATACAATGCCTTACTATGAATATTGGTAATTACTTTTTGGTACTACTTTTCTAAGAAATCTACATCTAGTGTCAAGACAATTGAGAGAATTGATCAGTTCACAAAGATGACCTTAGAGGTTGGGTAAAGGTTATTTTAACTTAATCCCTTTTTGGGCTTATATCCTATTACGAATCACAATAATAAAATGTTATTAATTAACTGTTACTTTGTGGCAGACAAAATTTAATCCCTCTTATACAGATATTTGAGACATGCGAGCAGCCCCTAGTTATTAACCTATTCAGGGCCAAGAAAAATCCAACAAAGTAAAAATCATGAAAATCGGACCTTGAGTCTTGAGTTATGATCTTATGGGTGGTGGAACTTAAATGCCTTTCTTTTATTTACATATTAAATTACAATGAATTAACATTGAATAAGTTGAGGGCACCTGTTTATGATTAACAATGATGAGGCCATAAACATTAATAAAGATTTGTAATTTTGAATAACCTAGCTGTTCTTTACTTATATATAACTAATGCATTCAAAACTGGACTAGAAGTTAATTTAGTACTCAGACATTATGAATAATAGGTTAGTCTTATTTTTTTATGTTGCATGTTAGTTAGTTTTATTTTTTTAAAGTCAAAGTCAATGTTTATTGCCATTAAGTTTCTTGTTATTTAATAAAATTATTTGTACATATGAATATGATAAACTATTTCAATGTTTCAAGGATCCCTGATCTGTGACCAATAAAAATCTGTACCCAATGAATGTTAAATTATTAACCCATCATGAATGTGTTTATCAACAGTCTTTTGTTATTCTTGTGTTTACGCGACCGCCGGCGGCCTTTTGATCCGTGAGCGAGAAGTAAGTATAAGAATAGTAGCAAAGTTAAATCAATCATGTGACATGTGGATATCTATCTTATATAACTTTATCTAGACCACAAGCAGTCAGAATACAAACGAAAGCTGGCTCAAGCCTGAGGAAATAGTTTACTTGTTTGCAGCATCAACAAGTTAAACAGTTATGTAAAATTAGGTAACAGGTTGCAACTCACGCATCAAAAGAAAAACTCAATGTAAATACATTCCAAAACACCTTTCACTATGATAAATGGATATAATATTTATGACATATTCTTATTTCTTTGGATTAAGAGTATTTCAGTGAAGTAACTTAATTAAATGGGACACTTACCCAGAACTTTCTTCTTTGAAGTGGCGCTTAGCTAAATAGGCTTGGGACAGCAGACGACACTCCAAAAGATACCAAGTTTTAATTGTATTTTCCCGAGAATAGCTCTGCTCTGATTCTCACAAGTATTATTTCAAGTTGAGGACGATTAATTCACAAAAATCATAACGCTGCTCGTTCGCCAAGTTACATGCGAGCTAGCTGATAATATCCTGACTGACTGACAGAAAGCGACAGTGCAGTGACAGCGAAGTGACGCATTACTGTCATTTAGACATTGACATTTGACCATAAAGTTTTGTCTATGGTAAGGCATGTTTATGTCTGAATTTGTGTGTGTCCAATGCTGTTTATTCTGTGAATATAAAAAAAGGTGCATAGAATAGTGATGTATTGTTGTGACATAAGTTCACAATTGAATCGATAATTGACATCGTTTGAGTGTATGAGAAATGAGAAAGTGATTGCCCAGTCAGTGACCCGGTGGTCAGTCGCAAATTGGCAATCACTTTGCTTTTGTTTCACCCTTAGACGAGCAATTTAGCTACGGTTTACCCTATATATTTTAGAAACTATCAAATTTTATCGTATGAAAATACACTGGAATTTAAATCATTGCCCAAATGGAAATTAAAGTTTTTTTACTTCTACGGCAGGAAGCGTAAGACTTTGAAAGAGGATAGACTTGATACTAATACGCCATTATGTAGTTTGTTTGCTTTTAGGAAACAGCTACTATAAGCGATTTCCAATTGCCAACTCATGATGTTTCAACAATATTGTTGTAAGTAAGATCTTTAATCTAAGGATCAGGCAGGAGGAACAAATAAATCTGTACATTAAATTATATCAAATTAATCATACTGATTTTAATAATTACGTTGTATCGATAAAAATTATCGATTCATAGAGCCATTTTTGATGTATGCACGGTGCGCAACTATTTCTATCATTTCTGTCACGGACACGGAAACAGCTGTATTGTGGAATTTGTGGAGTAGATTTACAAAATATTTTTATCATTTAGATAAAAAAATATATTTGTTTTCCTATTTTGTACAACGAATAGTGTATTTAATTTTTTTTGCGCACTTTGTGCGGTCGTGCATTTGGTTTTAAAGTTTTAGTGTGTTTTGATTGTTGTTGTGAAGACGCAATAGGTGTTATAATGTCGAGTGAAAAGCCCAGTGATAATCACGGAACGAGTGAGGGTAGCTCTCAGGCGTTGCAGCCTGCAGATGATGAAAACGTGAAGTCTTGTTGGGTGTGCTTTGCCACGGAGGCGGACGATCGGCTGGCAGCCTGGGTGCAACCTTGCAAATGTATTGGCACCACTAAATGGGTGAGTTTGTTGAACTATATTGCGAATGCTGGTTGCAAAAACGCCTTCCGGCTCTCGAGGGCTCAGGTTATTGTAACATGTTTGTAAACAGTAGTTATTGCAGTAAATGGTTTGTACCAAAACTTGTGAACAATTTTTAACTATGTATTACAATTCCTAAAAGATCAGATGTACTTTCTGTTACATTGTCAAAATTCTTCACAGTGAAAGGTGTATGTATGTAGCTCATAAATGTGCAAGTTAAAAATTGCAGTCACAATAGATATTATCCATGTCTGTGTGCTTTCACTTCATGTAATTAGTGGTAATCAGTCAGGTATCAAAAGACTGCCGGGAGTCGCATAATAATGGAATTTCTATTGTGTCTCGTTCATACATACTTGACGAGTTAATTGTATTTCAAGCCTTTTTACATGTTGTTCAATACAACCTACAATCACCACCTCCTTTCCCTTTGAAGGGTTTGTTGAAACAAAGTGTAGTGAATGGATTAATTAGGTAGGTCTTTTGTGATTAACTCAATTTTACAATTGGGTTAAAACCCATCATAATGTTTTTTTGTACCAGAGCCGAATATTGGAAACTGAATACAAAAGCTGTTAAAATTATACAAGCAATCAAAGATCTGATATCTGTCCACTACTTCATACGAAATGATGTTATTATTTGTTGGTTTGTGCTTATTTGTTGATGGTGATACAGGCCCTTCCTAAGTTTAATCCCTCATGTTTTTGTTTACCTTTTTCCCTCACATTGTTGTAACAATTGATTGTGTCCACGCCTTCCGTTTAGCTGACAAGTAGCTGAAGATTAAACAAGCAGGCAATAAATTTATCCATTGTATTGTTTGTTTTTCAACTTGACAGAAAGATATTTCTCAAGATTAAGGTGTATGACCCGCATGGTTATCTCCCTTTCATATTTTTACACAGTAGCCTTTTGTTGGGCTGATTTCGCACTAATAAATCATATTTGATGAATCAGCTATCTATTTACAAAATAAATGAAGAGGATGGCATGAGAAATAAGTTATTTTTATGATGTAAAGCCTTTTAGACATCAATATTATTATTGTTTGTCTATATCAATGCAGAATTATTTTATCTGTGTTGGAGATAAGAATTTCGAATTGGAGTTATCATTAAATTACTAATCAATTAAACTCTCTTTGACACAGTTTTATAATCCTTTTAAAAATATTCACTTATGTTTCTAAGGGATAAAAGGTTAGTCAACTTTCTAGAAGAGCCTATTGTGTTTTAAGTCAAAAAATTACTAATAATGTAACCAGCTCTGTGTTATTTTCAATATAAAACGTAATATTTTTTTTTAGATTTTTTTGATCAATAACCAAAGGATCATTTAAAAAACTACTGATTTGCTAAGAGTTGTAGGCTCAAATCAACAGTTTGGTTAGCCTAAACTGACAAATAAAAATACCATAACCCTAATTCTAATAATGTTAACTACCACTTATTGCAACATACTCGTTTACTTATGTTATGCTGTTCAATAGCCACATATAATTGATTTATTGCATGAAGTTTGTATGAATAGAAAATTTAAAAACTGGAAAACTTAATTTTAATTTTATTCTATGGTTATTCAAATATTCATGACATTGTCAATTATGGCTTTTGTGAAGGCCTTGTAATATCTTCAAAGCAATTTGAAAATTATCTTCAAAGTCCATAAAATAATATAAATTGCAATAATAGTATTGCCATTCAGCGAGGTAATGCTGCCAGCATTTTGGGCACCTTACCACATGGACCATTTTTATAATTTTATTTTATTTTCCCTTTTTTATACTTTTTATTTTATTATATAGTTTATAGTCCTTAAGTTGTATATATTATTTCATAGATGTATATTTTAGTTTAAATTTTATTTTATTAATTG
Source organism: Pyrausta aurata (assembly GCA_963584085.1). NCBI lineage: Eukaryota > Metazoa > Arthropoda > Insecta > Lepidoptera > Crambidae > Pyrausta > Pyrausta aurata. The sequence continues at coordinate 4,633,823 of OY757275.1, read as the reverse complement.
TTTTTTTATCACATCGCCGCTTCGCTAAAAAAGTGTACAATCTCAAAAATACCAAACTTTAGAGGAGAGCGTTTTGAAAGTTTAACAATTAATAAAAGCGTCATTTATAAAGTTAAGAAGTAGATTTTTTTATCTAAAAATAATTCAATCCTTTATCTTTCAAAATAATATTTTATTGGATAATATTAAGAAAACGTATATATGAAAAAAAAACTTTAAAAAATACTTGTTTTGACTTTAGCTACTTTTTGAGAAAATATCTGCTCATAATTTAGTAAAGTGATAGTTTATTTATGAAGAAAACATAAAAAAGATGGCGTTTTAAATGAAAAAAAAGCAACAATGTAACATAACATTTAACATTAAACCTGTAAATTATTAAAATCTTCTACAAAATAAAGAATTAAACATTATTACTAGGTATGACTAAAACTTTTAGACGTTTAACATCACGGCACACTATTATGCTTTTAATAAAACAACCATTTTTAAGTTTTTTTGAGTAATAAAAATATTATAATCTTTGAGATTCTTACTTTCTTCTTGACAGAAAGTATCTATCAAAATATTAAAACAGAGCTACGACCCGCTGGAACTTCTGAGCTGCTATAGCATAGCAGCTAAGATCACTCTACATACTGGATAGGACGAACTAAGTCCAGAAGATCTCGTCATGGAATCCAAGGGCTGGATCACAAGTCTAAAATAGATTAAAAACTGCGGCTTTCTCGATGCTAAAACTTGGGAATAGAAGTGCAACGTTGCGAGATACATCTTCTGCGACGCGAGGGAAGAACCCTACGCGACGGTTGCACATTGGAGGCTCACCTATAGCAACAAGGAAGTAGAAGAAGTACTGGTGGCATCACGCGCGAAGGTCCCAGATTGGAGCTACAACAGCATTGATTGAAACAAGGTTTGCGAAGGCCATCGAGCAAAAACACTGACTTCGCATCAATGACACTGTCTACTGGAGTGACTTACAGACAGTTTTACTTATGTTGGCTGAGAAACGGAAGTCGACGCTACACGACCCTTGACCCGTCTCGGCGAGAGAAGCAAGCTTAACAGACGTGGCAGTGGGTTCCTGCAACTCACCAGAACTTAACTGATGTGGCAACACGAGCCGGCTACGTGCCATCGTCAAAATAAGATCCATGGATTGGAGTCATTTCTAGAGAAGCCTAGGCGAGACTGGCCACGCCCAGAAGAAAGCAGCGATGACATCGCAACCGAACTGCTATACGTTATCACTGAAGAACAGAAAAAAGGGGATGCAGCACAGCCTGATATCAGCCGATTGGATCCAGGGCAAGAGTACTGCAGTTCGTGGACTGTTGCCGCAAGAAGAACACTGCGCTCAGCCACGACCATATCGAGAAGGCAACGAATCTCGGGCTGCGACGAGGACAACAAGACTCGTTTCCTCAAGAAATAGACGGCAAGAAGAAAGGCATTCTTCATCGCTTCGACCTATTGTTGGACTACTACTATACTTCAAAAGCTCAATGGACGCGCGAATAAGGCAAAAGTGCCTAAAACAACTAGGCGACCCATACTACTGGACGGTCGTATACAGTATACAGTGGTTGGGTTATAAAAGTGCTCAACAATTAATCAATAGTAACAGTGAGTAAATTAAATCAGTGCAGTTTCATTGGGACCTCCTAGCAACAAGTACTTAAGATCATTCTACAGACCATTCGCTCTGGGCCAGGATGTGATCTACTCCTCCTCCATGGCCTAACTCCAATGGAAGTAATTTCGAAATAGTCTTATTAGATTTGTCATCTTTACCATTTTTAAACTATACAATTTAAAAAAGTATCTTCTATTTCCTGATATTTTTTTCGTCAAAACTAAACAATTCATAAATAATACAGTTTATTAGTTCAATATTTTATCGTAAAAACTGCATAATTGTTAGTATGTATTGTCTTTCTGAAAAGATTTGGCTAAATGTGAGGCCACTTTTATCACAAATACCATTCAAATACGATATAATATAGTATTAAAGAGAATTATAACTTACCTTTAGGTTGTAATTTCGTTATTTTTTACTTTTTATGAGAAAATACTACGTTGTTTCTACGGACGCTTTGTCTAAACTGAAAAATGATTTCTTTTTTTGCGAAAAAGATGCAAAATCGCGCCAATTCAAAACTGAACATTAGATCCCCTAGCGGCGATTTTGCGAAGTAGCCTTTTTTGTTACTATTGAAGAGAAACATTAGGTGATCCTGAGTATTTCTGTATATATAACTCGATTTCGCAAAAATTTCGTTTTTGTATACTTTTTGTGAGAAGCGGCGACATGTGAACAGAATTGCTTACTGAAAAGTTCCATATTATTCAAATCATAGATTACCTTACCTGTAGGACCTAATATTGTCTATCTGCATTAAATAACTATAGGTAAAAAGATGAGCTAAGAAATGTGCCTTGTGGGAGCCTTATACTACAGGGATAATATAACAAACATAACTTCCGTCAACATTATATAGATGGCTAATAATTAGAAATAGTCTTAAACATATTATAATAATGAAACTTGACCCAGTTTGTAGGTTGCTTGTTTAAATATATATTTAGTTGTTGTCAAAAGCAAACAAGACTTCTTGATTTATGTGTTCATTCTATTTTTTTATTATTTTCACCATTAACTGTTACACAATGCAATCTAGAAGAATGCTCCCTGCCTTAACTGCCCCTGCCTGAGGTAAAAAACATTTTGCTAATTAATATAGGTATATCATGTGGATGATTAATTAGTAAAGTAGATGAATTGCAAATAATGGATGAACATAAATAATATGTGACCAATATAAAAACATGTACCAGAGACATGTGTGTGATATCACTGACACTAATTAAGTTGATAGCTGATTAGTATTGATTGAATCATACAAATTACTTGTCATTTGTGTGTTTACCTTTATCTATCATGCTACTAGAACATCCGTGAAACTATGTCTCTGTAAAACATTGTATGAGAATTCCATATCAATTAAATAAATAAAAAAGTATTATTTTAGATTTAATATGCAGAATATTCGAATTATTACGAGTTTACTTACTCACGAAGCGAACGTTTATTATGACTACTTACAAATTGCACATTATTCTGTTCTTAGCTAAAATAATTCTTTCTTTTGAGGATTTATTTACTAGCATTTCCCCCGACTTCGTCCACGGTGTTGATTTTTCTCGCTTCTATTGGTCGAAGCGTGATGTTACATAGCCTTTAACATTCCTCTTAAAAAATCGCGTTCAAACAAACTTCAGGTTTTTATATTGTATGCTACGTGTAGGTAACAAGATGTTTTGTAGAACCATTTCATATGGTATAGAATATTAAATAGGTTTTGTAGAAGCTTGACGAATCTGAAACAAATATCTCAGTGTCGTTGGCTGTCTGTAACATAATTTTTAAAGTCGTTGGGGCATTAACATTGTAGTTGAATAACATTGAAGCAAATACATTTTTTATTTGGATTGTTTTTAATTACATTAGTATGAATAAAGTTATTTTTAAAAATTGTTTACTTGCACAGATAAAAGCCCTTACAAACAAATATGACGGAAAATCTGTAGCAGATGTATAGCCAGCTATTCAAACCAAGATCGTCAAGATTGATATAGGACACAGTGCTGCTAAAAAAGCTATCGCATAAAAGTTGTAACTAGCTTTTCCTCCAGTAAAATTAATTATTAACGACTTTTTATGTTGCCTCTGCCTGCTCCTGGGCTACACTGCTCAGTGGATGTGCCTATGATCACTCAACTAAAGTGCAGTTGTTGTAATAGGTGCGATTCTGAAATCAAACATGCATCTGATGTCGTCCATACGTTAGCATTTAAAACACCCACTCTACCTTATACGATTACACCTCTCCTTTTCTAGGTGCACCAAAGCTGTCTGCAAAGATGGGTGGATGAGAAGCAGCGTGGCAACATCACTCGCAAAGTCCTCTGCCCACAGTGCAAGGCGGAGTACATCGTAGTCTTCCCTTCTATGGGCGCCTTTGTAGCTCTTCTTGACGCTATGGAGGAAATCACCCACAAAATCTGCCCGTTCATAGCCGGCGGAGTGCTGCTAGGGTCGATTTATTGGATCGCGATCACATACGGCGCTGTCACTGTTATGCAGGTTGGTTGTTTTTGTAATTTTTATAAATTATGTCTCATCTCCGTGCTTCGGAAGGCACGTTAAGCAGTTGGTCCCGGCTAATATCGGTTGATATTAGTCGTTAAGCCTAGTCAAAGGCCCTATGGGCGCATTGATAAAATCTGTCAGCAAGGTTCGTCGTTTGCCTTGCAAACACTCCTCCGCCAATCCCTACTGAGCCCGTGTGGTGGATGGCTCTTATTTATGCCACTTAATACACTGTTCCATTACATTCGCTATTCACTTGTTATTTTAATTAAGAATCGAAATTGCGTCCTTCACTGTTTTCTTAATCTTCAATTCAATATACAATTGAGAAAAATCTTATAATTTTCTTATGACGTTTATTACGTCTCGTATCGTTCTAATCTTAATTGGTAGCACGTGTTGATGAAAAGGTGGAGTAAGTTTCATTTTAATTTAGTTTCTTATCTATATTTTCTGTACAAAATTGCTACGCTATTCATCTACTGTAGAAGGTTTGTAAACACTGCGGAATATTTGTACTACAGTACAAAGTTCAATATCTTCTTTAATATATAAGAATAACTAGCGGTCCCAGCGAACTTCGTTTCGCCCCCAGCCCCGTTCCGCCCCGGCCCCGATTTATGGGAATTTTCTTTGCTATAAACCTCACGGAGCCCAAGACCTTTCCAACGAATGCAAAACCGTGGAAAACCCGACTTATTTTTATATAGTAGATTAACCATGGAACGGGCCCGGGCCCGGGGCGACGCGGGGCTAGGGCTAGGAGAAAACAAAGTTCGTCGGGGAGCGTCATTTATGAAACAGATTAATACAAACAAATACAAATATTTATTTATTTTTTATTCATATATTTCTTTATTCATATACAGGTTATAATAGATAGATAGATTCATTTATTGCAAACAAGGGAATGCAAACAGATTAAAGGGTCGATTGAATAGATTACTCACTAACTTCACAACTCAACAGTGGAATTAATTCTCATTGTCAAGGAAACCCGAATAAAACAAGTTCCAGTAATAGCATCAACAAGCAGTCTTATTGTTCTGTTTCAAACAGCCTGCTTTATTACTTTAATGGCTCAGGAAACATGTGCAATTACGTTAATTGTGCAGATCTCTGCTGAGATGAAGATGTTATTTCTGTAGATAGTATAAATTTTGCGGAATTAGTTAAACGTCATCTTGTTAGCAATATTTCGTAGGTCTTAAAGCTTGACTTAATTCCTATATTTGACGTTCGGCTTGGTTTCTTTACGAGAAAACAAGATAATTAATGGAATCAGGCGTTACTTTGCGGAAATCCATTTAAGTTGAATTTTATGAAATTATTTTGCTTTAAATTTCCGCTAAGCCACCCAAACACACAAACCTTTACCGCGTTGAGTATTGAGTTCAGGAAAATGTAGGATGCATCGACCGCCCTCTCTCAATACGCATTCGCCACAGCTAATGGAATTGTTAGTACCCAACACCAACGCGCAAAACTTCTCTTGCAAAGTCTTAATATAATTATGCATTTACTTCCACAATTTTGATTCATTCACTCATTGCTTATACCATAAATGTCAACACGCACGATAAATATTTATTTATTCTGTATTTGATTTAAAAAAAATGTTTGCTATCACATCTTAAAATAATATATGTAGATACTTAATTAAGCTGTGACTAAGGTGGTTACTAATTAAGGTGGTAGACGCTACATAAGTGCTTACTGACATAGTCAATAGCTAAGAATAATGAATGAAATGACAATCGTTTACTATTGTTTTGGACTGACAATCGCCTAGTATTGAATCATTATTGCATAAATTCACGCAATATCAACATCGATTAGATAATGTACCTTCAAGACTAAACAAGTATTTTACAGAAAGACTTTGATACTAATGAGATGATTAAGAAAAAGTCTAACACAAATCCTGTACAGAAATTTACAAAATAATTAGTATCACAATTAGGTAGAACTCAACACGCTACCTTGACCGCAAAGATTATGACAACTATATTTATTAGAATGGAAATTACTAAAACAGTAAAAAAGTGCCGTTTTTATTGGAAACCTGGTTATTTCGTTAACATTACAAGCTCCGTGTGATCTTTGTTTGAATAACTGGACGATCTGAGTGCGAATAACTACAGTAAATAGGGTCTAATATGCTTGACACTATTTTCGAAAATGTGCGAAAGTAACGGCATACAACTATGATTCACCTATTACAGTCTTGAGTGAGATTAATCTGTTGGAAACCTGAAATCAGATTTTCATAGTTACGAAAAAGGATAACTAGAAAACAATTGGTAAAGCTGATTTAAAACTTAGAGACCGCATCACATTTCTGTTCTGCGATCTTACAAAGAGAGAAATATTGTAACTTCATAATTTAGCCAGTTTTCATTACAGAAGTAGGGACGCAATGGTATTTAAGTTGTTTGAAAATCTGTTTTAGGAATTCAATGCATTGTACGGACAACAGCACGTCACGGTAAACACTGCGCCAGTTGTAATAAAGGCTAGTTTGCAACAAAATGGGTAACCTGATGTGCCGGCGACTGTACTCACCGAATTCACTGGTCTGCACCGACCGACTGCATCAGTTCACATTTAAGCATACTTTACATGATGGTATAGCGGTACGTGCGTGCTTTTGACAATTTATAAAAAACATTTTTTGAGGCTTAGCAGATGTCTGACATCTGCTTAATTGACCTTTTTATGAGCTGAACGTCAAAATAGCAAGCAGGTAAAAACAGGTCTGTTATATACGTCATAGTTAAAGAACGGATAAGTGCTAATTGGTGCAATAAATGTATCCATACCACAACTGGACCCTAAATAAATAATAAACAGTTAAAGTGATAATTACCTGATTTCTTTGTCATGGAGTTAAACTATTTCATTGACATAAACAAATGACGATCCTATGTTTTTCAACATTTAACTGTACATTACTCCGGTGATTTGGAAAATGTAGCATCATCAAATTTAACACGTTCCGGGACAGTGAACGCCTCCAGGCGTGAAAACGATAAAACATCTATTGTGTCTGGAATAGTGTCCCGCAACTTGTTAAGAGTTAGGAGCTCTTGTCGGTAGAGATTTTTGCATAAAAACTCCAAATTAGGGTATAGTGTGGTAGTTTCTCTCTTTCTTTCCACACGGCAGTTTAAGAAGGGGGTATTCCGCCTCTCAATACCCAGTCAAAAGCCTTTCATGATATACTATATCTTCAGCCTTCTGCCAGTACCGATGAAGCTGCTACCCTACAGATGGCATATGTATACTCGCTAAAAAATAAAATGGCATTTGTGACGTAGTTAGTTCTGACGAAAACAACAGAAAAGCTAGATTGTTCATTAACATAATATTAGTATAAATAAATATGCGCCAGACAACACACCAATTGTCTTGGTTTCGAACTAAGGAATTTTCTTCCTTGTGCTACGAATACCAGACAACGATAATGACGGGGGCGTCTTCTATAAATACTTAAATACATTAAACATCCATGACTTAGGTACAAATGTTCGTGCTCATCACACAAACATTTGCCCCTTGCGGGATTCGAACCCGCGACGCCGGCATAGTAGTCAGGAGCGCTAACCACTACACCAAACGCGTCGTCACTCGAGTATAGATCAAAAGATATCATAACGGTTTGTTTGATGCAATTTACGTAATAGTTTCTGCCTCTCCGTATTCATTCACTCCGCTTCGCTTTCAAACTTTCTATAGTAAGTCATCGTGTGGTCGTACATTTGATAGGCTCTTTAAGACCGGTTGTGGTTTTTGGCACGCTTTGATTATTATAAGTACTTACCTACATATAGTTTGTGTCACAGATATAAAAATTCGTAATGTGGTGCACATTACGAATTTTTATATGGGAAATCAGGTTCTGCGTGATTATTTTATTATTACCTTATTATCGACTTCAAGAAAAGTATGTATTCAATTTAATCTGTATGTTTAAGATATTGTTGGAAGTTGATAATAATTTAGTATGACAGTTAAGCTTCCAAACACGTAGATATGCCAAGTTTCATAAGTTGTCCACGGATTTAACGAAAACGAAAAGTGATATCGAAATGATTCGTTTTTAGTTCGGTCAAAAGTTATTCTTCGACCTTTTACACGTCAAAATGTCAAAAGCCAGCCAGATTTCCGATAATGTTGGTTTGACATAAATTAAAAGTAAGCATAAAGCTCCTTTTCAGTAAGATTCGTACACAATGTTTCCTCCTACTTACACACATTATACGCCTTGTTCACGACCACATTCTTATACATTTCGTAACTCAATGCAATAGATAGGAAAACCCAATGGCATTTTGATTGGCTTGACTCAATGGCAGTGCAAGAATTTTAATGCACATGAAGTCGTTAAATGCACTGGCTCAAGAAATCGTAGGTCGTAAAAAATAACTAGATTGTCCGATCTGTCTAAATTTTTTCCCTCTTTTTTGGTCTCCATATTTTAATTAAAGTTAGCAGTTCTGGATTATGTATGAAACAGACGTGATAAAGTTACTCTTAAGCTTTAAGAAACGACAAATAAAACTGAAATCGAGCCAATAACATCGACGATATGGCACAAAATAACACGGACTCTACCCTAAAATTTTAAAAAATCTATATTTTATAATGTAATAAAGCCTTATTTTCAAAAATTCATTTAAAATATTTCAGGCGGTCACTTGCGCCCGGGCCATATTGTATTTTGAAAGTTTATTATTTATCCAGCTTGTCTAAAAACCCTTTCGTCTTCGCCTTCCAGGTAGTAGGTCACAGAGAAGGGCTAGAGATGATGGAGTCAGCGGACCCGCTGGTGCTGTTGGTGCTTCTGCCCACCATCCCGGTGACGCTGATCAGCGCCAAGATGTACAACTGGGAGGACTCCGTGCTGCTGTTCCTCAGGAAGTACTGCGCGAAGGTGCCAGCGCTGTCCTACATACTGCCGTTTGGGAAGTGAGTTGGTCGAAGTCAAACTCAAATATGTTTATTGCCATTAAGTGTGACATTATTTTTATTATTTATTATTATTAAGAGCCTATGGTGTCCCACTGCAGGGCAAAGGCCTCCCTACCCTTTCTCCAGTCCCCACGATTTTGGGCATTTATTTCCCAGTCTTTCTCGAATACGTCTAACTAGTCTAAGTGTGACATAGGTCTTAAAATTGTATTGAGGGCTTAATACTTAATTACTCTTTAGCATCCTGTATGTAGTATAAAAAATGTTTGCCTCGGAATATATAGTCTTTGAAAGAAGTAATTGGTTATCAACCTGTTCCTGCCTTGTATTGTCGAAGACTAAGAAAAACAATATTTTTCTCAGAATCTTTGTTTCGACTACCACAGCTTTTAAACTGTCCCTTCCCTATTTACACTTTGAAAAAGACAGCACTAAAGTAAAAAAAAAAACATTTTTTCCAGTGTGGAAGGCGACCGAGGGGCCATAGTGACAGGACAGCCAAATCAGAATCCAAACGCGAACGCCCACCTCTCTCCCACCAGGATATTCTGTTCCGCGCTGCTACTGCCCACCATATCCACAATTATCGGCAAGATCTTCTTCCGCTCCATACAAAACAACCTTCACAGGTAAGGCTAGTTTATTTTGTACAGAACACCCTAAAGTTCATTGTAAAGTCTGTTTTCATTGCTTGGCAAATATTGTAAACAATCTTGACATTCCTTTTTAACGAAATTATTAATGATTATATGATAAGATTAACAGAAAACTTACAAACTTCACATATCACTTGATTTCAAAACTGTTAAAACAAATGAAAGTCGACTATTAAACTAATTAAAAAACAGATTGGATTGCGGTTCTTGTCAAAAATGATGGCCGGTCTAATCTCTATGATTCATCGTTGAACACTGAGATCTTTCTTCTTATTAAATTGAATATTAAGTTAATTTTATTCACTAATATTATTTTTATAGTTATAAAAAAGATTGTTTACAATATTCGCCAAGCAAAGAGTAACGGTCTTTATGAATTCAACCACCAAGTTTGTTTTTTTTACAAACAAATATTAACTTATTATTATTTGAAAAACTACCGTTGTGGTAGCGATAGTTTATAAACATCGTGGTTGGGATATATGATTTTGAAAATCAATCTAACTGTCGATACTAATTGATAAAGTCGAAAAGCCGATTGATATGTAACACACTTACGCTGACATCGTATCGATAAGGCGATAGTTCGATTCAATGCATAAAATTAGTATCGATTATTATAACAGACAGGGCGCTATGGCGCTCATTGGGGAGGCCTATGGCCAGCTGTGGACTAATATAGGCTGATGATGATGATTATAACATATTTTACCTTAGTTTATACTTCAATCTTACATGTTGAAAATAATTTATAATTCAATCAAATCTAACTGTTTTCTCATCCATTCCAGGACCATACTAGGCGGGCTCACGTACATAACAATAAAAGGCGCGTTGAAAATCTACCACAAACAGATGCTCTACATCAGGCATTCGAGCAGGAAGATTCTAGACTACACGGAATCGAACCTGAAACTTTATAGAAGTAACACGACGACCGACGCTGTCTCTAGCACGAGAGACGACTCGGAACAAGTGGTTTAGTTTGTATGAATATTTATATGATAAAATATGGTAGGACGAAGGCGAGGCGCGACTGCAATGGCAGATGGTTTTTGCCCACGGAAAAAAAATTGACAGTTGTGATTGTGACCATGTGTATTTTTTTTTAATGATCGCAGTGGATTAAATAATTTCTGTAGTTTAATTGCCATTTTGATCGACGAATCGATTGAAGAAGCAACATATAGGTGCATTACTGATTCGTTAATTGGTATCAGCTCCTATTCTTATTCGACTTTGGTGAAAATTGAAACCAATGAATTGAAAAAAAAGTCCAATTTATTGGACGTGATTATGAATCTGAATGTATATTGTTTAGCGACTGCGGTCATGTAGAAAATACATTAAAAATTAATAAACTAGCTGCATACGTAATTACTGAATTTCGTATGCATAAACCCTTATCAATAATCGTTGACACGTGTGACACATTTACGTAAATTTGACGTATTATATTAGATAATGTTATAGCAAGACCTTTGTATGGAAATTTATGGTAAAAAATATGAATGACATAAGTACACGACGTAACGAAACTTGGTAAAGAAATTGTAAATAAATAAGGCTATTGTATTTTAATTCGCGATATGGTTACATAACTGAGGTAACTGTATAATAATGAATAGTTATTGGATATAGAGGCTTATTTTACTACTTGTATGAACTGCGTCAGTTTGACGTAGTTAAGTTATGACTTGAAAAATAAATTACAATATTCCTCTTAGAGTGCGTACCACTAGACGATCGCAACCAGCACGACCCTCTTCTGGATGTCTACTACGAAAAAAGAAAAAGGTTTTAAGTATGGAATCCCTATTACAAAATGCTTCGGATCTTCGGATTGACGGATTTCGTTTTTCGTAGTAGGCCATCTGACGATCTTAGCGGCCAAAACATCACTAATGAGTAATGACGTCATGACTAACGATTACGCGAAGCTCTCGGTAATCTCAATAAGTGGATCTTGGTGAGCGTTCCACTTTTCAGTTTCGCTCAGGACCAAGTGGAATGGAAAACGGATTGTCGCGGTGAGCGCGGTCTTTGCGAGCGTCTAGTGGTACACACCCTGAGACTATCACTTTATCCGAGTTCAGAAAATAGTAAATGCATGCCTTGCAATGATTTTCGACCATAGGTGGTTGTAATATGAAAGTCCGACTTTATTATTAACGCTATAGGCAAAGCTACCGCTTATAAAATGATATTGAGGTATATACATACATATTAGATTTAGTTAATTTTTAAATGACATTTTTTAAACAAGTTCCATCAAATTTGAGGTAATGATTTCGAATAATCTGTTTTTCTTAAGTCATTCAGATTTTAACTTGATAATTTAACTAACCATAATTAAATGAGGTTTATATTACCAATGGTAATAATATATAATGCAGCTTTGCATTGCCAGTAAGGTTTTGTCTAGTTGTCATATTTCTTTGGTCAAAGTAAATGAAAACTTGTCAAATGATTTGTGTGGTGTGGTGTACACTGTAAAATCGCGGTCTAAAATTTGTAGTTTAGCAGATGGAGTGCCTTGATTGTAAAAAAGAAGGGATATTATAACATTTTACGCTAGATATAAGTCGTTCTAGAGCTGGCGTGATTGACAAAGAATGAAATGTGTGATTGTGATCGTATGAAAGTTCATTAAAATATTCAATACTTCGTTACATACAACTCTTTGTAATGTCACTTATGATGCTTTTATTTTAGACTTAGATTCATTCTGTAGTTAGAAATTTAGCGTGAAAATTTAACATAAGGTAGCTATACCCAAAAATACTAGTGTCCATTTACTATAACTCCGTTTGTAATATACTTCATAATTTTTAATATTGTGATAATTTCAAAATTTCTGAAATTAAGTATCCTAAATATCCAAGTAAAAAACTGTTTTATCGCATAGATTTGTGCTATGCCTGGTCTTAATTTTATGTGCTATTTTTTATCTAAAGCTAGGTGCTAAAGAATAGTAAAGTTCAAAATAGAAGTCATAGGTAGATAGACTAGATATCAAAACTTAAAATGTACCATAAAATTATTAATTTGGTAGCTTTTTGTCATATAGATTTTCAATGTTTGTCAATATTTCTGTAACGTAAGTTTAGTGTATAGCATTGTCTTTGTCACCCCTGCCCTGACACGTTTGAACGACATTAGCGAATGATAAAGACAACATGATCTTCGGAAAGACGATAGCAGGCAGTTAGTCAATCAGATGGTCTAAGAATTGTATAAAATTTTATGGTTGGTTCTAATATTTAAATTTTGCGCGGCACATTAAACTATTAGGCAAACGATTATAAGCAAACGATTTTTTTTAAATATTGGAACCAACTGAATCTTGCTATAAGTTTTTGCCTCAGAAATTTTGTAAATGGAAAACATTATTATCAAATAATATTAATGTTTAATTTGTAGATTCTGCGAGGAAATGCTAAGCAATTTTTATGACATATCTTGCCAACATTAATGTTTGCTTTATGCTAACCAATTGGTTACCATACCATATCAATAAATGACAAGATTCTCTGAAGTAGAGAACTTCTCGTGACAATAATAAAGTCTTGCATAGATTTCGTCATACTTTGACAATCAATAAAATAACATTACGTCGATTAACAATACGTACTACTTGTAGTATTTAAATACATAAATCTGTAGTTAAATACTATCGAAAGGATTCTTTTCAAGCTTTTAAAATATCGACCGTCTATAAGCTATAGTTTTAACTATTCTGCTATTGCTAATAGCAGTTAACTTTACTAAATACAGTTTTTAAAGTGTGTTCAGTTTATTTTTTAAATAGATTTAGTAAATATGATTCTATTTGCGCTGTCTTAACATAAAAAAAACTAGCGTAAACTTATTTTTTGTTATGATTAAATTGTACAGTTAACTATTTTTGGGTTACTAAAATGTACTTGTGACTACTTGAACATATGGTTTGTTTTCATTGTTTTTTGGGCTATATATTTTTTATCTATTCTTGAATATTTTAGTTACCATTAGTTTTTTTTTAATGCAACGAAACATAGTTGACTCCTATTAAATACAAATTAAATGACACTTAAACTTTATAATTAAGTTGATTTTGATTGTATTGGGGGTTGTTGTAATTTTAAAGAACCTAGCATTTATGTTTGATACCAAGTTGTGTTCTTTGTAGAGCGTTGTCTCTTTCACTCCTTAAGGCCAGGTTTCATTGTGGTTCAGACTTACTTTAATTTTGTTTTAAAGAATATCTAAATATTGTTTCGGTCGTGGTGGATGACTCTCATCGTCAAGTTGTCAGAAGCGTTAGTTCTGCTAGTCTATGCCTAGCCGATGTCCGGAGGCGAGTTTGTATAGTAACGCTAACTCTTAATTTTGTCTATTATTGTACATTTTAAACGAATATAGATATTTTTTCTTAACAACCTCTTTAATTTTACACACTTTATGACCATTCTTTATTATACATCTATTTTGATTGGATTGAGTGATTGATAACTTAATTTGGCAACAAGACAACGGAATTATTCGGTAAATGAAAGATAATACTGTCTAATGCCCAATTTGCATTATATAGGTTAACCATAACTCTGGGTTATGCAAATCCTGAATTCCTGAATCCAAAAATTAAGGAACAATCTTCTTTCTTTCGCGACGACATCTAATCTAACTTCGAGAGTTAAGTCTATGAGCACTTTTAGGAATTTACAGGTAGCATGCTTACTCTGGCTGGATAGTGCAAGTGAGCCTTAATTAATCAATTTTTTGTGTGTTACTAGGACATAACATTATTGCATTTACACACACCCATTTTACAACTGTATTATGTTCAAAAAAGCCGGTTACCTTAATTCTAAATTATCGACCTAAATTAATTTATCGCTGCTCACTAAAAAAACAAAAACATATCGCGAAATCAAAAGCTAGCGAGGATCATTAACATTGATAGCGATAATTTAAATTTACTATCACAAAGAAACTATTGATAAGCTGCCTTTATCTTATCTTTAGATGAAATTATGGTAAGCAAGTGTACAATGCATGCAGTCGTTTATTTGCTCACGCGCAGGATCGGTCGTGTTATCGCCAAAAAGTTAGAAGCAGGCTTATCGCAAGGAAGTGTTATTAGTCCACTTATTAAGCGCAAGTAAGTACACACATACACGTTAAGATGTTTATCTGTAGGCGATGAATGATTGAAGGGCAGATAGGATTCGACCTTCGGGTCTTTTGATGTGTTTAAAATTGGCGATATTGAGGCTTATTGATGCAAAATTTTGATGTTTTATTTGGCTTGAACGTGTTGTATGGAGTGAAAATATCTGTGTTTTTGTAGTAAAATGTTACGTATTGTATGATTTCGATTGTCATGAATAATGTGTGAAATTATCCACTTAAAATTTACCTAAGCATTTTTGGTCTGGAATGTTTATGTTGGCGTAAATATTCCTGCCCTCATAAGCTATATATTTTGCTGTACTATCCACTGCAACTTGCCCTGTGTTTTTTAAATACATCTACAGCACCGTTCTCCTGGTTGAATCTCAATTGAAATAAGCCATCGGTGCGGGACATTGAAGTGCTCAAGTGTGTGTGTGTGTGTGCCTTCACTTTCATTATTCGGTGATTCGGATCTGCATCCGACATGATCGGTGAGCGATCAGGTGCAGGACCAACGGCTTGTGCTTTATCCCTAACAACTTGCTGATTCCGAGCTATTTCCGAGTATTTTCAAGGCAGAAAAACAAGTTTCTGCCTGACCCCGGATTTGAACTCAGGACATCTCGGGTAGCAATTGAAAACTATACCAAAGAGGCAGTCATATCTTCAGTACCTACTAGCTAGAGGCATGGAAATCTAGGCCCGTAAAATGCACATCGCCATTATAAAGTAGCAATAAAATAAATTGCTCATTTATGGTTGATTGCATCCTTATCTCATCGCACGATGTTTATTATTATAGGTAACTAATCATCGCCTATGTATTCTAGGAAATACGATGCACAGCTAAACCTGCGCTAAATCAATTAGATCACTATGGCCAAGTTCTTAAAGTCTATATTTCAACCGACGGAGACTCGAAGGACCATAAGCTACGAGGGAAGTTCTGAAGATGATAGAGAACCGCCTTTAGATGGACGGAGGAAGCTGTCTATATCGAGGTCTGGGAGGATGAGGCAGGCTCAGAAGAAGAGGCTGTCTTTGAGCTTGGAAATTTACGGAGCTGAGGTAAGGAAATACATGGCAATATCACATATTTACTTACATTGCTTTGGTCCCAAAGTAACCATTATTGCACATGTTTGACGGATATAACAAAAAGCCGCAACGGTATCATGACACCAAGACTCAAAAAAGTTGACTATGTGTATGCGTAAAACTCCTTAAACTTTTTAAAATTTAGTATAGGTTTGAGGTTTGCTCTTGACTCCAGACCAAGCCAAGCCATGTGCGACTAAAATAAGTCGGATGGACTGAGCTCGAGCTCGCCCAGAAGAAGCCTGTTCACTCTGATTTTGAAATAAACTTTTCACAAGTTTATTCTATTTTCTGATTAGTTTCGTTACGGACGGGTAGTAGTATTTTTATCAACATTTACGACCATGCATGTAACGTTCACTGGAAAAATTCTGATTCAAATTTTTCCCCTATCTATAGTAGCAGTTTAAACAGTTATTTAATGAAGTCAGTTAAAAGCTATAATAATATTGGATACTAAAGTTACAAACAAGCGCTGCAAAGATCTATGCTTATGAGTATATCTTCGTGATATTTAAAGTTGACTTATTTCACTTTTGCAATTGGCACATATACTTTACAATTTTAGTGGACGAGTGGCCAGTATATCATTCGGGTTCGATTCCTCCCCTAAGACAACTGTTTACTTTTGCATAATTAAAACGCAGGGTCAGAATCTCCCATGTGAGAAGCCGAAAGCAGTGGAATACCACGTCAACCCTGCATCACCAGCCATCAGAGACAGCCCGAATCAAAGACGACGTAGCGGAGACTCACGGGCTTCGTCAGAAAGTGGCAAAGTCATCCTAAGAGGTCAGGGGAACCAAGTCACTGTGGTAGCTAAAGAAAAGAGGCATACAAATCCTGTAGTTATGAGTCCTGATGACGAGATTGATATAGCTTTTGAGATTATCGAAAAATCTTAGGGATTTTACACACGAACGGCAGATTGACAGTCGTCAAGTGCCGCTTGTGTGTCTCGCACTTAGATGTACTTTCTATCACTCTGACGCTTTACCAATGAAGAAAAATCGCGTGCACACTTGCGATGAAAACGGCCGCCACTTTAAATGAGGTCTTTGGCGCCTAAGCACTTTCTCAGCAAAATTCACATGAACCTAAAAAAAAACGAGCGTCACTTTAAATCAAAGACGCCGCGAGGTGCAAGCGATTTTGGTTCTTATGGTGGTTATGCGGCTGTAACCTCGATAGTGATTCTGGTCTTACGGTGGGTGTCCTAGATAGAAATTATTAGTTAATACTCGGTTTTGTATGCACCTTGGTAGGTAGAACGAAAGATCTCCTTTTTTATCAAATCCTATCGAAGCTAACTTAAACTAGCCAAACCAAGCGAACTAAAGTCTGTTTCTCTTTGCTTGGCGAATATTGTAAACAATCTTTACATTCCTTTTCATAAATACATTTTATATACAAACTCACAACCTACGTAGGTAATTCATCTTATAAACTGATCTTTTTAAATCCAATAGTTAATTAATTTTATTCAATAATATTATTTTTAAAATTATAAAAAAAATATTGTTGACAATATTTGTCAAAAGAGTTTTCTTTGTTTCTAGTTGGTTAAAAAGGTTGCATGGATGAAAGCACGCATTGATCGAATGAGTAGGTAGTGGCTGATTGTTAGATAGATGACGATGGTATTGTATTAGCTCGTGTAGATTGCACTGTATTGTCGCTGATAATATTAGCACATTGTAATATATTATAGAAACGTAAGAATATTATTTTAATACATATTTTCTTTTTTAAGGGCATTTAAGTTCCTTTCCAGCGCGAGGTATTCAGTGTTTGATGTGATATGATAATGAAATAGATGTAAACGTAGTAATTGTTATTAATTTATCTGTCTATTTACCTAATCAACATAACCAATACATGCTTGAACGTTCAGAGGAATAATCTAAACCTCATACAAAGTTAGGTTTATACAGTTTTGCCTCAAAATATTTAAAAGTCGAACAAACGTATTATAAATACATTGAAAGATAATAAAAGTTGAATTTCCATCATGGTTCATTGAAAGTTTTAGGAGAAAATTTTCAACTTGAATACATAATTATTTGCAACATCTCTGCCACTTTTTAACTTTTTAAGGTTTTAAAAAACCTTCGTTAAAGCTACGTGATTTAGGCACTTGAATAGATTATTGAGTACACTTGATAGATATGTTTAGTATAGATCGGTACGCAACGAAGGAAAAATAAGTATAATTATGTCTAGATTTATAATTATATAAGTTCTTAGTTAAGTGTTTTTTGACTATTTGATGTGATGATATTGTTACTATAATTAGCATATTGATTAGATTAAAAGACTGATTGCAATAACTCTTCTATTATTTGTTTATTATAACATTTTATTTTTACATAATTCATCATTACATTATCCCTACGCTCCCAATATCACACCACTATTAGTGCAGACCGCTTCATTGAGACCTCGCCTGCGGGGCGGCGGGGTGCGGGGGGAGACAAGAGCGCGGTTAGTGAGCGTCCCGCACCTCTCACGCGACCCGCTGTCGCCTCCCCCCGCGCCCTCGAGGTCTCAATAAAGCGGTTTACCTATAGGTATTAGGTACCTATGTTAATCCATTATTCATCAGAATGTTCCTTGGCAACTTAAATTTGGACGTTTTTAAGAAGAGAGTGATTATTAGGCTATTACTAGACAGATATGGTCCATCTTAGGCTACATTGTCACTTAACATCAGGTACAATCATGGCGAAATGTCTGGCTATCTTATAAAAAAAAATGGTACACTACGAATATTCTGGCAATAAAGAACTTGCGATAGTTATCGCATAACAGAGACTTGTTAAGAAAGGCGGTAGCTATTAAACTTTGCAATACCTAATAATAAGATAACGTTTTTGCGATACATTATCGCTTGATTATTGTTTTTGGCTCATTTGATAAGGATCAGTGCAGATTCATTATCTTTAGAGTCTAAAATAGGTGCGTATAACTACAGAAAGCGGTTGCAGGTAAAATGACAAATGTTAAGTAAGCCGTAAGGCGGTTAGTCAGTTTGGCATTAGCTCAGTCCTCAGCCTGGACAAGGGTTGCCAGATGGCCGGGATTTCTGGGATTGTCCCGGCCACACATGCTTGCCGCCACAAATTAACCATTATCTATGAAGTGCACTTTGCAGATTAAAATTGTATATTTTTATATAACTGGAATTTACTTCTAGAAAAACTGCAACCCTAGACTGACACCATGATGGACAATTTCACGGTTTAATTTCTATCAGTCTGCCAGTCGCAGGTTACCGACACTAATACTACCGATACTACCGTTGCTTTTTATTTAATTTGAATTTTATTGTCACTAACATTAATTTTATTTTATTATTTAATTACTAACAAATATGAGCTGTTAATTGCTTGAAATAAATAAATTTTAATTTTAATTTTTTTTTTAGTTAGCGGGGATAACGCACCCTGCTCGCCCGCACGAAGCGGTTTATATATAGTTAGTTTGTCTGTTTGCTTAATAAATTTCACATCACGATACAATAACAAGGTCATATCCATGCATAGGTGTATAATCCGCTTCATTGCCTTCGCCTGCGGGCGGCCGCGCCCCGCAGGCGAGGTGTCAATTTCGCGGTCTACCTATAATTGGTTTGATCGTAGTTGTCTTTTAGTTCAATTTCAGGCACCTTCTACAAACAATCCTCATAGATACTGTTACCTTTCCTCAACCAATGAATAAAACAAGTAGCATAAAAATAGCTTAGCGTCTATATTATTTACAAATACAAGTTACGTACACTGAACGGGTTTATATTTTCAACTTTTTCTTTTTCTGCTTGGTTGCAAGGGGACCTCCGATCTTGAATACCGTACTGAAACAAAAATATAAAAGTTAATGTTACGCCCTATTTAATATTCTCCTACCGATTTCCGGTAATGGCCGCGCCTTTAAAGATAGGCCAGGTACGCAGGAAATATTATAGTGCCCAGATGTGTGCGCAATGCACAAGTGCACAATAACGTGATTATTAGTCTTGATTTATCGGACCTGACTTTTTATTTAAATGGGTTAAGATACATGTGTATGCAAATGACTTTAAAACTAACAAGGGTATTTATAAAAACGCAAACAGTCTAATAAACCTGTTTTAACTATTACACTGTTTTGTCTCGTTCTTTCTTGGCATCATCATCATCTGTCATCATTTGTCAGAAAGTGACAAAACAGTGTATAGGGTAGTGTATCGTTTTGATCTTTTTACTGCGTGTCTAGTACATACTATCATTTTGAGAACTATTGTCGTCATCGAGTTAGACAACAGTCCAAGATACAAATAAATTGTATAGGTAGGTACTTTTCTCAATTCAGCAGACGACCGAAGATAAGAGTTTATCACTATCAATTATCTAAAAAGTTTATTTTTAGTAATTAAGACCACAACGTCTCGATTTTCGGTAATCTTATCGTATTTTGATTCTAGAACGAATGTAAATTTATATTTGTTTCTACATTTTCGCCGGCCACACCTCTATACCCTTATTTATTTAATTGATAAAAATTATGATGTTATTTTATGAATAAAACAAAATTAAAAATAATATACTCACTGACAAGTAGTGCAGATCGGGCTGAATTTGCAGAACACTAAAATAAAAAGGAAATAAATAAGTACAATTAATTATGGTTTATGTCGACCGAACAATTAATCATTCGGTCAACTTTTATATTACATTTACTGCAATGAATGTTATAACGAAATAGTGATTAATAAGAAGCTCTAAATAGTACATCCCTTTGGGTGTTGTTGACATGTACACAGTAGTTTTAATTTTGCCGCCATTTATTAGGTTCAGCTTTCGCTTACCAAACTCTATGAGATTCGAATTCAAATCTCGGACCGGAGATACGTTCCTAACATATCGTCTGCTTGCTGGTAAAACAACGTAAGTGCATAAGACATAGTACTGAGATAATAAGGTTTAAAAAATCAAATCGAATTTTTAGTGTTAAATAATTTACTTGTTGTGGGATGTTTTATACCAAATGATAAATTAACTTTTAAACTTTATTTATGTAATAAAACAGTTTTGAATTGACTTAAATTTAAGTTAAGTGCATACCCTTAATGCACTTAACTTGTTTTACCTGTAACCAAAAAAAAAAAAAATATTTTCTGTCGCTCAGGTAAAATTAAATGATAAGATGATTTATTGTCATTGAACAGGAGCTTTTATTGGTTGTCGTTACATTGACTTTATTTTGATTTTGGGTATTTTGCGATAGAATTACTTTATCACTTATTTTGTTTTATCCGTCGATAGAGCAAAAAAACTGCATATAACTGCATTTTTAACTTGTTTTTGGCAAAAAGTGCATTTATCATTTATCAGCAAGCCAGCGATAGTCGAATAGCGATTCAATAAAAGTTGGATCCACGGCTCTACGGATAAAACTTGTGTCGCCTCGTTCCCACATTGACTTACCACTAAGGCACACAGAGCATACAAAACCAATGGTTAGTAGTTCTCTATGACAGAAGCAAGCGGCGCGGTAGTCCACGCGACCGCGACCGGGCAGCACTAGCTTGGTTCGCTCCGACGCTTCTGGGAGGAATACCCACTGTGAATGGAGAAAATACAGTCGTTAATATATTGTTTTAAACTTTCATGGTCACTGACATTAGAATAGTTAGATACGGGATTGCTACTATGTACCTTATATATTATGTAAAAACCGTGTAAATAAAAATAGTGCCGTTTTGCGAACAGATACTGTCTGTGTTGTGTGTCGAGAACAGATGCGAGAAAATAGTGAGTTTGTGGACAATGGTACCGGCGGCGAGCGGAATAAACGACTTCGAAGGAGGGTAGACCGATATGTCTGCCAATAACAACCCACCCGCAAGTTCTCTTCAGTTACTCCGTGATCATGGCGCTTACAACAGTGCCGAAATATCGGAAGCTTATAAATAATAAGGTAAATGGTAGCAATCTCGTATCTAACTATTCTAATCTACAGTCGTTAATACATTAAAAAGTTATTGGAAGGATAGGTGCTGGACTAATATGCATTTTTCTACAGGGCAGCACTAGCTTGGTTCGCTCCGATGCTTCTGGGAGAAATACCCACTGGGAATGGAGAAAATACAGTCGTTAAAACATTGAAGAGTTGCTGGAAAGATAGGTGCTGGACAAATAGGATTTTTTTCTAGACCTAGCTAGCCTAAACAAGTCATTAACCAATCAGACTTACATCAGTGTGAAAGTGGTTCCCTTTTCGACGAAAGGGTGTTATAAAGTAGATGATTATTTAAAAGATAATAATGTATGGACTTGCATGATCACCAAAAACATTGTAAAACTTTTGAAAGAGGCATTGACCATAGTGACTGTCTATGTTGGGAGGTGTATAAGTGCCCCCAGTGGGTCTATATGCAAAAATAAACGAATTTTATGACTTTACATGACTTTTTTTTTTTCCTTAAATTATAAAGAGTTTCCATTTAATTGTAAAATTTATGAATTAATTAATAACAAGTCCTCACTACAGCAAATTACATCTATATTTTAAGACACGTTTTTCTTTGGTATGTGTGTGTTGCACAATGACATACCACTCTTTAACACTCGTTAAATCTTTCGCACGCGGCCGGTTATTTCAAAACTACATATCAATAATTATTTATTTATTTATTTAATCATTTGTTTCAGGCAACAAAGGCCCATACAATATATACCTTAAAGACTAACATAAATATTTAAATAAAAACACAAAAAACATTCAAATAATACACTATTTTGTCGGCGTAGTGTTCCGCAACTTGGTGTCAGGTAGCCGTCCACGAAACCGACGATATACGACACCCCTCGGCCAAAATTCTTCTTTTGTGAAGGTCGACAGCTGTTCGGTCGGAACCCTTACCACAAACGAATTGAAATTCGTATTATGACGAGATTCCAACCGTTCGACCCTCAGTGTGAACTTGGTCTTAATACGGATGTACTCCACAATCTCCTCGACCTTCGTAGAGTAATGCAGCCGGGACACGTACAGCAGCGTCACTGGTATCGCAGGACGAAACAGGTGGTTCGGTCCGGTCGGTGCGGTGCCGCACTGGTTACTAGTGGAGGGCTTCCTTTTCTTCCTCTCAACCTTGGTAAAGCCCTCCTCATCACACTTATCGGCCTGTGATGCCAGCGTCTTAGGAGCAGTCATAAGATTGCTCTTTCCAGCGGCTGCTGCAGCATATGCACGTGTTGGAGTTGATGTCAACACGCGTGGTGTTACCTGCGGCGCTGCGGGTGGGGCTAATTATTAATTAGACTAAATCCTTACCAGTAAGTACTGCAGTAGCCCTTCAAGCGATGGCACCAGTAGATACAGCCCTCCTGTGATGTCACAGCCCTGCTGCAGCAAGCTAAGATGTTTGTCCAGTGAGCACACGTCTATTAGCACTTGTTGTTTCTGGAAAAGGGTTTGATTATAGTAGTATTAAACTGCCTCAGTGGCGCAGCGGTTAGAGGGTCGCATACAGCGACGGCTGCTACAGAGATCCCGAGTTCGATTCCCGGGTCGTGCCAAAAATATGTACCTGGATTTTTCTGTTCAGAAATTCTCAGGGAAGCCTGGAGTATGGAAGTTGGCGGTGTCTCACCCCCGTGCCTCGGAAAGCACGTAAAGCCGTTGGTCCTGCGCCTGATCTCTCTCCGGTCGTGTCAGATTGCTGTACCATCGGACTATGATAGTGAAAGGAATTGAGAGTGCACCTGTGATTGCGCACACACTTGTGCACTATAATATGTCCCGCGCAGTCGGATAGTCGTTGTGACTGGCCACCGTAGTCGAAATCGGCTAGGGGGACTATTATTATTAAACACTCGCTTCCTTTGCAGTCAAAAATCATTCATGACCTAGGGAGAGAGTCATGCGCGCGCGCACTTATCGATAACTGTGCAGTGTGCAGTGCAGCACAACGCCTCCTCATAAAGCCTGTGAGTGTAAAAGAGAGATAAGAATGCCGTGTCGCAGTCCCACGTTTTATTGCCGCAGAGGAAGCTAGTGTTTAATACTACTATAGTAAAGTATTGTAATTATTTATTACTACATATAAATAATACAACAACGTGTAATAAATTGACTATGTAAATATTTTTTTCTGGTTTTAAAGCCGTAGATTGTGTTAAAAGGGGATCATGCACTGATCCTTTAGTGGGCATAATTTGTTTGCAGTATCTGGAAACTAAATTTTTACTTATTACACACTTAGGTGTAACTAAAAAGTCTTTGTGGAACCTGGGTCAATAAGTGTATGGTAGGTTTTTCTCAATTAACGTAACAACAATTTATAATAAATGAATAAATATGCGCCAGACAACACACCAATTGTCTGGTTTCGTGGTAAGGAATTTGCTTCCTTGTGTTACGAAGTACCAGACAACGATTATGACGGGGGCGTCTCCCATAAATACTTAAATACATATAACATCCATGACTTAGGTACAAATGTTCGTGCTCATCACACAAACATTTGCCCCTTGCGGGATTCGAACCCGCGACGGCCGGCGTAATAGCGCTAAGCAATACACCAAACGCGTCGTCAATAATGTGCCTGTAGTTCATTAATAGATGTACTGCATTGCGGTGTCTTCACTGGTGATTAGAACTATTCTAATAAGAAAGTGATGGCTCGGAACACAGATAAATGGAGAATCTCCACGGTCAAGAGCATAGCTCTTAAATAAAGATGAAGAATAAGAAAGTGAGCTCTATTACCTGCGCAGTAAAGAACACATTCATATAATTGATGTACTGCGCGGCGGTGTCGGCGCTGCCGGTGACTATTAGCACGCGACTGCTCATGCGAAGCCCGGGTGGCGCGGCGCGACGCATCTGAAGGATAACAGTATAATTATTATTAGTATTCACGAAATTATCGTCAGTACCTGACACCAAGTTGCGCAGCACTATGCCGACAAAATAGTGTATTATTTGATTAAATGGCATATTTATTTTTTATGTATGTGGACTATATATATATATATACATTGTTGGCCAGGCCAGGCCTGCAATCCTGCATTGTTATAATCTGTAGCCTAAATATCCTGAACAAACCCAGAGGCCGAGGCAGACCACCCGCCACCTGGCTAGCCAATGTGCTGAGAGATCTGAAGCGAGATAACCTTCCTACCCAGACAACCCAGAACAGAGCTCTCTGGCGCAGATGTACTAGGAGACCTAACCCCAGATGAACTGGGAATAAGGGCTGGAAATGGTGATTGTTATAATCTGTAGCCTGATTTGAAATCATTTATTTTTTCTGTGTAAGTTAACAATTTAGCCATAGTAGTAATACCCATACAAGAGATACTATATGATCTATATGGGTGGCCTCGAAATCTTAAATAGAATGATGAGAAATTTGAGAAATAAATAAGGACACAACATGTGGTGGAAATAAAATGATTTTATATCAATAATAGCTGAAATAGAGCGAGAAAAGGTGTAAATAAAATTTCTTGGAAAAATAAAACAAAATTATTATAATACTGAGTTCAGTAAAAATAAACACTCACCCTGGCAATAAAACAAAGAGCCATAGCCAAGGCTCCAGCTAGTAAAGATTCTCCTGGTTTCTCCTCTTGTGGCTGGCTTTTTATTAAATTCACTAGTCTACAACAACAAAAAAAGGATAAGGTACATTAAAAATTATCACAAAACTTGATTTAAAAAAAGGTAATAGTTAAATAATAAGTCATACAAACCTTGATTTTACAGTTTTTTCAACTAAAGTAAATAGCTCATATTGTCCGTCTATTTGTCTTACATCTAATGGCTTTCCTGGCGATGGGTACAAGTATTCACTGAAAATTTTACAATTAAGATATTAAGAAACAATTAAATACAATTTTTTTTTACAAACAGTGTATCTAACATAACTTTTTTTATAAATATATTTCAGCCTAATTGGTTCAGTAGTTCTCGAGTTAAAATAAAAAGTGTAACTAACACAACTTCTTTTACATAGGTAAAAATAATAAAATTCTTCAAGCCAGGCCCAGGTTGATATTTCAATAATTTATGAATTTAATATTAAAAAAACCACCTCTTATGAAAATGACAGCCAATAACAGCCAACTGGTTCCGAGATTTCTGCATCAAATGTGAGTTGGCGAATGCAATGACCGCGTCCAGGCATCCTGTTAGTACCTTTGGGTCTTCTGTTATATATCTCTGATTGGGGTTTGTGTCGACTATGATGACAAGCAAACTGCTATCTGATGGAGCTATGCAAGGGAAAAAGGTTTTAATTTATCAATAATCATTGACTTAACATTCAAATATAACGAATACAGGGCTCAGAAAATAGCACTATAAGGCTATAGGTATAAGTTTTCGGGGACTGGCAAATAACAAGCAGTTTGTTTTGTGTATGTTTTTGTATACCAACATAACCTCAAAATGAAAATGCATTTGGCTTATATTAGTGCTTTTTAATCAATCAATTTTAAAGAAATAGACGCCAGGAACACGTAAGCAATATAATTTGTTACTAGCGAAGCAAATTACCCAAAGAATAAGTGTTATTTAAACAAAATAACTATGAAATCTTAATAGCTGATATTTATGTAAACTTACCATCGTCATCGGCCATTTTGTAAATACTACTAAAATAATGCTTTGTGTTTAGAAAAAGATTGTGGATTACGGTGAATTAACCAGCTTTTATTTTATTTATTTAATGGAATTTACCATTCGTGCGGAAAGTTTTGTTCGTTTTGTTGTCAGTGTCACT
Source organism: Pyrausta aurata (assembly GCA_963584085.1). Taxonomy (NCBI): domain Eukaryota; kingdom Metazoa; phylum Arthropoda; class Insecta; order Lepidoptera; family Crambidae; genus Pyrausta; species Pyrausta aurata. The sequence continues at coordinate 4,607,008 of OY757275.1, read as the reverse complement.
GTCAAAAATGTTTATTGCCATTTTGACATTAGATGTCAGTTAGCTGTCATAAGAGTAATTATTTTAACGACTGTCAGTGATACCGTTATTTAATAACGATAACGTTACGGTATTCTTATTTACCTGATGATTGGGTCATTCAAAATGATCCACGCACGCCACGTGCTGCGCGCAGCGTATTCATTTTGCGGTGTATACAGGCTGTCCAGAAAGTCAAGGTCAAGCCGAAACCAGGTGATAGGCTAGGCCATGACAGTCACTAGAAAAATAAAATAAAAATTTTAACTTATGTACTTTTCGAGTTATGGAATTTAAAAAAAATCTTAAAATTTACACCTTGTATTGTTTTGCCGATTACTGTTGCCACAAATATTAACTTTCAGATATGATAGCAATAAGAATAAGATGTATAGCACGAAAGCATGTATAAGCTTATTGGTTCTTTTAGAACACGAGTAAACTATTATCTATTTTATTATTTTGTGCAAGTGTTAGCCAACCAGCGGTAGGAAATAAAACGGACTAGGAATTGGTGGGCTGGGCTAGAAAGTTGAATCTACTGACCTAAGCTGCTATGCTACTAAATAAGTACCTAGGTAATGTAACTTTTACTTAATTTTTAGTTCTTGCAAATAATATCATGGTTAAAAGTAGACTGAGATTTTGATGATTTTGACGCCTTGTTTATGCCAAAAACTGGCATTTTTTTGTAAGAAATACCAAAAGACGCTGCTCTTTCACCTATAGCGAGTGAGTTTAGTTACTCAGCGTTTTGTTACACGCACGTTAAATTATCCAAATCCATGCATTTCCATTTTTTCAATGCGATCACAATCATCAGCATCAGCTTGACAAATAACTTACAAACTCACTTTGCATTTTCTTAAATCGAAAAATAGATAGGGCTAGCACGATTACAACGAAATGCCAGTCTACCTGTCACAAAACAAATAAATGAACCATCTAACAAGTAGAACAGTAGCATTCCCTGGGCACGCGCGTATCAGTTTATTAATTTAATTAATTGTGTTGAAGTCCACAAGCGACAGCGATGCCACTGATACATATTTGTCACGGACATAGCTGGCGTTCTGATGGTGGAACAATCCATCATGGCTGAAGGCTTGGCATTTGATTAACATATGAGCATTTGTCGAAATGGTTAATTCTTGTTGTTGTAGATAAGGATAGCTGTGTAGGTTGGGCTTAGCATGAATGCTCTTTTATTTTATCTAATTGTTTGTCTTGTAATTCTTATGAGCTGTGGATTGATGTAAGTAAAAAAAAACTTAGGATCAGGCAGATTTCAGAACCTAGACTTGGCTATTATTAGTACTTTACTTACAAATTTATTACAATTAAGTATCCGACTACGGCAAGTCAGAAAGCACTTGCAAAATTAAACAGGCTTGCCAATGAATGTGTCATTGGCCGAGTGGTATAGGCATGCGCCCGGATAGCGTAAGACACATAGTTCGATTCCTTGTCATACACAGTTGCTTTTTACAAGTGTAGTTTTTAATACCTACTGTTACCTAGCTTACCAACTTTGATTAAAGTAAAACAGCGGAAGTTACGGCATGTCATACTAATTGTCAGCTAAAAAATGGCACTACACATTCCTTACGTCACGCGTCTTATAAATGTCACCCCGCACGCAATCCCGATTGCAACTGAAGGCAATTAGGCGACGGGGGCCTGATTTTAGCGGTCCACTTTCGAGTGGCGCGTCACCTATCTTCCGCTATTTTACTTTAATCAAAGCTTACCAACTAACTGTTCAAATTCTGTTGTGGTTCGTGCGTACTATACTAGACTAGGTAATATCAGTTAAAACAATCGTCATAACCCCTCATTGTCCCAGAAACTATTATACCATCTGACACAAGCCCATAACATTGATTTACATGTTATACCCGTTATCGTAAGACGGGAGCTTATTATTGCATCCGAATTGTATTTCGTCGGAGATGACGGCTGATACGGGGAAACTTATGTCATCTGTCAAAATACACGTTAACAGTGAGTGTAGAGATCGACCCTGATAAAAGGAGAAGGTGGCGTCACAGTGGAAGCGATGCGATAGAGGTGGTATCGATCGAAGATGAAGCGATAAATAAATTGTCAGTGGTATGGAAAGCGGAATTGTGTTGTGTTCGAGCTACTTATGCAGCATGTCACACAGAGATCGCCTGGCTTTACCAAGCCGTCCAGTAAGGTTTATAGTAATAAATTGTATATGTAGTAGTTAACGAAGATTCCCACCTAGTGTGTTCTGCGCTTGTATACCTACCTATTATTATTAAGTAACTAAGATAAATGCTTTAAAATGATTAATGCTTTGAGTACGGGTATGTGGGTTAGGTACCACTCATACTTCAGTATAGTGATTTGTAGTATCGTACCTTTATCCTTATAAAAAAAACTCAATAAATTACTACACCTTATTGCTTTGTTTATTGCGAGCCCTTCTAGCAAGTTTTCTTTTGGTTGTATATCTTTTTTTGAACGAAGGCTCCTGCTTCGAAGCTACTTAGCTTCTTTTTCGAAGCGTTTTCAGTTATTTTTTTTAATTTTATTGTCCTGGTTATCATCATTTTATCTACTTAGCTGTAAAAATGAAGCTCTATGCCATAACAGATAAGATGCTATCGCCTATATATTATAGCTACTCACTGGAGTGTCCACCCACTAAGATACGAGCGTTGTGACAAGCGGTGCTACCTGTCATTTCTCTGCATTGTTTATGCCAGGCTAATGATATGGCTCATTTGAATCATTGAATGCCGGTGGTCCAAAGGAAGGTGCACCACTTTTTGCGCGAACATGCAAATGTTTGGAGATGTTTTGACTGGGAAAAAGTTGACGTAAATTTAAGGAGGGAAAGTAAAATAAAAGTTGAGTAGGTATATCTTACACTTCTCTAGAAGCTTTCAAAAGCGAGTTTATATTATATTGTAATAGTTCAGATTCTTTTAGTCCTATTACTAAACTTGGGCGAAACAAGTTTTCCTTAGGCCGAGGTACGTAAGTGTAGGTAGATTATATTATTGAGTAGATATGTACTTACTTATTAAGTTGAGTTACTATGATTTGGATGAGTAACTCTACATGTTGGATGGAAAAATATTAAGCGCCGTTTCATAATTCTATTTTATATAATTTTTCTATTATTAGGTATAACTTCATAAAGTGAAAGTTAAAATACTCCTTACGAAATAATAAAGATACGTGTAGTTAAGAAGATTACGCACGGATTTACGAAATATTGAGCAACCGAATTAATATCGAGGTTAGATTTTATACTTTTTAAAGTAAAACTGACAGCCATTTCAGATTTGCTGAGCATTTTTTGAAATTTTAAAAACACGTAAATAGCAAAGGTGTATTTGCAAAATAACGAAATACTAAATTATATACAAAGCAATATTTCTAGCGTCATATTATTAACGCACCAGTTTTTATCAAAATACAGTACTAATTAGTTCCATAATAAGGTTCATTTTTAATCATCCCTAACCACCGGAGCCCATTAGGCGAGATTAACTTGCGAAACCATTCCCCTTTAACAGTTTAATTAAATCCCAAAAGTGCACCCTCACAGGAATCGTGTTGTTATTACGTATCTAGATTGCTGTCACATTGCCATGGCAATTGGAAACGTATTTTTTTTAAACTTCTAACTAAATTGCGTGTGAGCTTGCCGCTACTACAGCCGATGGGCCGTAGCTCTTTTAAAAGCATGGAATTCTGCAACTTTTAGGCGAGCGTTCGGACTTAAATTTTAAAATACTTTTTTTTTTCGACTGGGAAATGCCTTACGCATACCCTCTGGTCCCGGGGGCGACCAAAGGGTTATGTGGGACTCCCCCACCCAATGAGGGCGGGTATACCCACTAAAAACCAGTCGGTGTCCTCCAGTGCCATATAAGGAGGGGTGCAAAAAATTTTAAAAATCTAAGCCAAGCCTTATACGAAGGAGCTCGAGTAAGTATAATAAAAAAGGCCACACGAGTGTTGCTGATTTACTAGCATTTCATAGTGCTCATAGATTAAATCTGCTCTGCAGTGAGTTGTTACTACTACGTATAGAGAAGCTACGCAAAACAAAAATTGTGTCGCAAATACGACGACAAGATTGTGACGTTTTCTTTGAAATTTGAATTTCGAATTATGAATTTGTACTATAAGTTCATGACCATGTCGACAATTCATAGAGCACAAAAGTTCGTGATGTTTGTAGAACTATTGTATGTATTTTCTGTGATGTTAGTTCCATACGACGCTAGTAGGTAATAGTAGTTCAATGTTACATTGACAATGTTGTGTCCGCCGCGCTTACTTCGGTCATGCTTCACACGGATTGCAATCGCATCGCTATCGCTTCGAAGTTACATAATCGCTGTACCGATTCGGCGAAAATAATTAACACTCGGTAAACTTAACAGTTTATTAAGTGAACCTCGGTAATTGAATAACATTGTTTACAAGTCCGTGCCTCCGAGAGGGCCACGGTGGATTACGGTCCAAAATCGAAACGTGCAAAAAGAAGCAAGGAACGAAATAATTATTCACGTTCCGTTTCGCAAAGCGCTACCGTTCGCCTTAATAGCCTGCTTGTTCTCAGAATTTAATTACAGTGCGCCCAGATTAGCCGTGCGTTCCGTTTTGTTAATAACTCTAATAATGGATGACGCTCTTCGCGCGGGTGTTACGGCCTCTGAATAGACGCGGAAATGTAGGCTGTATAGTTTGAGTGATCTTTGCTTCAAAAATTAAGTATTTAAAAAACTGTGACTCTTTTTATATGTGCGAAATCTTTCAATTTTGAATAAATAGTTTAAATAAAGCCTAAAGCACTTTATAGTAAGTTTCACTGTTTTCAATCGTTTAATGCTCACTGTCGAGTTCCTTTGCCACTTACGAGTTTTTTTTTATCGCAGTAGCATTGTCATGTCGTCTGATAGAGTAGCTACTGAGTAAGTAAGGTTTCGAATCGCCTTAATACAGGTTCATATAATACGGTGAACTGCTCGTAATTTTGTACATATATACAACTTCGTACTTCTACTTTCGAGATGGAAGGAGTCGTTGTCACCAGTGTGAATACTAAGCAATGTTACTCACTAACAGTAAGAAGGTATAAAGTTCATTATATAGGTACTATTAAAATGCCAGCGCAATGTTCAGGGCCTTACTTACAGTTACAATTAAAACTTGGTTGCTTTAAAATACAAAAAATACATGTTGGTAATAATGTTAAGAGATGGGATTCGTCACTTTCATAAGTATTTTTTGATAACTCTTTAACTGTGTATAATTTAGATGGCAGCAAAATTGTTTTATGCAAAGATTGTATTGAAAACAGTAGCTATCAAATAACAATAGAAGCCCGAAAAAAAAGATAGAAAAGTACCCCGAAACGGTCGTTTCAAACGTCACTCACTGGTATCTCTCATACAGAATATCAATATTAATAATTCAATAACGAGCTCCCAAAAACAAATTGTCTATCCGATAAGACATTGGTCGAGCTCAAACAAAACATAAACCGATTCAGCTTTAATAAGAACCGGGATCCGAGATGAACACAAAAGAAAAAGATAGGCCCCTATTGTTTTTTATCATGTTGTCAATATCGCGCGGCCAAATTTTCAATATTGGAATGCCCCGATTCGCCAATAAGAAGCGGGGAAGAATTGATTTATTGCCCAATTAGCGTCGGTCAGGTGTGCCAACTGCCAAGATAGCATCAGGCTGGCCAACCTAACCCGACTACTAGTATTTCTTTGGTGTCCTTTAGCTGGCATATTGGAATCAAAAAAGAACCCTTACACCATTCTGCGCGCGTTCTCTGGAAGTCGAATTTGAAATTCGAATTGTTAGCGGCGGGGTTTGCTAAATCGATTTGAATTAATTGGTGTCTGGCTTTTTATCGGTTAGGAACTTTAATTTGATAGCAATTGTTTTGGACCCATTAAATTCATTTATATATTTCTGTGCAGCTGCCGTTTTTACTAATCTATCACCTGCCTTCTGATGTGAAAATTGTCACTTTTTATTCAGGGACAGCGTTCAAATTTTTTCGAAATATTTTTGTTAAATCTTTGGAGTCTAAAGCAAAGCAAGCAAGTACAATGATAAAACGATAAAACACACTTTAGATATCAATAAGGCTCAAGATGTGTAAGTATGTTATTAGCTCTCTTAATACCAAAGTTCCATCCAATAACTTAAAAATCGGTGTATTTTCGGCGAGCTTCGAATGACTCTACATTTTAGCTTTTTCCGTTAGCAACTAGATGGCGTTAGGGGTAGCGATGCAAGTAACCGCTTGCTACGAAACGTTTTTGCTACGAAAAGGCACCTAATATATTTTATTATTTTATAGTTCAAATAAAATCTTGTAATGTACAAAGAAACAGTATACATACTTAAACACGGAGCTTTTAATAATAATAACTATAGATATAGTAGCTTTAGATGTATGTAGATAGAGGACGCATTTATATAAATAAATATTTAGGATAAAATATTTATATACTCTATTCTTGATGGAAAAAGAGAGAAGCAACTATGATCAAAATAATATTTATAGGTTTTCTTACATCTAAAACACTAAGAATTTCTGATCATAATTTATTCCAATAGACTTCAAACTCAATACCTAACTAAAGTGTTATATCGACACAGCTATTGGCGAGCACTAATTGTCTCCACCTAGTCGATAAACGGTGATCTCGCACTCAGACGCCATTCGATTTCTTTTTAATGTCCAGCGTCTGTATTTTTGAATCAATCGCGTTTATATTTCTTATGATTATCGTTCGAAAATCAAAGAATATCAGTAGAAATATAGATAGTGTATAATTAGTGTATATAACTAGTATTTGTATTACGAACACTGAAGTGAAATCCGTTATACGAGGAACAAATTATCTATCGTACCATGTTGTAACTTGTCTTTAAAAGCTCTTATTTTTGCCCCTTTCTAATAATAATGACGATTTAAAACCTTTAAATGACATTTACTTTCTACTAAAAGACGTAGCGACGAGGTCGGCGGTATTGAAAACCCGATTATTGGCAGATCTTGGTAGCTTTTTTTACTCTTTTATTGTTGATTAAACTTTTTTTCTCTATTCAAAGCTCAATGAATTTTTTAATTAAATAAAATGAATAATAATAAAATAAATCTCTGGAAAATCTATAGTCTAGGTGAGACAAGAGGCTGAATTCCGGTAGCTTGTGACGCAAAGCGGTCACGGGCTGACAGCCTGTCATTCCCTATTGAGGGCTGAAGCGGCACAGACGCTGTGATACCCTTCGCTAGTAAAATATGTACTGTTAAATGATAATATCACACTATAGACACAAACTTCGGACTATGAGTAAATTGGAATTTTAAGTATAAAAAATGATGAGAAGCTTTAGTGTCTTCTTTAGCATGAAACCTTAGCTTAGACAGACACTTAAAAATCCTAATTAATAATAGAAAGATTTGAGTGGACCTCGTTTTTAATCTAACTAATAAATACGCCCTACAATCTCAAAGGTACATACTTAACCCGTACTGTACGGAAATTCAAAGTAAACAAGGAAAAACTACGCATCGTTCACGTAGACAAGCGTTCAAAGACCGTGCAATATTTACGACAAAACACGAACCTCACGTAACGTCAAGTAATATTGTAGTCGCGCTCCCGTCCTACACTCTCTATTCAATAGTAAACGTCTACACGCTAGAAAAAGACAGTGATATAACACCCCGAAACACATTCCCCGCAATAAATGTGCGGGAAAGAAAGAGACGTAGTAATAGCCGGAAATTAGCACTCGTCTATCTTTCATTTTACACCCCAAATTTTCTTATTCCAATTTCCTCTTGCTACGAGCGCTTCCATTTCACCGACCGTAACTGTCGAGTTTTTTCCCGCGCGAATTTGAACTCAGTTTTCGAACTAGTAAAGAGAGAATTCGAATGTTTGGGTGAGATGTGGTTGTGTCGTTCTTTATTTGAAACCGTTTTAGAACACTCTGTCATTTGAAATGAGTCATTTTCTGATAAGAATGCCCTATTGGTTGAGACGTGTGCGCTACGGGCCGCACGGCCGATAATAACATTTCCGAACGTAGATAGCGTATAAGTTTGCGTCGGTTTTTGCAGTGGGTTTTAATAAAAGAGGGGGAGAGGCCGAGATATGGAAATGAGTATGTGGAGAGAGGAAATTTGAATTTATACACCAGCTAGTTTTATTCATGAGGGTGCGTCGGAGATTATAGATGCGATTTTGGGGTGTCGTGATGCAATTTATTTTTAAACGAGAGATTCGTTTGTGGTTATGAGGGTGTAACTTTGTGATACAATTTTACTGTGTCAGTGGAAATGAATGAAAATCAACACGAAGTAGCATTGTAGTTTTATCTTAATTTGTTTCCACTAATATGAAAACACATTACATGTACAAGGGCTCAGGGCATGTCATAGCATAGTCGTATATTTTTTGGTTAATCCTAAAATAAGCAACAAAGGCAAAAGGAAGATGGACCATTCATAATCAGACGAATTTTGGCTATCACAATCATAAAACAGTTTTTTCTACCAAAACCTGCGAAATATTAACCGGTCACATTTTAATCCTATGAAATTAATAGTCCGTGAATTCGGCCTCTTTGGTCAACGAATGTTGAAAGGTGACGAACTTTTTTTTCGCGTGGGAATCTCTATGGCCAGTTTTGTAAGTTGAAAAAAAAAGATGTGTATTTCGTTCATCATCTTATTCGCGCCATTTGACTCGAGTGAAGGTTGTGTTGGGATAATTTTTGTGGTCACATGATTTTTAACGCTCTTTGCAACACTTACACCCAGTTTCCGCATTATTGGGTTATGTGGGAACGTAGTTTCGGACATGGCATGCGGTGGTCAAATATAATCGAAAAATCCCAACCAATTTAGGTTTTTTTTATTGGTTTTGTTGATTCTGCGCCATGCCTATAAGTAGCTAGGTACTCCTATTGGCGCATTAGACGCAACTGTAAAAAAAGTAATGTTTTTTTCAGAGCGATATGCTCCGAAAGCGTCGATTAAAATAAAATCAACCGTTTAAAAAGTATATATAAAATCTAGATTGATAGACTGGCTGATTAATATAGACTTTAAAATCTTCAACAACCATATCAAATCGATTTTATCATGTTCTGAAGTGTGAGCAAAGAATGCAGGGAATGCACATCAAATAAAAAATGTCAACAAAATAGATGACTATATCATCAAAACCCATTCAAAAGGATTCCAATATTTTAATCCATTCATAAAATTTTTCATATCTAATAGCTTGAGCATTCATCGTTTTTTCCTCGAACGCTAAAAAAATTAAGGACCATAAATAATAAACACGCGTAACAATACAAATTTTTATAGCTTGTCTGTGGCACAGGTGGAGTTCGAAATTCAAAAATGGTTCATTCACGGGACAGTTCATTCATTCATTGGTGAATGCAAAAAATGCCACCGACTATTGACTTATTGTAAGAGTTAATCTATTACGTCTTCATTTCTGTGTCCCGTGGGACAGAGAGCGATGATGAATACCCATTTATTATTAAGATGACACGGCTAAACCATCGCGCTATTTCGATTTCTTGCTGTTTTTTTTCGAGAGGCCACGACTCATGAAGTAGAGCCACTGAATAGATAAATAAGGTTAGAAATGCCCCGGTCAGTGCAGCAGAGGTGAGCTATTTGTGAGCATATGCATGAGCAGAACCTTAGTCGCGTGACAGGAGCGTTGCAGTAATATTCTGCAAGTACAGCGATTTTGTTGCAACAAGTATTAAAAAAAATATTCATTGATGACTGTGCACGCACATTACTAACAAAATTGCTACCTTAGCACGCAATGTATCGCATCCAATTTGCATGGTTCGCTTGCGTACACAACGATAGGGATGTAGCTCACGGCACAGTAAAAATATCGATAAATGGTAATTTCCCTACTGATGTATTAAGAGATTAAGACATGATTAATTAGTAAAAATAAATATTGTTTAGTAATTATTTATAACAAACTAGCGCCCTCCCGCGACTTCGTTCGTGCGTCTAAGTTTTACCGTTCCAATAAATCGTAGAATTTTGTGTAAGCCCATACATACGCATTACTACTTCTATAGTATAATATGCTATCATATCAGTTTTAATTTTTCTTGTTTGCTAGTAATAAAATAAAGTTTTTCAAACTTATACGGGGATATTATATTTTTATTAAACAACAATATGGAAATACTTTCTACGCCTACTGTCAATTATTAATTCTTTCGGATGCTTGAAAGAGTAGGCTATTGCTATTGTGCCATGTAGATATCTACCCTATCATAATAAAATATCATAAAAAATATATTAATAAGCTCTCTTCTTGAGAGCAACATCAATCACACACTATGTCAAAACATTACGTTTTCAGACATGTCAAATTATTGTCAAAAATAAAATAACAAATATGTTAATATCAATTTATTTTAATATTATTTTAATCAAATTATTAATGTTAAGCAATACGTAAAAGTATTAATTTTCTCTATTTCAAGTAAAGTATAGCAACACGGAAGGTAATTGTACAACCCTTTGATGCGATCAAATGTGCCGTAAATTTATACAAATACGCAAAACTAAAATCTTATGGTTTTTTTTCAATTCATATTGAAAAAATACATTACACCGGTAATTGAAGTTATCGATATCGATCGACCTAAAATATCGACTTTTACCACAACGTAGTATTTTGACATTTAAAGAATGAACGTAGCGGAATGATGATTGATGGTTAGACTGCTAGCAGCTCTGTGATTGGTAGTTGGTTTTACGTACTAATCACACCAATCACAGAGCTCCCAGCGGAAAGTATGATGGGTTTGTGATATTGATGCGTTGATTCATTGATTGGAGCTTTTGGCACTGCAGCCACAACGCCGTACCGCCCACCGGCGACACAGGTTCTCATACAAACGAACTGTCAGAACGTTTCTAACCTTATTTATCTATTCAGTGAGTAGAGCACATATCCTTAAATGATTTTTTTAATGAATTAGTTTTACTTAAAAGATTAATTGAAAATCTTTTCTACGGTGTTTCTTCTTTATTGTACTTTTACTACTGGTTATTTAGTCCTTAATATTAAAGTTTAACTTTTTTAGTTCTAACTTGTAAACTTTACAACCTACCTATGGACTTTTGAGTTCTTTATTCGGTAGGGCTGTCAACCAATCAATGGGTAATCCACCTGGGCGGCCATATTTTTGAAGTGCCTATTCTCGTTATTTCTTTTGTTATCTGGATTTGTGAAAAATAAAAATAAAAGTATCTAATTAGTTATTAAGGAAGTTCCGAAAGTGATTTTGACGTTATTAAATTGACAAGGTTCCAGTGCATTAGCAAATTGTGGGATTGTAAACCTAAAGAAAAGGCAAGATATCTTAAAAACTTTATTTACCTGTCTTTCTTCACCTACTGGCAACCCATAAGTTACAAAACACTATAAAACAAAACTTCTATCAAAACACTGCTAAAAAATTATAAAGTCTATACAATATTTAATTTGTTAACGGTTTTTATTATTTTCAAAATTTATATATAAATAATGTATGTAATTTGATGTACACTTCTCATAGGTTATAGTCTAGTTCCTTAAGTTTCATTTCCATGTTTTGTAAGTCACTGCCTGTAACCTGTCTGTGTACTGTTTAAAAAAAAATTGTACCTACAGTCATCGGTGCCCAACACTATGGAAATAATAGTTATGATACGGGGAGTGCGTTACATACATAAGTATCTACTAGAGCAGTCCCCAGACAATTATAACCTTGTAATTATGGTCTAACGATTAATAACCACTGACAGATATAGTTATATCCGTAGTATTATATTGTCTAAGTGTAGAGGCGCGTGCAAATGCTAATAAAATTACACGGTAATTGTTTCAGCTTAATTAATACGTAGGTATATTATGTTGTTTTTGTGTGTTTGTCTATGAGTATTTTATCGTAAACTAGCTTTTGCCCGCGACTTCGTCCGCGTGGAATAGTGACTTCCGGCAGAATTATTTCGACCAAATTAGGTACCATAAAAACGGTTTTTGTGAGTTAATCTTAAAAGATAGACATATACTATCGCGGACTATTTTTTAGATCATTAAAAGAGCTATTATTCTTTGATACATATTTTTTGTATATCTTGAACCGTTTTCACGGCGCTCGCAACGGAAGGCTTCAAAGATGAAATAATTTCTCCCGTTTTTTTACACATTTACCACTATATCTTTGTTCCTATTGGTCGTAGCGTGATGTTAAATAGCCTATAGCCTTTCTCGATAACTGGACTATCCAACACAAAAAGAATTATTCAATTCGAACCAGTAGTTTCGGAGATAAGCGCGTTCAAACAAACAAACAAACTCTTCAGCTTTATAATATTATTTTAGTATAGATATGCGTGGGCGCATCCAGATTTTCGGTTACAATGAAGATGAATTCTATTTCAACCTACTTTTTGATTACAAGATTTATTTCTCCTACAATTTATTGATGGCAGATGAAAATGATGGAATAATATTTGTGAAAACTGACGCACTTTTATCAATATCGGTGCAGTCACACATACGAGTATGATGCAATTCATATTTTTTTTTAATTATCAGTCTTAGACGGAAAGAAGAGAAAAGTTAATTATTTTCATATTAAAATTTATAGTCATTAGTAGTAGGTACGTAGTTCCAAATAAAGGTACCCTTATTACTTATTTCAATCAACAGGCCACGTTAATGTGGTTTAAATAAATAAATAAACAAACCCAACAAATCTACTAGTATCGATACAATGTAGTCAGTTCATTACAGAAATATTTATTAATCGTATAATACGACAAGATGTCACGATAATCGCCGTTTACCGCAAATAGCACGCAATTAAGCATAATTCTTTTAATAATATTCCATAGCTGCCCTTTGTATGTATTGATTAAGGAATAATTAGCCGTTTAAAAAGTTATTGGTAGAGTATAGTGGCTTAATTATGATTATGTAATATTATATACGTAAGCATTTTCTTTTGTCTGTAAAGGCTAAATAGCTAATTACGTGGTTTAATTTCGAGCAGTTTAGCCCAAATATAGATAGATGATTCTTAAGAAATGACATGACGTTCCATATTTGAGTCATTCGTTGGTTATTGCTTCTTTGTTGATGGTGAAACAAGCCCTTAAGTAATTATTTTATTTTAGCCGTCGAAATGCAACCATGTTCTTTGAAATACTAAGTACCTATTACTAGCGTACGTATGGAACTGACAACTGACATCACGAACAAATTCTGTGCTCCATGAATTTATGACACGGTCATCAACTCGTTGTACAAATCGAAATTCGAAATTCAAATTTTCATAGAAAATGTCACAATCTTGTCGTCGTTTATTGCGACACATTTTTTGCTTGGCATAGCTTCTCTATACGAAGTAGTAACAACTCACTAACCATGTTACGTTTTTTCTTTACAATTATTCGTTTACAAATATTTCTTTATTATTTCGTTTACAATTATTTGAGGCCTGATAGAAAAAGTTGTAAAATAAGACTATAAATTGATAACTCTCTTTACGGAGCTACGATATTATGTACGTCCCTTTTTATGCAGCTAATTAGTCTGAACGTCACTTAGAAGACAAGCAGTCATCAAATCATTGCCTCATTAAGCCCATATTTGTCTGGAAAATCGCTTTAAAATAATTATCAGTTTCTCTTCCCATTCTCAGAATTGATGCTAAGCCACGATTATCAGTCGAAAGACAATAGATACATGATAAAGTAGAAATTAATAGCAATAATTATGTACACAATAATTCATACGCAGCAAGAAATGTATTTCCCATAATAGAGACACAGTGTAGGTAAGTGGGATACGGAAGGTTCAGTCCGAAGCACAATTCCAAATTTATACATTACGGTAAAATTAAACAAATCATTATGAGACATGAAAAGGAAGATTTTACTGCCTCCCTTAAAAAGTTTATAAGATAGAAATATGCTTCGGAATAATGAAACCCATTGAATATAAGACTGAGACAAATGAAGGTGCTGATAGATAGATAGTTTAGATAGATAACTCTTTATTGCACACAACATTAGTGAATTTACAAATTTGTTTCAAGGAAATGTACAATTTAGGCGGTCTTATCGCTATAAGCGATCTCTTCCTGACAACCTTTGGGTAAAGCTTTGTTATTTGCGATTTGCTAGCACTTGAGATCCTATATTTTTATTTGCCTATTTAAAGTGCTCGTATGCCACTGTGGTGGCAGCGCTTTGGTAGTGATTATCAAAGTTATGCTTCGTACAGCGCGATCGTGTTTGGATGGGTGACCATTCCGACCATATGATTGACGTCAATCATGAGAATCTGCGTGTTTCGAAAAGCACAACCTGTTGGTTCCGGCTAATATCAGTTAATATAGTCTTTATAAGCCTATTTAGAGACCCTATAGGCGGCTTGATAACATCTAACAGCAAGATTGGTTGCTTGCCTTTTACTGATCCGCACTGAGCCCGCCCGCGTGGTGCAGGTGGAGTATGGATTTACCATAACGTACATGTGGTGAGGCCTTTGCCCAGCAGTGGGATGTTTACATGTCGACTCCCCTTTTTAGTTGCCACAAGCTGATTATTCGAGCTCTACTGTGCTTTCTTTTACTGTGACAACAAGTAAAGTAATTCGAAATCGCGGTATCAATGAACGATATGTAAGTAGGTAGTTGATAAATTGCTTCCCACGTGGTTAGTAGGCATTTCATAATTAGATTGAGATCATTGTTTGGTCCAGGTGAATGAAACTACTAAATAAGATGGGAAATAATTACAGAAATGTCATTTAAAACGACTACCAGTGCTACAAATAGGTAAAGGAGGTAAATTCATTACATTAAACCCCTGACGGATATGTTTATCAACATTCTTTTGTCATTCTTAAGTTTACGCATCATCCAGGAGCGTTGAATAATGCATAAGGAGGTACAACTCTTCTAGAAAATGTGAGTACTTATTATTGTACTTACCTATACCTACCACCTATTGAAAACATGTGTTTATTTTATGAAGAACTTACTATAGACTTTTCACTTCAAAGTTGTATGGTCCATGCATTAGGTATGATCGAGGTCTCTGCTTCACCACTTTCAAACGAAAATCGCTTGCCACAAGACGCCCACACGACACAAATTCGTCGTCCCTTCAAACAAAAGACGAGGCGAGGGCCAATCCATGCTAAAAATCGTGCAAAGTCTAGCGAGCTTTGCAATACGCAACGAGACAAAAAACAGCTATTCCTTTGTAGAAAATTAAAATTATTTTACTCTTTTTGCAATCACTGTATAATCCAATAATTATAGAAATTATAGTGCAATGTAATAGCGCTCATTAAAATCAATGAATACCTATCATACTCCTTTCTCAAGATTGTGCATTGTTACTTTCAGCATTTTCGCTGTGCTTGGTGGAAACTTAAGGAATGGACGGCAAAAAATCTACGTTACTTTTCTGCTGTTTATAAAATGCAACATAGTGTTAATGCTCGGTAGGTGATCCTGACATATCTTTCGTAGTTAATATGTTTACCCAAGGCGCTTACTAGAAGCAAAAATGTGCACATCGTCTATACATTTTGTCCCTACAACATTCATTTGCTGGTTAATAAAATACTAGTACTAACCTAATGTTACATTTATATTGACCAACAAATTGTCTGCTGCCATTTTTTTTTATTGAATTTTTTTTTAGTAATGATTCCAATAAATGATGCTCCCCTCTGATTCTTCTTGGTTTACCATTCATTCTTTGCTTTGTGTGACTGGAAGTCATTCACAAACATCAGGTGTGAGAAGTAAATGATCTTGATATTCTTCTGTATTCATTGTACTTTATACGATTTTTATAGAATAGATAGAGCATTAAAAGCGATTGTCTTTTTAAATTTATTTATCGTATTAACAAAATTATGAGATAATATATAGGAAATATTGACATATAAAAACCACAGAGGTTTATTTATTTAATGCTTAGAAAACTGTGTAATTTTCTATTCAAGAAATGAGAAATGTAATCAATAAACTTGAGGAATTCATAATATTTTAAAATAAATTAAATAAACTAAATAAATATTTATATTATTATTTATTTATCTATAGATTTTATTACGCAAATATAATAATAAAAAAATGTTGTGCAAAGTTATAATTAATGCTAAAAGCATTCTCTGCAAACCTTTAAGTCATGTAGAGAGATGGCAATGAGTGCAGTGAAAAAGGGTATTATTTCGGTGTACAAGATGATTATAGTTATTTAGATTGATTTGATTGTGGATATACAGGAATGCAACTATTCCTATTAATAGCAACATAACGAAATCCCAAATCAAAATGGTTGCGAAAGTATCAAAACGATAAATCGTCGTATACAATTATTTGCGAACTTGCGTTGGCGAATCTAGTGCCTTCTCAGAATCAATAATAGTGGAGCTCTCTATTAAACCGATGTTTTGACCGAGGACTGCCCACAGAGTTATTATTAAAGGACGGAGTTACGATATTGTCGTGTCTATTCTACTTTTACTAACGCTGCCGAAATCTCAGTTAGATTTAATTTTAACTTCGCGATATTTTATACGTAACGTTTCGACAGTTACTAACGTCAGTGAAGATACATGTCTTTGCGAGCGTGTATAGTAAGTTACACTTAACTATTCATTCATAAGTAGGATTTATCACAATAGTTTTGACTTATTGCTCAATGAATCACTATTAAGTAATAGATCCTTATGAATTCTTGCAAGTTGTTGTCAGCAAGAAGATTAATTCGGAAGAAAGAATATGGGCAAATAATATTTATTTATCTTTTTCATTGAACACGCCTTTACTTAGATATTTAACAAATATTTTTTGTGAAGTTGCATTCGTGTTAAGCGTGAACAAATCCTTTGTAAGTAACGAAAGCTTTGCTACAAAATAGATTATCTTTAGTTTTACGAAAGTATAGTTAGAATCCAGAAGTACTTACCACAATTTTAAAGCGTAAAGTCAGTTAACAAAAACATTTGCAGTAGAACCACCAACCACCCAAAGTAGGTTGCATTAACCACCTCATTTTTACAGCGCTAAAAAGGCTCCAAAAAGAGCTGGCTACACGGTCTCCACCTTTGGTTTTACGAAAGTATAGTTAGAATCCAGAAGTACTTACCACAATTTTAAAGCGTAAAGTCAGTTAACAAAAACATTTGCAGCCACCAACCACCCAAAGGAGGTTGCATTAACCACCTCCTTTTTATAGCGCTAAAAAGGCTCTAAAAAGAGCTGGCCACGCGGTCTCCAATCGCAAAGCGTCGATTAAAAAGAAAGCATTCAAAATTCGAATATCTCGACATTTCTTCTCATTGTCCCGCAACCAGTGACACGGCATCTCAAAGATTTTATTGGGTACAAAATTGACGGGCCTTTGTGTGCAAATAAACTGTTTATCAGCTGCTCGAACAATTATACGTAAATAATTTTTTTTTGCTACTAATTTTAAAATATCAGTTTATTTTAGATAAGCCCATCTCTTATTGATAAGTTGTTTCTTTTTGGGCAAAATGTTCCCATGGATATTTACATAGCATTTAATGATGTTTTCATTTGAGACCATCCTGAATCTTCTTCGGTGTTTTTTCTGCGAGCGTGTATGCAAAGATCCACATTTGCATCCCTTGAAACCACAATCGTCCTAATTTGGATGCGCCCGCTATCTCGGCCCGAATCGTTAAAATGCACGCACGGTAGCAAGAACGGTACAAAACACAAAACAATAAATAAATAACGAGAACAATAAATATAATTAAAAACGACAAAAAGCGTCCGTCCGCATGACGCGGGTACAAACGGTTGCGCGCTCGGGACGACTCTATATTAACGATACAGATTTAACCAAATTCCCCAAATTGAATCATACTTTATTGCAAAGCATCAAGATTCATATTGACCTTTCAACTGGATTTATCCGTTCAACATTTTGTCACAGGCACGTCACGTTTTCGAACGTTGCTCATTAGAGAGATTTTATTTTTAAATACTCGCCGTAAGGTCGAGTGTTCCGTGTTGCCAGTGTCATTTTCAAAATTCGAAAATGGAATTTAAACGAGATGACATTTCTTTGCCGCGTTCGTCGCTTGTCGGAGCGATTTTGGCCGCGTTAGTTCATTAATTGGTGTCGATAAAGATGAGAGTCGTTTGTTGGCGGGAATTTTGACAGATGCCCGTCGTTTCGTGAGCGGCCTATGACGGAGATCGGGATATCGGCCCTAATAGGGTTTCTGGCAAGTAATGGGTATTCATAGTTGTCGCGTTGTCTCAAATTTATTGCACCAATTAGTAGCGTCCACGTGAAGGGGTTAATCTGTGGCTTCGATCGCGCTCTATTTGGGAGGTAATGGTCGAATTTCGTGGAACGCCTTAGATAAGGTTTTTTTCACAACTACCGTAGATTTTTTCGGAAGCGAGAATGTAACAAGTTAATTGGACGAAAATATTTCGATGCCGACACATGGCGGGCGCTTACAAAGGTTACGTTATGAGTTCAGATTAATTAGAAGGCAGCAGTCTGTTGATTTTATAACTGGATTAATAGATAAGATTATTGTAATTATAATTAATTTATCGCTTGTGAGGAAGCAGATTTGGAATTAGCTACATAATTTATTTTGTTTGGAGATAATCTTTGTCGTTTGGCGCTAAGTGTAATGTGTTCGGAGTAACTCCAACAAGCACATTAAGATTACTGATAGTTTTCCGACTTCCTAAGACTGTTACTCGATGTGGGTGATATTCTTGTTGAGTAAGTTGTCAGGTTTCCTGTCGATAGATTGAGGATGTAGAGTCAATTTATTTGATAAATGAGATATGGAGTAAAGTGATAGTTCATCAACTTCAGTTTATATAATGGTGTGATTAAGAAATACCTACGTCTAGGCTCGGTTTTTAGTGAGTATAATGATTTCTCAAAAGACGTCGCGTTTGTTTTCCAAACAACTGTACTATTGTATCATTAAAGGCCCTTTTCAATCAGTACACAAGGACTATGCACATAATGTTGGGTTGAATTGTATTTCCTTAGTTCATTGATAGACTACATAATTGTCTCTAAAACAGAAATATTTCCAGTAACTACGTTTCGTAGTACCTAGGAACTCGCATATTGATCGAATTTGCCTAAGTTTTGATGAAAGAAAGAGTAAGTTCCCGATACTTCGGCTCTTCATCAAACAGGTAATAAGGTTATACATGGTAGCAGCGGTATATAAAACATAGGTAGCCTATAGAAAAACCTAGTCCGCCCAAAAACTGCACAAAGCCGCACAAAACGAGAGACATCGCTCGAAACAGCTGCACTGCAGCCATCGGATTTCCGAAAACCGACTGCGAGAAACAAAACACTGGCCAGATTGAAGATTAGCTGAAATGGGTCCAAAGCGAGGCTGGGTCTTAGTGCCAGCGAGTTTGTAGACTGATCATTTGTGACCACAGATAATGGGCATGCTCTCAACTTCGGACTCAGCTGGCGTGTCAAAATTTGAGTCGATGAAGCTCGTTCACTCTGGCTTTTAAGATTTTTGGGTTATCTATATTTATCTACCAAAGCTAATTATTTCGTACTTATTAATTAATAATAGTTTTTTAGTTAAAACAGTGGCGGGCGAGATTGAATATTAGCTCAAAAGACAGGCTGGGTCGCTGTGCCAGCGAGATGCTACTAAGTGACCGCTGAACATCAATTGATCACTGGTTGGTATCCACTAGAATAATAAATATTTCTGGCACACAGTGGAGTAAGTATTTAAAGAAAAGTCCTAATAGCAGTGTCTTAGTATGACAATGATAAACGGGCAATACCACATGGTGTTCTATGTACATATTAACTGTAAGCTGAGAATCAGTAAACTGATGTCGTAATGAGCAGGGCACATAACGCGAAGAATAGTGCGCATTATAGTGCGTTATAGCAGAAAAGTTCTAGAGAACCTTCGACCAAAAGCGCACCTCCACAGACAAGATGGAACTTGTAAAGATCGCTGGATCACACAGGATGCAGGCACTTGCGACCGGACGCTGCACTGTGGAAAACTATGTTCAGCATTTGACTTCCTTTGGCTGATAATGATAATTTCTTACGGCTGCAGTTCGCTTTCGATGAGGCTATACCTCAATGTAAAAGAAACACAAACGAATTGACTGGCCTATTTGGAAAAGTATTTGAAGATCACATTTAATTGTCTTTTTTATCTGCGTACTTTTGAACAAAACTCTTTTCAACGCGCAGGTTAGCTTACTCATAGCAGGAAAGATTTTAACTGTCCTACATGATCGTGGTTGAAATAATTAATAATGTAATTAATTGACTCGAAATTAAAATCTCAATAACAGTTAGCAAGAAATCCTTCAGGCATACGTGATTCCAAATAAAGAACCATAATTTCCCCCAAAAGCCTTAAATAAACGCGGCAAAACTGGTATAGTAATGTTTAAAATTATAATCGGTCGCGACCATCGTCTTTAATTGACTCCAATTCTTAGAAAGTAATTTCACAAATTACTTTTGGCTACTGGAGTTTAAAATCAACCTGTGATCAATGGTTGCAACCTTGTCGAAGTAACGTATACTCGACTTTTTAGTGTAGTATCCAAAGCGGAGTTTAGTCGACTGAATGTGAAAAGGTTGTACGGATACCGGTTGGTACAAAAAGACTATGTAACACCGGGTTTCGTCCGATGTAGTGGGCGGATGGGAATTCGAGTATTTTAAGTAGGTAGTTTATTATTTAGGGTTAATGATTTTAGTAATAGTGTCATTGCGGGCTTAGGTGTAATTTCCGAAATTAGATTCTTGCTACATAGCCGCTTCTGTGAGACTTCGCCTGCCGTTGCGGCGAGGCGAGAGTGCGGTGCGTGAGGGGTGCGGGCGTGTGTATCCGCGCCCCCAGCCCGCACCCCTTACGAAACCCGCTCTCGCCTCCCCCCGCGCCACTGTGCCCCGCAGGCGAGGTCTCAATTTCGCGGTCTACCATTGAAACTATCTTTGAAACATTATTTAGTGCTTTTGATCTAATTTCTATATACGATGAATAAAACACTACAAAAAATACTTCACCAAAAACATTAAAGCCGTATTAAAAGTATGTATTATTCTATCCAATGTACTACACACGTATTAAAAGTATAAATTCTATATATATGTACCAAAATAACTACTGTTAAATTATTTGGTACAAATGTATGACTGTATCTTTTAGTCGTTTTCAGGAATGTCTGAATATTCTCACTGACTGCGACAAATACCCAGGCGTATCACGAAAAAGTATCACATTAAATTGTGAGGCGAATTAAAATTCGTGAATTCTGTCCTCTGCTAAAAGTCGGTATTTGAGACAAATAAATTTCTTTTTAATTAAGCATAATTTGTATCAACGGCCTGTGAGTTGAGAGAAATCGTTCGTCACTTCAACTTTGTAACGGATGTTTTTATTAGGTTTTAATTAAATGTTGACTTTATCATTACTTTTTGAACTGACATCCAAATAAGTTTGTAGGTGAGCTGTTTTATACACCGTAACATTTAAGTGTTTTATAGTGTTTTTCGAATGGATACCAGTTATCATAATGTAGGAATAAGTACATAGGTACAACATACCTACTCATAATAAAATCTCTTAAGTTAAAATATAGTACTTACTTACTGAAGATGAGCCGAACATTCCAACCGACTTCAAAAAAGGGGGCTATAATTTTAACAAATAAGACAAATATATTGTACATCACATAATGATTGAGAAATGTTTTAGTACATGTTCGAAATGGATACTTCATGTAGTTACATTTGCTTGCTGACTCTTCTTCTTCTCAGTCGTATCTTCATTTCTGAAGGTCGTGCCCGTTTTGGTAAGCCTCAGTGGATGATCTTACGAGGCGTTTCCATGCCACTCTATCTTCAGTTTGTCTAAGAGCGGCAGTCACCGGGAGCCCTGTGTTTTCTTTTATAGATTCAGTCCAGCGGCTCGGCGATCGGCCTCTAAGTCTTTTGCCTTCCACTTTGCCCACCACCACAAGTTTTTCGAGATTATCAGGCTCTCGTCGCGCTATATGTCCAAAGTAGGCGAGTACGCGCTGGTAGCATACAGTGGAGAGTCTAGTTTTGATTTTGAATTGGTCAAGAATCGATTTGTTAGTTCTCTTAGCCGTCCATGGTATTCTCAACATTCTCCTCCAGCACCACATTTCAAAAGCGTCAATTCTTCGCCTGTCTTTTGCCATAATCGTCCAGGACTCGGAGGCATAAAGGAACACCGGGAAGACTAGAGTTCTTATTAGTCGCATTTTGGTAGCATTGGAGACGTTTCTGTTTTTCCAGATCTTACCGAGCTTACTCATTGCATTTGATCACAATCATTGACCAAAAGGCATTGAACAAGAGTATAGTGTGTTCGTGCCACTTCGTGCCTTGAGTACTTCGAGAGAGCGTCTACAAACTATTTTTATTTAATTTCCCCCTATAATCGACGAGGAAACCGCTTTAAAAGGCGATGAAACCTCGTACATCTCCGAGCTCCATATACAAGGCATTCGTAATTGCAAAGAAAACACTTTAATTGCCTGATAAGTATCTTTATTGGCTAAAAATTATATTGAGTAAAAAGCGGCTGGGCTGTACCGGGAATCGAGCGAATAATTAGTGAATGCGAGCGCACAGTTAGTTCACAACATTTGTAAGCGGTAGCGTCGGCAGAATACTTTGAATATTCAGATTTTAATTTTATATACAACTAGCGGTCCCAGCGAACTTCGTTTCACCTCCAGCCCCGTCCCGCCCCGGCCCCGTTTTATGGATAATTATTATCTTCCTTGACTCTACGTTTTAGTTAGAAAACGTTTGTATGGGAAAAAGAAAAGGGCTGTTTTAGGGTGTTTCCGGAAATTATTTATTTATTTATTTATTTAAGAACTTTATTGCAAAAGTAACAGTGTACAAAAGGTGGACTTAATGTTAAAAGCATTCTCTCCCAGTCATACCTTTAGGTCACGCAGAAAGATTATAAGTGGGTGCAGGAGCATAATGTAGTAAAAATTTAGGAAAACGCAACCAAAATATCATTATGAAGCATAACAATATTATATTATTACATACTATAATATATATTTAATACAATAAACTAAATAAACATAAGTATAATATATATATTATATGTATAACTACCAAATACTGTAATACATAAATATATTTAAAAAATATACATACATACATATTAATAAGTTTCGCAATTATTCAGCCAGAAACTTACGCAGTTTGTTCTTGAAAGACAATTTCGTCTCTGACTTCCTTATCTCTAGAGGAAGTGTATTCCATAGCCGTGTAGCCGTTACTGTGAATGACTTGGACTGGTAAGAGGTGCGATGTGCCGGTATGCCTTGCCGGAGATCTTCGGAAGAACGAAGAGCGCGAACGAATTATTCATTTGTTTCTCGCCGTAAAAACCATCCTTGAACTTCATCAAACATTAAAAAAAAGAATTGGCCAAATTGGTCCAGGCGAGTTATGCGCTTACCAACACATTCACACGCGATTAATTTTTATATTATATATATAGAAGTAATAAAGAACTAGTTTATTTTATTCAACACGGATATAGGAGTATATAATTTTTGCATCTTTCAGTACGGACGAGGTCTCTGCCTCCTTTGGTACCACCAATTTCAAACAAAAAGCAGAATTGCACACACGACATAAAATGGTGGTCAATTAAACAAAAGATGATGCGAGGTACAAGTGATTTTGTTATTTAAGGTGGTAACGCAGCATTGACCTCGGTAGTGCACGAATACTAACCACGTAAAGAGTTATATAAGAGTATCCACCTGCAATTCTTTTAAATTTACTGTTATATAATAATAATAATAAATTCTTTATTTGCACCAATACACACTTTTACCTGAAATGTATGAAACCCTGGCTGCCAAACTAGTTTAAACTGTCTTATGGAAGCCAGTGTCTTCCCAAGTTAGTAGTTATTACCAAAAATGTAAGACAGTTATATGTCCTAAAGTCTACATAGCAAGGCATTGCCAAATTTTAGGAGATGACTGAGACCAGCAATACCAACAATTTTTACTATGGGGCCATCATTCGAATCTTTTTTTTTCTGACTCTCCATACATTATCGTCAATGTGGCCGACTGATTTGTATGAGGCATCTGAAATTTTATTAAACCTTTCGACCATGACCCTAAAGTTAAAAATGTAGACGCATTGATGGTTCTATGCACTACCTAAAATTTGGCAACTATTTGCTTGCAATGTCATCCATATACTTTAGTATATTTACCTGTTATTCGGACCGTATCCTGCAGTTGACGCGACGCATACGTGAAGCGTGAAGCGGGGCGTCGTGGCAGATAGCTGAAGCCTGGTTACGCTATTTACATGCGAACCAACTTATTTAATTGTATTTATTAGATAATTACAAGTATTCGTACGAGTTAACAGTATTCACCAACATAATTACATTCTTTGTAATGCTTACGAAGTGTTCCATAGGTTTGCTATTTGTTTGTTGACCGTGCCCCACACTTGGCTGGCTCGACACACACGCAGCGTGGTAAACTGTCTCTGCTGACGCTACATACAAACCTGTTAATATTTATTTATTATTTTGTTATTACCAAGGTACTTGTTGATTTTGGAGTGGAAATCTTCGTTCGTTCAGACAGTCATCATCGCAGTCGATGCATGGGACTGAAAGTATTTTACTAAGCATATAATATCTAGGCGTTTTTCAATAGAAGCAGATTTTTTATATAGCTGCAACATTTTAAAAAGCTCCGCAAAAGCTTGCATTACCTGTTAACTTAAACCCCACTGACTTTTGACTTTAACCAACCGTTAAAAAATCTTTAAAAAAATATTTGATATTTATTAAGCTAGGAGCTAACAATATGTTTTAATGCAGGAAAAATAGTATTTTTAGAACTCCAATGTATTAAAAAAATTGAGGTTTATCTCTTTATTAGGTCACAACCAGCAATTTCAATTCACAGAAGGGCTTACCAAATCAAATCATGTTACTCGTATACAGCCAAAAACCGATTACCGAACACCATAAACAAATAAGCATAACTCATGTACCGAGATCCGTATCGAATATTAATCGAGTGGAATCGATTAATCCGAAATAATAAGCGAACGCGCGGATAATTACTTCGCGTAAAGCATCGGTGTTGATAACTCACTCGCGTTTCGATTATCGAATCGAAAATCGAATGTATTTTGCTTGTGTGGTAGAGATGTGCTTTAATGACACTATGAAAGAGATTAATATAGTTTAGAATACAGATATATTAAAATCTGGGCACACAAGACTGATAAAAGTTATCATAAATAGAAGTAAATCGTTTCATGTTTTTTGTTTTTTTATAGAGAATCGCTATATCTGCTCTTATAATTAAAATTAATTAAAAAAAAGAAAAAAAAGAAGATAAAAGATAATTTTTTGAGTAATGATAAACCCGTGATATCTTTACACACGGTTATTTTTACTTAGAAGTCTAGCAATCCAGCAAGTATGTATGCCTCAAACAAGATCTTTCTTATTTTAGACTAAAAATAAAAAGTACAACTTTTTACTACGACCCTTTTCCTATTCTGAATCCTATTCTGATTCTGAAGGCCGAAAAGAAAAACACTTTCTCTGTTAGATACCGCTGACGGTACCTATTAAAAAAAAACCTAAATAAATAACTCCACTTTTTAGGGCTTCAAAACTATAACGTGTCGAGAACTCGAGACCGAACCGGTAGTTTTAGAGTAATAGCACATTTTCAACATCCGCAAATGTAACTTTGCCTTTTCATACAAACACTATGAAAAACAACGTGATTTTTGCAGTCAACCAAATATTGGGGAATTTTGACTAATTGGATTTTAGTGGCCTATGTCAGTTAAAGTTGGCACGGAACCCTTAGTACCCGACTCGCACTTGGCCAGTTTTTTAATTTTGCAAATAGAACGCCACGAGCTGGCCAGCCAGTTAACCCATCGACAGCCGAGACAAAATATGAAAGACGATCTGTCCGGGCTACATGCGCCGCTGATGCTTTAATTAGCCCACAGGCTACGGCACTTAGTCTGGAGCCTCCTCTTGCAGGGGTGCCAACATTCCGAGAATTTAAAACATTTTGATAACTATTATATACATTTATAATTGCCATATTGTAGGGTAAGAATAAAGCTGTTACATTATTTGATTAGAAGTAGTTGAGAGCTAATGAGTTATTTTGAAGTGAATTAAACAGATACTTATCTAACCAGGTGATATGTGATTTTGAAGAAGACATTTAGTTATGACAGTTATCTTGTTCCTTATTTATATCACACGGGCTCTAATAAATGTACTCAACTTTATGAAGACTAACCCCCTTATTCATAATAACTCAAACAGTCTTTTAAACCTATTTTAGCTATTACACTGTTTTGTCTCGTTCTTTCTTGGCGCTGTCATCATTTGACAGAAAGTGACAAAAAAGTGAAATAGCTAAAATAGGTTTAAAAGACCGTTTGAGTTATTACGAATAAGGGGGTAAGTATTTATCTAAAATTACTACTTAGGTATAGTTAGGTAATGTCCTTTAAAAAATATCCCATCTATAACACTTCATCAGGTTGTTAGCCTGTTGGTTAGTCTATAGGTCAAGCAAATTGGAATGAACACTAGTTTTAAATTATTCCGTAGATTATTTCTGCTGCTCAACACGCATTATTTCTTAAAGTCATTTTGATCACTATGAAATCACCTTCTAGGGGGTTTGGATACATCTTTCATACGTATTATTTAATACTGAATGAATACCGGTTTATTCGATATTCTGTCAACCCTGCTGACCAAGCTTGGTTAGTTACTGTTAAGGGCCCATGAAAATTGTTTAACGCCTTTCCAGTGTCGGCGAATCTCTTCATTAGCCTCGCTAAATTGAAACCTAACCGCGCGGGCTTATTTATAACTTAACTGAAGATCATTATAGCGGTGATCAGCTCGAGAACGGTGATTGAGCTCAATCAGCGTTTTGAGGGTTAAGACTTATGTTTGGTTTAGCTAGATTGGTTTTTATGTTGTTTGTTTAAAAGACAGTCATAACTTTATACTTAAACGGGCTTGGATGTTTTTCGGAAAAGATGAGATTTGTCTTGTATAAAATAGGCCAGTCTTGCATTAGAGCCAAATCCATAAGAGAAGTGTGCTTATTTCAGTTATTGTAGCTTTTTAAAATACAGCTCAAAAGCGCTGCTACATGTCAACTGTATCCAGAAATACATATTTTGTAATTATAATTACCTTAAAGAATATAAAGTATAGGAAAAACTATGATTCCCTAAATCTGTCATTAAAGCAGATGATACATAGTTAGATTGACTTCTGAGAAAAAACAATTCAAAAAGTTCTTACAAGCCTCTATGTATCCATAAGAGCAATTTTGTAATGTCTGTTATCTATCTAGTAATTAAGTTGTACGCAGTTTCACCCTGTATAACCCCGGTTGCGATGGCGAACCGCGCGGATTAGTTATAGGTGGCACTCGGCCATTACGCCGCCGCGCCCACTCACAACTGAATTTAAATTGACCGCTGATCACAATTACTACGGACTCACGAAGTAAAAAAATAATATTCGTTTTGGTTCGGTTCACTGAAAATAAGTAGCTGACTGGCCAGTGACAATTTGAGTGATGCAAATTCAAAAAAGGTATTTTTGGATTTGGTTTAGCTCATTTAGATACTGGCCAGGTGGCCAATAAAACTTGAGCGATGAGGTTATTATTCGACATCAAAAAAGTTTTATGCACAGAATAATTTAATTCTATATCGTAAAAAAATAAATACATGGTATTGACACATTGGTGTACATAATTTCTTCACTTGCTAACATCTTGATACAATAGAATTATTTACTTAACTTTGAGTGTTAATCTCATCTTAACCTTATCTTGTAATCAATATGCATAATTTCCATTTTCATGAATTTCTTCTTCTTACCTTATTTGTGTTTTTAAATAATGATTTTCCCAAAATATTAGTCATCTTTTATGAATGACCTTAGTAGGGGCAAAATGTACAAGTTTCATTGGGTATTAATCGACTAAGTCGACGGATGATTTAGGATTTAATTTCGCGTCTGCGAGTCCCGATGTTATTGCTTCAATCTTAATCTGTTTGTTTTCAACGCTGCTTAATCAAGATGCTAATACAAATGTTGTACTTGCCTCGGTTATATGTTTTATTGTTAATGATCTTGGTATCAGGAGTTTGGATCTGCTGAATGAAGTTGGTTTTCACGTCGATGCGTATTGATTTGATAACTTGCTACAGAAACTAAATGGTATGGATGGTAATGTTTGATAATACTGATCATGTTTTGAAATAGTTAAACGTGAATTAATGGTGGTACGACTATTTAAAATTAGGATTGCTATAATTAAAAGCTCATATCATATCACGAGCTTATTTTTTTTATTTTAAAAAGACAAAGTTCGAAAAATCTTTAAATCTTGTTGACATGAATTAAATGACAAACTTTGTAATCTGTATAGACAGGTACATAATTTGCTTTTATAATGATCTAATTCAGACATACAGTCTCAACTCCTGCCAGAGTCATTAATTCATAATCCAAAAGGGGTCTCCATATTGAATTCGTACTCATTAATCGAACCATAACTCGTAGCATGTAGAACAATAATACTTAACCCTCCACACTCGGCTAGATAACATCGACGTCCAAGGTGGGCCAGGGACTTAGGAATGCCAAAAATTTAAATTAAAGGGTTAACTCTTATCTTCAACCGCGAGCTATGTACGATTCATGTTGAAGTAATTAAATTTGTTCTAATGACTGGTCCTCATTTGAATAAAGCATTAATTATGACTAATTGTGATTTGACGGATACTTTTGATATTAATTTTGCGTCAATGTCGGTTGGAAGCAATATTTGAGGGTCTTTCTCTTGTTGGTTATGTAACAAAACTAGAAACTTAATCTATAGGAGTCCCAGCGCTCTTTATTTTTGAATCAAACGCGTTAAGTTTATCCTGATTTTCATTCGAAAGTCAGTCTCGTGTATTTAAAATAAAGATCCTCAGCTTTAAGCCTATATGACTCCGACTACGATAGTTTGATACCCCAATTAGTTTAAAAATGCCTCAGAATAATGATAATAATGACGTGTCGTGGTCTCAAATATGAGTAAATAGATTACACATTTTCATTTAGTCTACAATATTCAAAGTGAACCAGCAACAGTAATAAACTTTTATTACAATATAAATACCAAGTTTTACATAACATTCACATAAACCCGCGCGCCATATTACGAAACTTTTATTGTTTCGACTCACAAAGTAACATGTAAAGTCGTTTGCAGAAAAAGAAACCCACATGCCGAGCCATAAACAGATCACAACCCTGACGTTTGCCAATTCGCCATACCTGACGACAAATTAAAAAAGACCCTAGAAATAGTAGGGTTAAGTCGTGAAAAAGGAGTTTCGTAGCAAAAAAGGATAGTGGCAAGGGCCACGTTACACCGGTCGCGTTATTCAGCCAGCCGTCATTACGAATAAACTGACCAATTACAATAAATTACTGGCCACGTATAGAAAATAAAACTGCCATTTCGGTAAGTAAATAAATAAATGAGTAATTAATGTAGGGACGTGCGCGCGCTGCCGTCTGCCAGAATACGAATCTGAGCATTAAAAAGTATTAACATCAGTAAAGGAGCGGGTCGGTGGCTGGTTTTTATTTGTCGACGGTACCAATTAGTGTGCGTATGGCAGGAAGTGGCTGCTGACGGTACGCGTCGAAGTTGATGGACTATAGTTGCCACCCGTTCGGTTTTAAAAAAGGAATGTCCTCTTTTTCGAACGGACAGTTTTGGCTGTCACCGTTTTATCGGTGGAATCTTTAATTTCTGGGTTGTGCCGCTCTCACAGCCTGTGAGGTATAGGCATTCGCGGATATTGATTGAAAATTTAACGACTGCAGGCTGCCGAAGTACTTCTTAAAAACTTCAAATATGAGCTTTATGCTTTTTAGGGTTCCGTAGCCGAATGGCAAAAAACGGAACCCTTATAGTTTCGTCAAGTCTGTCTGTCTGTCTGTCTGTCTGTCTGTCTGTCCGTCCGTATGTCACAGCCACTTTATTCTGAAACTATAAGCATCACATAGCTGAAACTTGGTAGGTAGGTGTATCTTGTTCACCGCTTTCCAATTCAGATACAAAAAGTAAGAAAAAATTATATTTAAGGGGGGGCTCCCATACATGTAACTAAAACCAAAAAAATTTTTTTTACTCAAACCTAGTGGGGTGTCTGTGGATAGGTCTTTTAAAATAATGTTGAGGTTTCTAAAACCATTTTTTCTAAAAGTGTAAGGTTTGAGATATAGACGCTTCCAAAGTGGTAAAATGGGCGTCCCCCCCCATCTAACTTTTGAACTAAGAAAGTGAAAATTTTGAAAAAAAATATATGATGTAGATCTCAACAAAAACTTGCAACGAAAATTGGTTTGAAGGAGATCGAACCAGTAGTTTTTGAGATATTGCACATTTTTATCAACCGCAAATATAACTTTGCCTTTCATACAAACACTATGAAAAACAAAGTTATTTTTACTGTCACAATATATTGTGATGTTTTCGTTATGTGAAAGTAAGTGCACCCTGAATTCAGTTAAGGGTGGCACGGAACCCTCAGTGCGCGGGTCCGACACGCACTTAACCGGTTTTTTTTACTTGGCCATGCCCAAATATAGTAATCAGCTGAGTTCTGAGTATTGTTTGCTGAGTACTGACTCTGCCTGAGTATGTAGTAAATACTTTAGTTATTTTTCATTGTGAATTAAGTACCATTGTTATATGAGGGTTAAGAATGTTTTGAATTTCAGTCTAAGCCTATCGATATTGTTTGTCTATGGTTCTGACATAAATACCTGAATTCCGAACCATTCTATTTTTAACTGAATCCTAAAATATATTTAAACTTAAACCTTCGTTTTGATGGTTTTCGTCTTCAATGTAGGGCACTATAATTGGCCACAAAAACCTGGAACTCCTACCGTCAGTAACTTTGTTGTTGTTTTTGCAGTCTGCCGAGCTGTTATCAGATGGACGGAGACGATTGATAGAGATATTGTCTGCAAATTGATACTGGACGGTATTAATTGGTTGATTAATATTTTTATAGCGACCATTTTTTGTTGAGATAGTATTTATGTAGAGTCATGGATGTGAAAAGGGAGAATGTCAAAAAACATAAAATATGAACTAGTTGTCAATTTAAGAAAATTTTGGTTGAAGTAAAAGGG
>OY757275.1:4325773-4575345 GCA_963584085.1 Pyrausta aurata | reverse complement strand
ATATGACTGTACGATGTGCACTTCGCGCTCTACCTTCAAAACGGTTGGTCGTATGAAAAAAAAGTTTAAACAAAAGTTGTAGGGAATTTTATAGCCTACAACTTTTATAATAAATGCAAATCTCATTCAACCGATAGGAAGCCAGATATTCGCGAAAAACCGATTTTTGTGACCTTTGACCTTGAATATCTTAAGACGCGGACACGATAACGATAATATACGTGTATTATGTTGTTTTTGTGTGTTTGTCTATGTGTATTTTATTGTAAATATGCGTGGGCGCATCCAGATTTTCGGTTACAACGAAGTTGAATTCCATTTCAACCTTCTTTTTGATTACAAGATTTATTTCTCCTACAATTTATAGATGGTAGATGAAAATGATGGAATAATATTTGTGAAAACTGACGCACTTTTATCAATATCGGTGCAGTCACACATACGAGTATGATGCAATTCATCATTTTTAGGGTTCCGTACCTCAAAAGGAAAAAACGGAACCCTTATAGGATCACTTTGTTGTCCGTCTGTCCGTCCGTCCGTCTGTCAAGACCCTTTTTCTCAGGAACGCGTGGAGGTATGAAGCTGAAATTTATATCAATTACTCAGGTCTACTGTCCCTTGAAGCTGTGAAAAAATCAAACTTCTAAGCCAACGCAATCAAAAGATACAGTCGTTTATGCCGCAAATTTTCGACACTTGCAAGGGAATCAAAACCTACAGGGTGCTTCCCGTGAACTCAGAATCTTGATATTTGGTACGAAGCAACGTCTTATAGCATAGATAAAGGAAAAATTACGAAAACCATAATTTTTTTGTTACATCACATAATATATATTTTTTAAATAATTTTAACTTACTACCCATTTCCTCATAAACGCGTAAAGGTATTAAATTGAAATTCATACCAAATACTCAGGTCTATAATACCTTTAAGCTGTAACAAAATCAAACTTCTATGTCAACGCAATCAAAAGAAACAGCAATTTAAGCTGCATATTTTGAAACTCGCAAGTACTCGCAAGGGAATCAAAACCTAAAGGGTACTTCCAGTCGACCTAGAATCTTGAAATTTGGCATGAAGCAACGTTTTATAGCACACATAAAGGAAGAATTCCGAAAACCTTAAATTTTTAGTTACATTACAAAATATATATTTTTTCTTGCAGGTTTGTACGGAACCCTCGGTGCGCGAGTCCGACTCGCACTTGGCCGGTTTTTTAAATTATCAGTCATAGACTGAGAGAAGAAAAGAGTTAAGTATTTTTCATATTATTTACAGTCATAAGTACGTAGTTCCAAATAAAGGTACTACCATTATTATTCATTTCATTCAACCGGTCACGTTAATATGTTTTAAATAAAAAATGAACAAACCCAACAAATCTACTAGTATCGATACAATGTAGTCAGCTCATTACAGAAATATTAATTAATCGTTTAATACGACAAGATGTCACGATAATCGCCGTTTATCGCAAATAGCACGCAATTAAGCATAATTCTTGTAATAATATTCCATAACTGCCCTTTGTATGTATTGATTAAGGAATAATTAGCCGTTTAAAGAGTTATTGGTAGAGTATAGTGGCTTAATTATGATTATGTAATATTATATACGTAAGCATTTTCTTTTGTCTGTAAAGGCTAAATAGCTAATTACGTGGTTTAATTTCGAGCAGTTTAGCCCAAATATAGATAGATGATTCTTAAGAAATGACATGACGTTCCATATTTGAGTCATTCGTTGGTTATTGCTTCTTTGTTGATGGTGAAACAAGCCCTTAAGTAATTATTTTATTTTAGCCGTCGAAATGCAACCATGTTCTTTGAACTACTAAGTATTACTAGCGTACGTATGGAACTGACATCACGAACAAATTCTGTGCTCCATGAATTTATGACACGGTCATCAACTCATAGTACAAATCGAAATTTGAAATTCAAATTTTCATAGAAAATGTCACAATCTTGTCGTCGTTTTTTGCGACACATTTTTTGCTTGGCATAGCTTCTCTATACGAAGTAGTAACAACTCACTAACCATGTTACGTTTTTTCTTTACAATTATTCGTTTACAAATATTTCTTTATTATTTCGTTTACAATTATTTGAGGCCTGATAGAAAAAGTTGTAAAATAAGACTTTAAATTGATAACTCTTTTTACGGAGCTACGATATTATGTACGTCCCTTTTTATGCAGCTAATTAGTCTGAACGTCACTTAAGAGACAAGCAGTCATCACATCATTGCCTCATTAAGCCCATATTTGTCTAGAAAATTGCTTATAATAATTATCAGTTTCTCTTCCCATTCTCAGAATTGATGCTAAGCCACGATTATCAGTCGAAAGACAATAGATACATGATAAAGTAGAAATTAATAGCAATAATTATGTACACAATAATTCATACGCAGCAAGAAATGTATTTCCCATAATAGAGACACAGTGTAAGTGGGATACGGAAGGTGCAGTCCGAAGCACAATTCCAAATTTATACATTACGGTAAAATTAAACAAATCATTATGAGACATGAAAAGGAAGATTTTACTGCCTCCCTTAAAAAGTTTATAAGATAGAAATATGCTTCGGAATAATGAAACCCATTGAATATAAGACTGAGACAAATGAAGGTGCTAGATAGATAGATAGTTTAGATAGATAACTCTTTATTGCACACAACATTAGTGAATTTACAAATTTGTTTCAAGGAAATGTACAATTTAGGCGGTCTTATCGCTATAAGCGATCTCTTCCAGACAACCTTTGGGTAAAGCTTTGTTATTTGCGATTTGCTAGCACTTGAGATCCTATATTTTTATTTGCCTATTCAAAGTGCCCGTAGCGATGTGGTGGCAGCGCTTTGGTAGTGATTATCAAAGTAGCTACGAACAGCGCAGTCGTGTCTAGATGGGTGACCATTTACCATATTATTGTCGTAAATCATGAGAATCTCCGTGTTTCGAAAAGCACATTTAACCTGTTGGTTCCGGTTAATGTCAGTTAATATAGTCTTTATAAGCCTATTTAGATACCCTATAGGTGGCTTGATAACATCTAACAGCAAGATTGGTTGCTTGCCTTTTACCGATCCGCACTGAGCCCGCCCGCGTGGTGCAGGTGGAGTATGGATTTACCATAACGTACACGTGGTGAGGCCTTTGCCCAGCAGTGGGATGTTTACATGTCGACTCCCCTTTTTAGTTGCCACAAGCTGGTAATTCGAGCTCTACTGTGCTTACTTTTACTGTGACAATAAGTAAAGTAATTTGAAATCGCGGTATCAATGAACGATATGTAAGTAGGTAGTTGATAAATGGCTTCCCACGTGGTTAGTAGGCATTTCATAATTAGATTGAGATCATTGTTCGGTCCAGGTGAATGAAACTACTAAATAAGATGGGAAATAATTACAGAAATGTCATTTAAAACGACTACCAGTGCTACAAATAGGTAAAGGAGGTAAATTCATTACATTAAACCCCTGACGGATATGTTTATCAACATTCTTTTGTCATTCTTATGTTTACTCATCAATTCATCATCCATGAGCGTTGAATAATGCATAAGGAGGTACAACTCTTCTAGAAAATGTGAGTACTTATTATTGTACTTACCTATACCTACCACCAATTGAAAACATGTATTTATTTTATGACGAACTTACTATAGACTTTTCACTTCAAAGTTGTATGGTCCATGCATTAGGTATGATCGAGGTCTCTGCTTTACCATTTTAAAACGAAAATCGCTTGCCCACACGACACAAATTCGTCGTCCCTTCAAACAAAAGACGAGGCGACGGCAAAGCCGGCCAATCTATGCTAAAAATCGTGCAAAGTCTAGCGAGCTTTGCAATACGCAACGAGACAATAAACAGCTATTCCTTTGTAGAAAATTAAAATTAACTCTTTTTGCAATCACTGTATAATCCAATTATTATAGAAATTATAGTGCAATGTAATTACGCTCATTAAAATCAATGAATACCTATCATACTCCTTTCTCAAGATTGTGCATTGTTACTTTCAGCATTTTCGCTGTGCTTGGTGGAAACTTAAGGAATGGGCGGCAAAAAATCTACGTTACTTTTCTGCTGTTTATAAAATGCGACATAGTGTTAATGCTCGGTAGGTTATCCTCACATATCTTTCGTAGTTAATATGTTTACCCAAGGCGCTTACTAGAAGCAAAAATGTGCACATCGTCTATATACATTTTGTCCCTACAACATTCATTTGCTGGTTAATAAAATATTAGTACTAACCTAATGTTACATTTACATTGACCAACAAATTGTCTGCTGCCATTTTTTTTTAATTGTTTTTTTTTTCAGTAATGATTCCAATAAATGATGCTCCCCTCTGATGTATTATTCTTGGTTTACCATTCATTCTTTGCTTTGTGTGTGTTGAAGTCATTCACAAACATCAGGTGTGAGGAGTAAATGATCTTGATATTCTTCTGTATCCATTGTACTTTATACGATTTTTATAGAATAGATAGAGCATTAAAAGCGATTGCTTTTTTTAAATTTATTTATCGTTTTAACAAAATTATAAGATTATAGGAAATATTAACATCTAAAAACCACAGAGGTTTATTTATTTAATGCTTAGAAAACTGTGTAATTTTCTTTTCAATAAATGAGAAATGTAATCAATAAACTTGAGGAATTCATAATATTTTAAAATAAATTAAATAAATATTTATATTATTATTTATTAATCTATAGACTTTATTACGCAAATACAATAATATAAAAATGTTGTGCAAAGTTATAATTAATGCTGAAAGCATCCTCTGCAAACCTTTAAGTCATGTAGAGAGATGGCAATGAGTGCAGTGAAAAAGGGTATTATTTCGTTGTACAAGATGATTATAGTTATTTAGATTGATTTGATTGTGGATATACAGGAATGCAACTATTCCTATTAATAGCAACATAACGAAATCCCAAATCAAAATGGTTGCGAAAGTATCAAAACGATAAATCGTCGTATAAAATTATTTGCCAACTTGCGTTGGCGAATCTAGTGCCTTCTCAGAATCAATAATAGTGGAGCTCTCTATTAAACCGATGTTTTGACCGAGGACTGCCCACAGAGTTATTATTAAAGGACGCACTTACGATATTGTCGTGTCTATTCTACTTTTACTAACGCTACCGAAATCTTAGTTCGATTTAGCTTTGACCTCGCGATATTTTATAAGAAACGTTTCGACAGTTAGTAACGTCAGTGAAGATACATGTCTTTGCGAGCGTGTTTAGTAAGTTACACTTAACTATTCATTCATAAGTAGGATTTATCACAATAGTTTTGACTTATTGCTCAATGAATCACTATTAAGTAATAGATCCTTATGAATTCTTGCAAGTTGTTGTCAGCAAGAAGATCAATTCGGAAGAAAGAATATGGGCAAATAATATTTATTTATCTTTTTTATTGAACACCCCTTTACTAAGATATTTAACAAATATTTTTTGTGAAGTTGCATTTGTGTTAAGCGTGAACAAATCCTTTGTAAGTAACGGAAGCTTTGCTAGAAATTAGATTACCTTTGGTTTTACGAAAGTATAGTTAGAATCCAGTAGTACTTACCACAATTTTAAAGCGTAACATCAGTTAACAAAAACATTGCAGCAGAAATAGGAAATAATATAATAATACTTTCGTAAAACCAAAGGTGGAGACCATGTAGCCAGCTCTTTTTGGAGCCTTTTTAGCGCTGTAGAAATGAGGTGGTTAATACAACCACCAACCACCCAAAGTAGGTTGCATTAACCACCTCATTTCTACAGCGCTAAAAAGGCTCCAAAAAGAGCTGGCTACATGGTCTCCACCTTTGGTTTTACGAAAGTATAGTTAGAATCCAGAAGTACTTACCACGATTTTAAAGCGTAAAGTCAGTTAACAAAAACATTTGCAGTAGAAATAGGCTTAATACAACCACCAACCACCCAAAGTAGGTTGCATTAACCACCTCATTTTTACAGCGCTAAAAAGGCTCCAAAAAGAGCTGGCTACATGGTCTCCAATCGCAAAGCGTCGATTAAAAAGAAAGCATTCAAAATTCGAATATCTCGACATTTCTTCTCATCGTCCCGCAACCAGTGACACGGCATCTCATCGATTTTATTGGGTACAAAATTGACGGGCCTTTGTGTGCAAATAAACTGTTTATTAACTGCTCGAACAATTATACGTAAATAATTTTTTTTTGCTACTAATTTGAAAATATCAGTTTCTTTTAGATTAGGCCATCTCTTATTGATAAGTTGTATCTTTTTGGGCAAAATGTTCCCATGGATATTTACATAGCATTTAATGATGTTTTCATTTGAGACCATCCTGAATCTTCTTCGGTGTTTTTTCTGCGAGCGTGTATGCAAAGATCCACATTTGCATCCCTTGAAACCACAATCGTCCTAATTTGGATGCGCCCGCTATCTCGGCCCGAATCGTTAAAATGCACGCACGGTAGCAAGAACGGTACAAAACACAAAACAATAAATAAATAACGAGAACAATAAATATAATTAAAAACGACAAAAAGCGTCCGTCCGCATGACGCGGGTACAAACGGTTGCGCGCTCGGGACGACTCTATATTAACGATACAGATTTAACCAAATTCCCCAAATTGAATCATACTTTATTGCAAAGCATCAAGATTCATATTGACCTTTTAACTGGATTTATCCGTTCAACATTTTGTCACAGGCACGTCACGTTTTCGAACGTTGCTCATTAGAGAGATTTTATTTTTAAATACTCGCCGTAAGGTCGAGTGTTCCGTGTTGCCAGTGTCATTTTCAAAATTCAAAAATGGAATTTAAACGAGATGACATTTCTTTGCCGCGTTCGTCGCTTGTCGGAGCGATTTTGGCCGCGTTAGTTCATTAATTGGTGTCGATAAAGATGAGAGTTGTTTGGTGGCGGGAATTTTGACAGATGCCCGTCGTTTCGTGAGCGGCCTATGACGGAGATCGGGATATCGGCCAAAGATGGGCGATTGTTACTGATTTCAATAATCGAATGGTTTGATAGTACTAATATTAACAATCGAATACAAAAACAATCGATCGCTAGTTTGAACAATCGAATGAAACTACTAGTTTCATTCGTTTACTTTAACATACAAAATTGGTCTTTTTGACTTAAGAAATAAAGTCCAATTTTAATTGTTATTCGAAAGAACAATCGGATGAAAAATGACAGTTTGTATCAGGTATTCTTAGCATTTCATATCCCTCGCTAAATGGCGTTAGCGATTAAAAATACGAACAATAATTAAATGCTTTACTATCAACAGTATGTATTTTTATGTTTTACGATTATACATTTATACGTGTTTTTACTTCTTTTGTGTTTATTTAAGTTGGCGGATACTAAACATCCTTTTTTGTGTTGCTTGCTATGAACGAAAGCGCCATCTCTGTTGATAAAAAAAGGCAACAAAATGGCGGATAAATAAGCGCTAAGCGCTGACAATGCTTAGTTAGTTAGCCATTTTTATCTAAAACAAGCTGATTATGATTACTTGTAAAACTCATAAGAAGGTAGTTGTCAGCGCAAATTAAGTAAGCAAAAATGTCCTAGCAGAGAAAGCGCTTCTAAGCGCTTATGATAGCTGTTTTCTGCTAAACACACCCAATGATCACTAGTTTGTATTCAAATGAAACCACTAGTTTATTCACTTACTTTGTCATAGAAAAATGATCTTTTTGACTGTGACATAGGGTCTACTTTTAATTGTTATTCGAAGGAACTATCGAATGAAAAAAGTCACTATCTGATTGTTAGTTCGATTGTTTGATGATTCCATTTGCCACTTGAAATTGAATATTATTTAGTATAGAGTTTACTTTAACCTAAGGATTTTATAAAATAAAACTAGTAGTAATAAAATCCTAATATAAAGAAAAGTCATGAAACAAGAAGACGACGTCTTTCTTTTTAAATTCGAATGAATTGTTAGGCTATTCGAATAATTCGAATGACTCCAACAATCGAATAATTCGAATAATGTCATTCACAATCGCCCATCTTTAATATCGGCCCTAATAGGGTTTCTGGCAAGTAATGGGTATTCATAGTTGTCGCGTTGTCTCAAATTTATTGCACCAATTAGTAGCGTCCACGTGAAGGGGTTTATCTGTGGCTTCGATCGCGCTCTATTTGGGAGGTAATGGTCGAATTTCGTGGAACGCCTTGGATAAGGTTTTTTTCACAACTACCGTAGATTTTTTCGGAAGCGAGAATGTAACAAGTTAATTGGACGAAAATATTTCGATGCCGACACATGGCGGGCGCTTACAAAGGTTACGTTATGAGTTCAGATTAATTAGAAGGCAGCAGTCTGTTGATTTTATAACTGGATTATTAGATAAGATTATTGTAATTATAATTAATTTATCGCTTGTGAGGAAGCAGATTTGGAATTAGCTACATAATTTATTTTGTTTGGAGATAATCTCTGCCGTTTGGCGCTAAGTGTAATGTGTTCGGAGTAACTCCAACAAGCACATTAAGATTACTGATAGTTTTCCGACTTCCTAAGACTGTTACTCGATGTGGGTGATATTCTTGTTGAGTAAGTTGTCAGGTTTCCTGTCGATAGATTGAGGATGTAGAGTCAATTTATCGCTATACTAGCTTTTTCCCGCGACTTCGTCCGCGTGGAATAGTGACTTCTTTCTCCAGTTTTTTACACATTTACCACTATATCTTTGCTCCTATTGGTCGTAGCGTGATGTTATATAGCCTATAGCCTTCCTCGATAACTGGACTATCCAACACAAAAAGAATTATTTAATTCGAACCAGTAGTTTCGGAGATTAGCGCGTTCAAACAAACAAACAAACAAACAAACTCTTCAGCTTTATAATATTAGTATAGATAAGGTAAGGAGTAAAGTGATAGTGTGATTAATAAATACCTACCTCTAAGGCTCGGTTTTTAGTAATTTCTCAAAAGACGTTGCGTTTGTTTTCCAAACAACTGTACTATTGTATCTTTAACGGCTCTTCATCAAACAGGTAATAGGGTAATATATGGTAGCAGTGGTATAAAACATAGGTAGCCTATAGAAAAACCTAGCCCACCCAAAAACTGCACAAAGCCGGACAAAACGAGAGACATCGCTCGAAACAGCTGCACTGCAGCCATCGGATTTCCGAAAACCGACTGCGAGAAACAAAACACTGGCCAGATTGAAGATTAGCTGAAATGGGTCCAAAGCGAGGCTGGGTCTTAGTGCCAGCGAGTTTGTAGACTGATCATTTGGGCCCACAGATTTATTTTTATTTTTTTTGAAATTAGAATGGGCATGCTCGAATAAGCCTGGCGTGTCACAATCACAGTTAACTTTTTTTGCACTGTATATTTGACGTTCTTAAGTGTCATTTCTTGACCTAAATTTTAAATGAATATTTTGAAATTGAGTTTGAATTTGAATTTGACATTGCTCGCTCACCCAGAAGAAGCTTATTCACTTTGTATTTAAAGATTTTCAGGTAATATCTACCTAAGCTAACGTACTACTAGTGTTTTAGTTAAAACAGTGGCGGGCGAGATTGAATATTAGCACAAATGGGTCAAAATACAGGCTGGGTTGGTGTGCCAGCGAGATGCTACTAAGTGACCGCTGAACCTCAATTGATCACTGGTTGTACCTACTAAAATAATAAATATTTCCGGCACACAGTGGAGTATTTAAAGAAATGTCCTTTTGACACTGTCTAAGTATGACAATGATAAACTGGCATTACCACATGGTGTTCTATGTACATATATTAACTGTAAGCTGAGAATCAGTAAACTGATGTCGTAATGAGCAGGGCACATAACGTGAAGAATAGTGCGCATTATAGTGCGTTATAGCAGAAAATTTCTAGAGAACCTTCGACCAAAGGCGCACCTCCACAGACAAGATGGAACTTGTAAAGATCGCTGGATCACACAGGATGCAGGCACTTGCGACCGGACGCTGTGGAAAACTATGTTCAGCATTTGACTTCCTTTGGCTGATAATGATAATTTCTTACGGCTGCAGTTCGCTTTCGATGGGGCTATACCTCAATGTAAAAGAAACACAAACGAATTGACTGGCCTATTTGGAAAAGTAAGTATTTGAAGATCACATTTAATTGTCTTTTTTATCTGCGTACTTTTGAACAAAACTCTTTTCAACGCGCAGGTTAGCTTACTCATAGCAAGAAAGATTTTAATTGTCCTACATGATCGTGGTTGAAATAATTAGTAATGTAATTAATTGACTCGAAATTAAAATCTCAATAACAGTTAGCAAGAAATCCTTCAAGCATACGTGATTCCAAATAAAGAACCATAATTTCCCCCAAAAGCCTTAAATAAACGCGGCAGAACTGGTATAGTAATGTTTAAAATTATAATCGGTCGCGACCATCGTCTTTAATTGACTCCAATTCTTAGAAAGTAATTTCACAAATTACTTTTGGCTACTGGAGTTTAAAATCAACCTGTGATCAATGGTTGCAACCTTGTCGAAGTAACGTATACTCGACTTTTTAGTGTAGTATCCAAAGCGGAGTTTAGTCAACAGAATGTGAAAAGGTTGTACGGATACCGGTTGGTACAAAAAGACTATGTAACACCGGGTTTGGTCTGATGTAGTGGGCGGATGGGAATTCGAGTATTTTAAGTAGGTAGTTTTATTTATTTAGGGTTAATGATTTCAGTGATAGTTTCATTGCGGGCTTAGTGTAATTTACGAAATTAGATTGTTGCTACATAGGTGCTTCTTTGAGACTTTGCCTTGAGAGGTAAGAGCGCGGTGCGTGAGGGGTGCGGGCGTGTGTATCCGCGCCCCCGGCTCGCACCCCTTACGAAACCCGCTCTCGCCTCCCCCCGCGCCACTGTGCCCCGCAGGCGAGGTCTCAATTTCGCGGTCTACCATTGAAACTATCTTTGAAACATTATTTAGTGCTTTTGATCTAATTTCTATATACGATGAATAAAACACTGCAAAAAATACTTCACTGAAAACATTAAAGCAGTATTAAAAGTATATTATTCTATATAAATGTACCAAAATAACTACTGTTAAATTATTTGGTACAAATGTATGACTGTCTCTTTTAGTCGTTTTCAGGAATGTCTGTATCTGCTCTCTGACTGCGACAAATACCCAGGCGTATCACGAAAAAGTATCACATTAAATTGTGAGGCGAATTAAAATTCGTTAATTCTGTCCTCTGCTAAAAGTCGGTATTTGAGCCAAATAAATTTCTCTTTAATTAAGCATAATTTGTATCAACGGCTTGTGAGTTGAGAGAAATCGTTCGTCACTTCAACTCTGTAACGGATGTTTTTATTAGGTTTTAATTAAATGTTGACTTTACTTTTAAATGTTTACTTTTTGAACTGACATCTAAATAGGATTATAGCTAGGTGAGCTGTTTTATACACCGTTACATTTAAGTGTGGTATAGTTTTATTCGAATGGATACCAGTTATCATAATGTAGGAATAAGTACCTAACCTAACCTAACAAGTTACAACATACCTACTCATAATAAAATCTCTTACTGAAGATGAGCCGAACAATCCAACCGACTTCAAAAAAGGGGGTTATGATTTTAACAAATATGGCAAACATATTGTACATCACATAATGATTGAGAAATGTTTTAGTACATGTTCGAAATGGATACTTCATATTTAGTTACATTTTCTTGCCGACTTACACTCATTTGATCACAATCATTGACCAAAAGGTATTGAACAAGAGTATAGTGTGTTTGTGCCACTTCGTGCCTTGAGTACTTCGAGAGAGCGTCTACAAACTATTTTTATTTAATTTCTCCCTATAATCGACGAGGAAACCGCTTTAAAAGGCGATGAAACCTCGTACATCTCCGAGCTCCATATACAAGGCATTCGTAATTGCAAAGAAAACACTTTAATTGCCTGATAAGTATCTTTATTGGCTAAAAATTATATTGAGTAAAAAGCGGCTGGGCTGTACCGGGAATCGAGCGAATAATTAGTGAATGCAAGCGCACAGTTAGTTCACAACATTTGTAAGCGGTAGCGTCAGCAGAGCACTTTGAATATTCAGATTTTAATTTTATATACAACTTGCAGTCCCAGCGAACTTCGTTTCACCTCCATCGTCCCGCCCCGGCCCCGTCTTATGGATGGATAATTATTATCTTCCTTGACTCTACGTTTTAGTTAGAAAACGTTGGTATGGGAAAAAGAAAAGGGCTGTTTAGGGTATGTTTCCGAAAATTATTCGATATTTTCTCGCAGTAAAAACCATCATTGAACTTCATCAAACATTTAAAAAAAGGATTGGACAAATTGGTCCAGGCGTTGTTGAGTTATGCGCTGACCAACACATTCACACGCGATTAATTTTTATAATATAGATATAGAAGTATAGAATTTTTGCATCTTTGAGTACGGACGTGGACTCTGCCTCCTAGGGTACCACCAATTTCAAACAAAAAAAAATTTGCATCTTTTCACCACTTTCAAACAAAAATCAGGATTGCACACGCGACATAAGATGGTAACGCAGCATTGACCTCGGTAGTGCAGGAATACTAACCACATAGAGTTATATACGAGTTATATAGTTAATATAATAATAATAATAAATTCTTTATTTGCACCAATACACAATTTTACATGAAATGTATGAAACCCTGGCTG
Organism: Pyrausta aurata; assembly: GCA_963584085.1. NCBI lineage: Eukaryota > Metazoa > Arthropoda > Insecta > Lepidoptera > Crambidae > Pyrausta > Pyrausta aurata. The sequence continues at coordinate 4,562,639 of OY757275.1, read as the reverse complement.
CCAAACTAGTTTAAACTGTCTTATGGAAGCCAGTGTCTTCCCAAGTTAGTTGTTACCAAAAATGTAAGACAATTATCTGTCCTAAAGTCTACAGGGTGACATAGCATGGCGTTGCCAAATTTTAGGAGATGATTGAGACTATCAATACAACAATTTTTACTATGGGACCATCATTCGAATCTTATTGTTTTTCTGACTCTCCGTACATTAGTAGCCGACTGATTTGTATAAGGCATCTGACATTTTATTAAATACCAATACAAATACTCTCGACCATGTCCCTAAAGTTAAAAATGTAGACGTATTGATGGTTCTATGCACTACCTAAAATTTGGCAACTATTTGCTTGCAATGTCATCCATATACTTTAGTATATTTACCTGTTTTTCGGACCGTATCCTGCAGTTGACGCGACACATACGTGGAGCGGGGCGTCGTGGTCGTTTACTAAATTGTATTTATTAGACAATTACCATCTTTCGTACGAGTTAACAGTATTCACCAACATAATTACATTCTTTGTAATGCTTACGAAGTGTTCCATAGGTTTGCTAGTTGTTTGTTGACCGTGCCCCACACTTGGCTGGCTCGACACACACGCAGCGTGGTAAACTGTCTCTGCTGACGCTACATACAAACCTGTTAATATTATATTATTTTGTTATTACCAAGGTACTTGTTGATTTTGGAGTGGAAATCTTCGTTCGTTCAGACAGTCATCATCGCAGTCGATGCATGGGACTGAAAGTATTTAACGAAGCATATCTAGGCGTTTTTCAAAAGTAGCAGATTTTTTATCTAGCTGCAACATTATAAAAAGCTCCGCAAAAGCTTGCATTACCTGTTAACTTAAATCATAATGACTTTTGGCTTTTGCCAACCGTTAAAATTTTTTTAAAAAAAATATTAGATATTTATTTTGCTAGTAGCTAGCTAACAATATGTTTTATTGAAGGAAATTTAATATTTTTAGAACTCCAATGTATTAAAAACCCTAAAAAACGGAGGTTAATCTCTTTATAAGGTCACAACCAGCAATTTCAATTCACAGAAGGGGTTGCCAAATCGAATCATGTTACTCGTATACAGCCAAAAACCGATTACCGAACACCATAAACAAATAAGCATAACTCATGTACCGAGATCCGTATCGAATATTAATCGAGTGGAATCGATTAATCCGAAATAATAAGCGAACGCGCGGATAATTACTTCGCGTAAAGCATCGGTGTTGATAACTCACTCGCGTTTCGATTATCGAATCGAATGAGGTATGTATTTTGCTTGTGTGATAGAGATGTGCTTTAATGACACTATGAAAGAGATTAATATAAGTTTAGAATACAGATATATTAAAATCTGGGCACACAAGACTGATAAAAGTTATCATAAATAAAAATAAATCGTTTCATGTTTTTTGTTTAATGAAGAGAATCGCTATATCTTCTCTTATAATTCTTTGAGTAATGATGACCAGGGGGCGTATTGCGATCCAACTTAATCGGATCAATTCCGAGGCAGTTCAATTCAGACTCAGTGTAAACGAATATTATCAATATAATAACATTATTATAATACTACAATGGTATGAATATTAATCTTTATATTGTTATATTATAGTAATATTATCAATATAATGCGAAATTGCAATAATAATTGGTAATTTGACAGTAAATCAGAGCGTTTTATCTGTCAAAACTGCATCGCAATACGCCCCCAGTGCTATCTTTACACACGGTTATTCTTACTAGCAATCTAGCAAGTATGTATGCCTCAAACAAGATCTTTCTTATTTTAGACTAAAAATAAAAAGTAAAACTTTTTACCCTTTTCCTATTCTGAATCCTGGCCGAAAAGAAAAACACTTTCTCTGTTAGATACCGCTGACGGTACCTATTAAAAAAAAAAACTTTAACAAATAACGCCACTTTTTAGGGTTTCAAAACTATAACGTGTCGAGATCGAACCGGTAGTTTTAGAGTAATAGCACATTTTCAACATTCGCAAATGTAACTTTGCCTTTTCATACAAACACTATGAAAAACAACGTGATTTTTGCAGTCAACCAAATATTGGGGAATTTTTGCTAATTGGCAGTAAGTGGCCTTTAATATGTCAGTAAAAGTTGGCACGGAACCCTTAGTACCCGACTCGCACTTGCCCAGTTTTTTAATTTTGCAAATAGAACGCCACGAGCTGGCCAGCCAGTTAACCCATCGACAGCCGAGACAAAATATGAAAGACGATCTGTCCGGGCTACATGCGCCGCTGATGCTTTAATTAGCCCACAGGCTACGGCACTTAGTCTGGAGCCTCCTCTTGCAGGGGTGCCAACATTCCGAGAACTTAAAACCGTTTTGAGAACTATTTTATGTATACATTTGTAATGCTGTTACATTATTTGATTAGAAGTAGGAGAGAGCTATTGAGTTATTTTGAAGTGAATTAAACAGATACTTAGCCAACCAGGTGATATGTGATTTTGAAGAAGACATTTAGTTACGACAGTTATCTTCTTCCTTATTTATATCATACGGGCTCTGAAAAATGTACTCAACTTTATGAAGACTATTTATGTAAAACTACTACTTAGGTTTAGCAAGTCCTTTAAAAAAATGTCCCATCTATTATATACTTCATCAGGTTGTTAGCCTGTTGGTTAGTCTAATAGGTCAAGCAAATTGTAATGAACACTAGTTTTAAATTATTCCGTAGATTCTGTCTGCTGCTCAAACACGCATTTTTTTCTATAAGTCATATTGATCACTATGAAATCACCTTCAAATACCGAATCTCTGAATGAATACCGGTTTATTCGATATTCTGTCAACCCTGCTGACCAAGCTTGGTTAGTTACTGTTAAGGGCCCATGAAAATTGTTTAACGCCTTTCCAGTGTCGGCGAATCTCTTCATTAGCCTCGCTAAATTGAAACCTAACCGCGCGGGCTTATTTATAACTTAACTGAAGATCGTTATAGCGGTGATCAGCTCGCGAACGATGATTGAGCTCAATCAGCGTTTGAGGGTTAAGACTTTTATGTTTGGTTGAGCTAGATTGGTTTTTATGTTATGTTTTTCGAAAAAGATGAGATTTGTCTTGTATAAAATAGGCCAGTCTTGCATTAGAGCCAAATCCATAAGGGAAGTGTATGCTTATTTCAGTTATTGTAGCTTTTCAAAATACAGCTTAAAAGCGTATTACATGTCTACCTACAGGTTGTCTTTTCAACAGTATCGATGTAGATATACGTATTTCATAAATATTATTAAATATACTTTGAAGAATACTTAGTGCAGGAAAAACAATAATGATTCCCTAAATTGGTCATTAAAGATGATACATAGATAAATTGACTTCTGAGAAAAGATCCATTCAAAAAGTTTTTAAAAGCCTCTATGTCTGTACCCATAAGAGCAATCTTGTAATTTCTGTTATCTATCTAATAATTAAGTTGTACGCAGTTTCACCCTGTATAACCCCAGTTGCGATGGCGAACCGCGCGGATTAGTTATAGGTGGCACTCGGCCATTACGCCGCCGCGCCCACTCACAACTGAATTTAAATTGACCGCTGATCACAATTACTACGGACACACGAAGTAAAAAAAAATATATTCGTTTTGGTTCGGTTCACTGAAAATAAGTACTGACTGGCCAGTGACAATTTGAGTGATGCAAATTCAAAAAAGGTATTTTTGGATTTTGGTTTAGCTCATTTAGATACTGGCCAGGTGGCGAATAAAACTTGAGCGATGAGATGAGGTTATTATTCGATATCAAAAAGTTATTATGCACAAAATAGTTCAATATCGTAAAAAAAACAATACATGGTATTGGTACATTGCTAACATCTTGTTATAATAGAATTATTTATTTACTTAACATGAATTAAAAAATCTTTTAGTGTTAATCTCATTTAAATTAACCTCATCTTGTAATCAATATGCGTAATTTCCATTTTCATGACTTGCTTTTTTCTTACCTTATTTGTGTTTTTAAATGATGATTTTCTCAAAATATTAGTCAAGTTTTATGAATGACCTTAGTAGGGGCAAAATGTACAAGTTTCATTGGGTATTAATCGACTAAGTCGACGGATGATTTAGGATTTAATTTCGCGTCTGCGAGTCCCGATGTTATTGCTTCAATCTTAATCTGTTTGTTTTCAACGCTGCTTAATCAAGATGCTAATTCAAATGTTGTACTTGCCTCGGTTATATGTTTTATTGTAAATGATCTTCGTATCAGGAGTTTGGATCTGGTGAATGAAGTTGGTTTTCACGTCGTTGCGTATTGATTTGATAACTTGCTACAGAAACTAAATGGTATGGATAGTAAATGTTGATAACACGGATCATATTTTGAAATAGTTTTAAACGTGAATTAATGGTGGTACGACTATTAAAAGTTAGGATTGCTTTAATTAAAAGCTCATATCACATCATATCACGAGCCTGTTTTTTTTAAAGACAAAGTTCGAAAAATCTTAAGATCTTATTGACTTGAATTAAATGACAAACTTTGTAATCTGTATAGACAGGTACATAATTTGCAGACAAACAGTCTCAACTCTCTTCATAATCCAAAAGGGGTCTCCATATTGAATTCGTACTCATTAATCAAATCATAACTCGTAACCTGTAGAACAATAATACTTAACCCTCCACACTCGGCTAGATAACATCGACGTCCAAGGTGGGCCAGGGACTTAGGAATGCCAAAAATTTAAATTAAAGGGTTAACTCTTATCTTCAACCGCGAGCTATGTACGATTCATGTTGAAGTAATTAAATTTGTTCTAATGACTGGTCCTCATTTGAATAAAGCATTAATTATGACTAATTGTGATTTGACGGATACTTTTGAATTTTGATATGAATTTTGCGTCAATGTCGGTTGGAAGCAATATTTTGGAGTCTTTCTCTGGTCGATGGCGTAACAAAACTAGAAACTAAATCTATAGGAGTCCTAGCGCTCTATTTTTGAATCACACGCGTTTAGTTTATCCTGATTGCCGTTCGAAAGTCCAATAACTAATCAATCAACGAGGTTCACACGAAAGAAGGACGCGTGTATTTTAATTATATGTAGAGCCCCAGCACTTTAAGCCTATATATGACTCAACGTAATACTTCAGACTACGCCAATTAGTTTGAAAAATGCCTTAGAATAATGAGGTGTCGTGGTCTCAAATATGAGTAATACATTACATATTTTCATTTTGTCTACAATACCTATTCAAAATGAACCTGCAACAGCAATAAACTTTTATTACAATATAAATACCAAGTTTTACATAACATTCACATAAACCCGCGCGCCATATTACGAAACTTTTATTGTTTCGACTCACAAAGTAACATGTAAAGTCGTTTGCAGAAAAAGAAACCCACATGCCGAGCCATAAACAGATCACAACCCTGACGTTTGCCAATTCGCCATACCTGACGACAAATTAAAAAAGACCCTAGAAATAGTTGGGTTAAGTCGTGAAAAAGGAGTTTCATAGCAAAAAAGGATAGTGGCAAGGGCCACGTTACACCGGTCGCGTTATTCAGCCAGCCGTCATTACGAATAAACTGACCAATTACAATAAATTACTGGCCACGTATAGAAAATAAAACTGCCATTTCGGTAAGTAAATAAATAAATGAGTAATTAATGTAGGGACGTGCGCGCGCTGCCGTCTGCCAGAATACGAATCTGAGCATTAAAAAGTATTAACATCAGTAAAGGAGCGGGTCGGTGGCTGGTTTTTATTTGTCGACGGTACCAATTAGTGTGCGTATGGCAGGAAGTGGCTGCTGACGGTACGCGTCGAAGTTGATGGACTATAGTTGCCACCCGTTAGGTTTTAAAAAAGGTATGTCCTCTTTTTCGAACGGACAGTTTTGGCTGTCACCGTTTTATCGGTGGAATCTTTAATTTCTGGGTTGTGCCGCTCTCACAGCCTGTGAGGTATAGGCATTCGCGGATATTGATTGAAAATTTAACGACTGTAGGCTGCCGAAGTACTTCTTAAAAACTTCAAATATGAGCTTTATGCTTTTTTTACTTGGCAGTGCCCAAATATAGTAATCAGCTGAGTTCTGAGCATTGTTGGCTGAGTACTGACTCTGCCTAAGTAGGTATAGTAAATACTTTAGTTATTTTTCTTTGTGAATTAAGTACCATTGTTATTTGAGGGTTAAGAATGTTTTGAATTTCAGTCTAAGCCTATCGATATTGTTTGTCTATGGTTCAGACATAAATACCTGAATTTCGAAACATTCTATTTTAACTGAATCCTAAAAAATATTCAAACTTAAACCTTAGTTTTGATGGTTTTCGTCTTCAATGTAGGGCACTATAATTGGCCACAAAAACCTGGAACTCCTACCGTCAGTTACTTTGTGGTTGTTTTTGCAGTCTGCCGAGCTGTTATCAGATGGACGGAGACGATTGATAGAGATATTGTCTGCAAATTGATACTGGACGGTATTAATTGGTTGATTAATATTTTTATAGCGACCATTTTTTGTTGAGATAGTATTTGTCTAGAGTCATGGATCTGAAAAGGGAGAATGTCAAAAACATAAAAAATGAACTAGTTGTCAATTTAAGAAAATTTTGGTTGAAGTAAAAGGGCTACTTATAAGTCGTATAGATTGCACAATGCACATGTTCAACCGAACATCAACATAAATAAAAAATTAAACGACCTTACTTTAAATCAATTGAAGTTCTTTATTTCTTCTGTGTTGAGTAAATGTGCTATTTTAAAAGGTCGCCTTAAGCATTACTTACGTAGAAGCTCCCATTAAAAGTGGCATTGTAAGGGTTGAATTGACAGAAATACTGTCGCTACTAGGTGTAAGGCAAATTGGCTTGGACAACTATCAATTTGCAGTATATTATACATATTTAAAATACAGTAAGTCCAGGTGTTAGTAAGTTATGGAATTACTTGAAAAACTTTTATTGCTGAAAATATACTTTGTTCCTTAATAATAAGGCGCATCTCATGGCCGCGGGCAATTGAAGCTTGTTTGTGAGCTTATTTTTTAAAAAAATTAGTATTTTAATAAAAGTGATAATAAAAATGTAAGACATGAAAAATCTTATATTTTATAATAATTCTTAGTATCATGTCAAAAAATATACTAATTTTAGTCATTGAAATATTTATGCAAAAGCTATTCGTAATTAAGATAGATTATCGATAACTGTAGTATTTTTTTTGCGTAGTCGTTAGGTAGATAGTAATTATGTTCACCTACAAATTTTCAAAATAATTTGAATTTAGGACCTGTTCAAAATTATAGGGATAAAATTGTCTTCTGTTGAATAAATTAAATCTAAATACTTTTCAGCGATAATAAAAACAAAGAAATTGTACTAATAACGAATTTATAATTTAATTAATAATTTACAAATGCTTCCACAAGTTGCCCTTAGAATAATCTATGTAATATAAACATACTACGTAACGTACAAAATATCCCAAACATTGCTTAGTACGGAGAAAATCGAGAGCTTCCATTATTTTTTTAATTAATGAGGACACAAAATATACAGACGAAAATAATAAAAAAAATAACTTACATCACTTTGTGTACTTACCTATATTTTAAAAACAGTACTAATTTGCGTTTAAAAAATCTAATAGTCCGTAGAAGATAGTTCTTTTCGTACCTAGTCTTACATACAATAATTTATTAAAATACTTTCTATTTACAAGATGGATGCATACATCAATATAAATGGAAATACAAATAAAAGGAAATCTTTATAACTGGGATACAAATCTAGGGCCCTATTTTTGAATCACTCGCGTCCATATTACGAGTGATTTTTGTTCGAAAATTAACTAAAATACACACACAAATCATGCTTTTAACGTAGACGGAAGTAGTTACAAAATTGGGTTTTATATTTTTAAATCACTAGCGTGTGGATTTCAACAGATTTTTACTCGAACATTTAACATTATTTTAAACAAATCACACGCCATATCGAACCGAGTAATTAAAAAATTGGGCCCCAAATCATGATCGGAACATTCAGAATTAAAAGTATGAACGAGGATTACTGTGTAATCTCGGAAATCATTTGCTTCAAGTACATTGACTAATTAATTACCTATTTTAAAAATATTTTCAAGGGAGACAAATGAATGATGAAACAAGTTCCTAATTCATTAGTAGTTACTTTATTTCTTAGCGAAATAGGTGGTATTAAACCTTAATGATGAGAAATTCTTTCGCTGGAAAAACAGTAAAAAATAAACAATATGCCAATATTCAGTATTTTGAGGAGTGAGAGTAAAAAAAAAATCAAGAAATTCTTTGAATCGAACTTTTTAACGATCAGCCCATTTGCAAAATTAATTTATTCATTCGTAAATAAAAACAATGTTTACACGGGCCATTTCCGAGAAAACTATAAATTCAAAATACGTTATAGAGACAAGCGAGATAAAAAGTACTGGGATATTGACCATTTACGGGGCGCAATGAGCAAATATGTTGCTATTAGTAGGTAGTTTACATTCAAAGAAACTATTCGCATCGAAAATGAATTAAAACTCGTAAAGTTAAATGGAAGTACCAATTACAAGTCGTTGAATAGAAACGGACTAATTAAATGGCAATAAACGGTTTGATGCAACCAGTAATGCTGTGGAGGAAAAACTGACAGCTCAGTTTAAGGATGGCATTTGGAAATACTTTTATCTACACCAGATAGGTGAAATGACTTTTAGTAAAAAAAAAATTTGGCACATAGAACATTGTCCTTTTGCCTGTAAAAAAAAGAAAAAAAAGAGTTCCTCCTTGCGACCGTGCTAGAATAGACAGAAAGAGTCACTTGCGTCCCGTTAGTTAATATGAGTAGTAGAATGACTTAAATACGAGAAAGAGAATATAATATGTACCCGTCTCATACACATTTTACAATAAACTTGAGCTTTCATGCTTTACTAACAGTTCGTGTGAAGTGTAAAAATTTTCCGATTTCGACAACCCTATTGTTAGCCGTCCAATCAGAAATTGCATTTGATTATTGAAACACATTGTATTGTTCCAGATTTTATGATAGCAGGCAGGCATTGTAAATTGTTTTGTATGTAGGTACTTTAAGGATATTGCTTAAAAAGACGCGAAATACTAAAAAAATCTGTAAGCATATTTTTGAGATCTTCTTGTTATTTAGTCTCAATTTAAGTAGGAACATAATATAGAAAGGATCTGAAAACCATACAACTAAAATTAGTTTGGGACTAAAACAAATTAATTTAAATAAATTAGTTAGGAAGCTTCTAGACAAACTTATTCTCACATCACTTATTTACTATAATCTAATCAAGTAGCAGTTAATTTGAAAATTGCACTTATTGTTTCATATAATTTTGTAAAATACATGACTACACAACTAAAATAGTATACGGAGCTTATCATGATAATTTTTTACACCGTCCTTAAAAAACGAACACTTTAAAACATCTTCACATCATCATCACTATCACATGTATAACCAGCCAGCGTTAAAAAAGTTTTTCATCAAAATTGCGTTCGAGTTAAGATGGCGGTTCGTCGCGGTTTCCCGCGTTTTCCAGCCGTCAATGTGGTTGGAGGGAGTTTAGTATGTTCATGTTTATGGCGTGTTGGTGGGATGGTGGGCCTCCGAGGAAGCTTAGTTGAGGTCTGGTGGCGGCGGCCATGGCAGCGAAGAGGGGGGGCGCCCCTCCCCCGCCGAAGAGCGCGAAGGACGGAGGGAGGAGGGGCCGAGCTGACAGCCGCAGCTTCTCGATCTCGGCTTCTTGCAAGCGTTTCGCTTTCGCTCGACGGTTTTGGAACCAGATTTTGACCTGGAAGAGAGAAATTAGGGAGAATGTTTATAAGGCGTAACATTTGCTTTTTATAACTTGACATGATGTAGATGGTGGGGATTTTCGGCAAGCTCCGATGTGAACTGTGTTTGCGGTACAGTCCAAACTATGGCACACTTAACATCGTGCCCGACGTGCCCCAACACACGCACGCCAGCGGATTTAATGAAATGCAGTCGATCCGTAATACAAGTGGCTGAATTCTGGGCTGCTAAGACGTTATTTTCCCATCGACACGCTAAGAAGAAGATGATGTAGATAAGCTTATTTAATTATTTGTATAAACTTTATTGCATTGTATGTTGCACTATTCACGGACTTAATGTCTGCCTGAATAGATTTGTAAAGAATTTAGAATTGTTTGTAAGTGTTAGGCCATTGGTCCTGCATCTGATCTCCGTCCGGTCACACCAAACTGCCGTCTCACCGAACTATGAGAGTAGATGCAGACAGTGATGTGTGTTAGTCCCGAGAGGAATAGAACTCGGCTCGCTCGGCTATTCTCAGCAGGGATAAGCATGAACTTTTTTCGAACGCCAACAGCTGCTAAGCGGTGAATATTGTGTGCGGCTTCGTGTCTCAGGAAGTCTCACTAAGTCTCAGTAAAGCCACTGAAAGTAAATCACATCCGGAGCCCTATTTTTGAATCACTCGCGTCAAGATGGCGAGTGATATTCAATGATTGAAGTCGAATTTTGGAATGAAAACCAGTTTTAATCTACATAATCTACACAAAAACACGCCATATCCAAGCGAGTGATTCAAAAATAGGGGCCCTGTGGCTCTAAGAATGTGTACAAAGTATACAATATTTTTTTCTTAACCTGGTCTCAGTAAAGACTAACTTTGTGAGACCTTAGTGACACCACTAAGTCTCAGTAAGGCCACAAAGTAGTAAATCACATCTACGTATCCTAAAAATGTCTACAAATCATTTTTCTTACCTGTGTCTCAGTAAGTCTCAGTGAGGACGAAAACTCAGCCCGCTCAGCTATGCTCAAGTACTGTTTATCTCTGAACTTCTTCTCAAGCGCCAGCAGCTGCTGAGTTGTGAATGGAGTCCGCGGTTTTCTGTTAGGCTTGTGCTTGCGAAGCTGGCAGCGGACGACTGGCGGGCCGCTCGGCGTGCCTGCTGTGGAGAAACGGTCTTTTTAATTTGAGCTTTTATGCAACCTTTTTGTAAAATGGTCAAAAGAGTAAAATCTGTCATGAACACATTAGAATTTTTAGAATAACGAAGCTATTACATATTTGGGAATGGAAAGAATCGGTGGATTGTGGTGGAGTAATATGGAAGAGAAAACCATGGTAATAGTTATGGTTGACTGGTAAAAAATGCCATAAGGCATTACCGCCAATTGCACAATATAAACATTGTTTATAATAACTACCTACTTCTACTTAGACCGAATTAGTAATTTACATTGCTGTCTTGAGGGACAATTTATCATTTCAATTCCACGTTTTGTTAATAAAATAAATACTTGTACACCAATGTTCATGTTGGATTTTTCATTTAAAAATATTATCTTACCAATAAATACCAATATCATCTTACCAATAAAATAACCATACCAATTTCTTCTAGATTAACAAATATAAAAATTGGTTTAACGCTTTGGACATGAAAGGTCTAAAAGTAAGTCGAATCGATAATGTAAGATTTATTGATTCGATTAGCTTTTCCATTACAAAATTCCAAAGTACTACGTTACCTACATACCCCCCAAAAAGCATTCGCACATTCCCAAACGGAACGTGTTTGCGTCAGCCTGTTATTACTAAGCGGTCGTAACATCTGATTCGCGACGGATCAACAGCACGGAACTTCTCGGAAAAGACGTGTCCGCCATTTTCCACTCGGTTGCGGAAATTGGCGCGAAAATTGACGTTGGGCGGCCGAGTATTAATTTGTGTACTGTCAGAAGCTGTCAAGCTGGCCAGTTACAAAAAAGTCTTCTACATTTTGTGAAATGTTTAGAAAAAAAGGTTAATACAATGTTTTGATGGCCAGTATGTTTGCTCACCCGTATACTGAGTCTAGGATAAAGTTTAGTTTAGTTTTTTAGCATAAGTAGTACCTATGAAACCTTTAAACAAACATTGTTTTTAATGTGATCTAATATAACAGCAATAACAGTAGAATAGACGAATCTCTTATTATGAATGTAAGAGCAAGTAGCTAAAGTTTAGATCTGATTTATAAATTGAAGTGTAGATTTAAGTAAGTATTAAGTCTGAAAATATGTTTGTTTTGCCACAATCCCTTAATATGGCGCTGCAAAATGCGCAGTAATTTGCGCCTTGTTTGCTACTATTCCTGTGGGCGTGAAATCTGCACTAAAATGAACAGAAATGGGTCATTTCTCTAAGTTACTATTAGCTCAAAATACTAACGCTAAATGGAACTATTGCAGCGTGCACCTTTTATGTCTCTAAAATTTTACGAACAAACGCTTTAATATTTTCTGATGACCTTTTATTTCATGGTCTTATTATTATTTTATAGCAATTTGCGTTTTTGAAAATATGTTATTATCTGACGAGATTCAATAGATTTTAAATGAATTTCTGCATGATATGGGTCAAGTAGATTCTTAAAAATCAATATCCACCACGCAGGCAAGACTAGACTTAATGTATTCTAGTGGTTAAGTATGTTATCTTCGAGTATGTTTTTTTTCTAAAGACAGTTATACAGGGTGTCCCAGAAATAGTGAATCAAACTGCTATGGGAGGCAGCTTGACTAATGTCCCATTCATAAAAAATAAAAAATAATAAAAACACTTAAAAACTAGCTAATTTGAAACTTAGAACAATTCGATGTTTTTTCAGTTTTTTTGGATATTAATAATATTCTTTTTTTTTGCTCATGCGCGTTTTATTTTATTTGTATGGATTGGACATTAGTCAAGCTGCCTCCCATAGCAGTTTGGTTCACATTTCTGGGACAGCCTGTATAAGCTCGATCGAATTGTGGGAAATGTTAACTGAAATATTAACGGGACGATCTTTGAACTGTAGACTCTTCAGAATAGACAGTGCTTGTGCCCTTAGTTTGTCAAATTAATTTGGTCATTAGTCTGTAGTAAAGGATTGAAATGTCCACCTGATCTGACCAGTGCCATTAATGGCTATTTAGCGGGCGGAAGTGGCACAATGGCGCCCCCTGTCTATCTGGGCCGTCATTATACAACCGAGCGCGCGAATGGCGGATAAATCGATTCACTATGGATATAATGCGGGTAGATAACAGTAGTCTTATTTTACTTTTGATAATTTGTTTATTGAAACAATAATTAAAACTAAGCCTGTTATGTAAAATTATGACAAATTATGTAGAAGAGATCCTCGCTATTAGTGTACGACCGGTCCCTACATTACAGATTGTGTTTATACTTAAAACAGTAGTCTTATATTGAACGCACACGTCGGTGGCCAGGGCCAAAGCTTTATCGGTAGTCAACTTCAGATCTCCGTCATTTAATAGTCACCCTTAGTATCACGTTATCTTTACATTAGTTTGAGTTGAAAATTTAAAAGCACTGAAAAAGGTGGTGCAGCACTGGAAAAATTGTAAGAAGTTTTCAATTTAATCCTTCAATTAAATAAAATACGGCTCTAGCGAGCAGGTCTGTGTAGGACATGACAGCAATGTTTAGTTAGGAACGAATAATGAATCATTCTTTTTAATACCTAGTTTTTAAAAATACCACCTAATTCTCATTAATATTACCTGCAATTTTGAAGATAAGTGAAGAAGAAGAAGTTAGTTGTTTACAAATCATGACATCACGTAAATTGGAAATAGACATAAGTTTTTAATTTGTTACATACTTTATGTTTTTAAAATATATTTTGTGTTAATAATACTGGTATCTTTCAGTGAATGTAGTTTTATCAGGTCATATTGTATTTCAGTTTATTGTTCACTTAAGTTTGTATCACAAAGTGGTCCTTCTGTACTTGACTCCCTTGTATCGATATTAAACGGCTAACGACCGACCGAATTAATATTAATCGAAACAAAAGGTTGCACATAATTGAGCCTATTCAAAATGCTGCTTTGTTATTATTTGATTTAAATTACATTTTCGAATGCAGTGACAATTGTTTGGTTAATTTTAGTGAATGGGTAGATGACTGTGGGTAAAATGTGTGGGATAGTCAGGGGCTAACTTTTATTTAAGTACTACATGGGGCGTATTGCGATCCAACTTCATCCGTTCAATTCCGAGGCAGTTCAATTCCAACTCAGTGTAAACGAATATTATCAATATTATAATAATACTACAATGGTATGAATATTAATATTTATATTGTTATATTATAGTATTATTATGAATATAATGCGAAATTGCAATAAGAATTGCTAATTTGAAAACAGAGCGTTTTAAGTGTCAAAACTGGATCGCAAAACGCACCCATTTTTTAATGAAAGAGTAAATAAACCTACGTAACAAACCACTGAATAGACAAATAATACTGAATAGATAAATAAACCTTATTATTAACAACTGTAACAAACCTCTTTTTTCAGATTTTCTAGAATTATGAAATTGAGTCTTTTTTACAAGTTTCTGATATGTTAACAATAGCTTGTCCGAGGAACAATTTTACCATAAGAATAATATTTAATAATCAACTTCATGATTATCGGAATTGATTGTCAATCACGGACATAGCCCTGGGAATCGGTAAGCTCAAGTGGCAATGGGCAGGGCACATAGCGCGAAGAACTGACGGCCGTTGGGGCAGAAAGGTTCTGGATTGGAGACCCTTTGACCAAAGACGCAGCGTTGGACGTCCACCGACAAGATGGACAGATGACATTGTAAGGATCGCAGGATCAAACTGGATGCAGACCGCTAGTGATCGGTCGCCGTGAGAAAGCTAAGGGGGAGGCCTATGTTCAGCAGTGGACGTCCTTTGGCTGATTAAGATGGTGATGATTGTCAATCAAATGTTTTGACAATAATTGACTTACGAACTTGTGATATGACCGATATCTTTTAAGTTAACATTGTTGATTTTGTTACAATTTTTATTATAATATTGCACAAAGTAAGGTGCTCGTAGCGCAGTGGTGGCAGCGCTTTGGTAGTAGATACCGAAGTTAAGCAACTTACGGCGCGGTCGGTGTTTGGATGGGTGACGATTCCGACCATATAAGTGACGTATATTACGAGCATCTCCGTGCTTCGGAAGGCACATTAAGCCCTTGGTCCCGGCTAATATTGATTGGTATTAGTCGTTAACCCTAGTCAGAGGCCCTATGGGCGGCTTGATAAAGTCTGACAGCAAGGTTGCTCGCTTGCCTTGCAAACACCCCTCCGCCAATCCGCACTGAGCCCGCGTGGTGGAGTATGGCTCGTACTACCTCATATTTGTGGTAAGGCCTTTACCCAGCAGTGGGATGCTTACAGGCTTAACTTAACTTAACTGTAAAAAGTATTTCAAGAAAACTTACACTTTTTTATTAATATTACGGCCCCCCGATTACCAACGGGTCATATACACATTCAGTGCAGTGGCAGCCCGCCTTTACACACCTATTGTTCATAGCAATAAAAGCAATCAGCATGCTAATTTAATATTTCAATTTCCTGGCCACTCTATATTGTGTGGCTTATAACGGCTGACCTGTATTACCATACAAAAAGTTAGATCAACAAAGAGGATATTGCCGTATTTGCCTAATTATCTGACCGATTTGATTTCGTAATCATCATTAAGTTAATTAAGCTGTATATGTTTAGTTCAGTGATCCTGACCACGTCCAAGAAATATGTATGGTCGAGGACTCTGCAGCCTAACCACTTTAAACTAAAACCGCACACTTGACAAAAAAGGGCTTTACTTCAAACAAAAGACAACGCAAGCAATATCGGTTTTTAAGGTGGTTAGGCGGAGGTGACCTCGATATTACCAATGAAAGTTCATCATAGCACAGTAAGTAAAGGCAGGAGTCGTCGAATTTGGACATGGTATTTAAGTTTTGTTTTATTTGGTTGTGCATACCTATATTTTTTTGTGATTGAGTTGTTACAGTTCATAGCTTATTACGATTCCTAAAAGAATGAAAAAGAGACTTAATTATACCCTCATCCAACAATGTGTTTCCTCTACCAGCTTATCAGCATCGCTATTTGCATTACAAATTGCATTAACATAAACGTTAACTTCAATTATTTCGTTAGCGGCCAGATCTCTGCATTCCTTATCCCGCCCATAGACAATCAAAAAAGGAAAACCCACCACACCAATGTCTACCTTTAAACGCTGCAGTGATAAAATACAACAATTTCAATAGCCCCCACCTGCAGACGTATCAATGCGCTCCTGAACGCTAATGAAGATATAATATCCATCTCGTATTTATTTTCCCGCGCAGCCGCCATTTTGTGATGACAGACCATAGACCATTTTGTGTAATGGCGCCCAATTAAGCGAGGCAGGATTACTTAATAGGATTTAGTTGTCAATGTCCCGGCTTAATTGGGACGTTGTAATCTTTGCAGTTATTGATGCAAATTACGTGGAGATGGTACTGTTTGTTATTTGGATAGTTGGTAATGCGGTTAGTACGGCTGTAATGGATGCTAAAGGCATTTGGTATCTCCTTTTACACTATTGTAAAGGGTGTTTATGGGTCCCTAATGGGTAGATATGTAGTTATATGTGTTTGTGAGAGCAAAATGGACCCTTTGTACGCAAATATCCATTGTTGTCTGTTTACTTCAGTAAAACGCTCTACTTGTTTTGATAAAAGTATTTAAATTGCATGGTTTTATGCCATAACCACCAATTCATGTAGATAATATAAGTAATTATTACTACGTAGAGAAGCTAAGACAAGCAAAAAATGTATCGCAACTCGATGACAAGATAGTGACGTTTTTCTTGAAATTTAAATATTGAAATTGAAACCGTTTGTATGCGTTGATGCCAAGTGGTGTCAAATCATGGCGCAAAGAATTGTTCGTGGTGTCAGCTTCATACGCTAGTAATGTAGTAGTCAATGTACCTACACATTTTATGAGATATGTTGTTTAGAATCAATGTAACGTTTTTCCAGATGAAGAAAAATCGAAAAGAAGAAGAAGCTGTACAAACAAGATTAAAAAAACTTAATGATAAGTTCCATAATAAGTTCCATTTAAGTATAATTGATTAAACGTTTTTATAATCCGGTGGCAGCCATTTGTTTGCTATGGCAATTGTAAATCATTAATACCCAATTACTGTCATTATAATTCTCAGCTGAGCCGCGTTCGTGTCTCCGTCCAATTATGAGGATACACGCTCAGATTACCAACGAGTGAGCGATTATCGAGAAAATGCGATCTCCAGCCATTTTCCGGCAAATCACTAGCCCGCCACAATGGATATTGATACTAGAAGGGTTTTAGCTCTGTAGTCTCTCTGGTTGGGATTATTGCGTCAATATCGTGGTCAGTTAAGATAAGATAAGATAATCATTTATTGTCTCAAAACTGTGTACAATAGTTGTTATAATAATAAAATAATGTGTCAGTCAACAGTTTACCCAATTCGGGCATACAATAATTATAAAGATGCAGTCTAAATAGATAATATTGTGATAAATAATATTCTTAATATTCTTTTTTTATTAATATTCTACTTCTTCCTACGGTGTCATTTCCCGTTGAAGCTTAGATTGTATCATTATGGCAATATAACATAATATTTAGTTACACTTGAGATACAGCTGCTCTGAATCATCGTCATAATGTGTATATCTAGCTCGTACGTACAAAAGTATTTTACTAAGATGGAAACCACTTTTTAAGTATGTTCTTGAGATGTATCACCAAGATCTTTAAGGTGTCAAACATTTTGAACAAATTTACTTCCAGACCAGGACAAGAAGGCAGAAAATGTGGCTCAGAGCTTATTTTTAGCTGGATAAAAGTTTTTTTTTATTGTTCGATAGCTGATTTAGCAAGTTATGTCAGTGAAAACAAAATGAAAAGTCCTTACTGATACTGGAAGTGTTTACAAATCAGATGGTGTCCCCTACTGCATTGTTTGCACTTTTAATAATGTGCCTTCTATGTTCATTTCTATTGTGACCCAGGCGCACAACTGGTCCATAGTTTTTGTATAGATTTCTTTAAAAATCGATTAGTTTGCGACGGCCGAAATAAATTTCATCATGAGACTTGTATAGAATGTTAATTGAAGAGAAGCGGAGGAAAGGATGCATTGCTGCGGGCAGCGGAAAAGTTTATAAACATTTTTTACTCGTATCTAGCTTGGTGCCTTTTGTTTTTAGTTGTCAAAAAGTGAGTGAAGAAGTCTGCCATCCAACCACCGCTATCTCTACATTTTTTTTAATCAATGATAACTGCATTTTACTATAGAGTCAATTATAAATTTGATAATCTTGAAATTTGAACCAGGTACAAGATATCTACTTAAGTAAGTATTACTTGTATGTTGCGAGTTTACAACATATGTATCAGCAAGCAGTCAAAAGCATTTTTATATTTAGTTACTGGTGCTCGTAGCGCAGTGGTGGCAGCGCTTGGGTAGTAATTAAAAAACAATTACTGAAGATAATTCATAATAATGATAATGGATGGGTGACCATTCCGACAATATAAATTACATATATCACGTAATTACAGCATCCCCGTGCTTCAGAAGGCAGGTCAAGCCGTTGGTCCCGGCTAATATCGGGTGATATTAGTCGTGAACCTAGTCAAAGGCCTTATGGGCGGCTTGATAACATCTAACAGCAAGGTTAGTTGCTTACCTGGCAACACCTCCCCACCAATCTGCACCGAGCCCTCGAGGTGGAGTAAGGTTCAAACTTCCTCACAGATAAGGCCTTTGCCCAGCAATGGGATGTTACAGGCTAACATAATGTTAAGTATTGCGTTATAGTCTGATCAGCTAGGAAGGTAAGTATTGAGTATCTCAATAGATGGTAGTAAATACTACCAATACATATTTGCCCTTTGGAATGTTCTTATAGGCAGGTATAAAAACAACATTGAAACAATATTACTAGTGGAGTACCCCATTCAATGCTAAGTGACAATTATGAATGTCAAATGAAACCGGATTTGTTCCAAGAAAAAGCTTGAAATAATAAGCGTTAAACTACTCGGCGGACATTTCGGTTATTTTATTTCAATATGGCGCCAATTACTGGACTATAATTAAATATTTTTTAATAAAACTACATTCTGATGACAAAAGTAAAACAATGAACGGTTAACCTACGTTTAATTGTTAATTGAATGTAAAATAATTTAGTGTTGTTCTGCCTCGATATTAAGGCCGTCTTATTCCGTCAAATTATCTCATAAGCCCCGCCCCCTTGTTAAAAGTGCGGGGCGCTTCCCCCACCAGCACCCCCGCACAAAACTTTTTCTGTCAACTTTGTCTTACAAATCTCGTGTATAATTAAGCCATCTAGTGTTTATTTAAGGAACAAAATTTTCTTGAATAAGATACTTCATGCGCTTTTGTAAGTAACATACCCACGCCATCTAGCAGAACCCCTAAGAACTTTTACAAAATGGTTTCTTTAGTACACCATACATGCTTTTTAGTCTAAACGTTTATCGAAAGAACAAGGAACGCAAAGAGTGGCATTTCATTCTCACACGACTGGTCAGCACTTTATGCCAGCAACCTGTAACCATTATAAAAACAAGAAAGAATATCCGATAACATTTATTATATTCTTTATTGCACTTATAAGATGTACAGAAAATAGGTACAAGAAGTCACAATGTGAACAAAGGTGGGCTTATCCCTAAAAGATACCTCTTCCAGCCAACCCATAGGTGTAGGAAATGTAATGTAATAACATTTAGGTGGTTTATATTAAGATCCTTTTTGTCGACACAGTTATAGTCTCACTACTATCTTCCATCAGTCTTCCAATTGATGATGACTGAAGACCATTACAGATATGGCACTTCAAATTTAGGGTTCCGTACAAACCAGTAGGTATATAAGTCAAAGTTCACCCATCACGAGAATTTTGTCATGGTTTTTTTTTACACACTGAAATTCATAACATTTCAAATCATCATCATCATTCTCTTGCCCTGTTCCCAGTTTATCTAGGGTCTGCGCAGTATGTTTCACGCTTCCGTTTAACATTACAAATATGGAAAGCTAAATTAAAGACAAAGGTTTCTTTATCGTTTCAGTAATCCTTTAATAATATCAAAGTTTTTTATTTACTAGTCGTCTCCCGCGACGTCGCCCGCGTATATTTTGGATGTCCCGTGAAATGGTTCAAGTAAATTAATCACCCACACCACGCTTAAAATACTCGCTTAATATCAGCCTGAACTATAAAAATGACTTGACTATCATGTGTTAGAAAGTAAGAAAATAGTAAGGCAAAAGTAGTTAGAAGTAATCTCTCATTTAGATGCAATACTTTTTTCGGCGAAGTTCACTATCAAATATACTGAGCATTGAACTTGGCTATCATTTTTCACATTGATGTTTTTGTTGGGATATCATAACTTTTTATAGAAATATTTATTTGCTTATTCATAAATCATTAATACATATTTTGTGCAAGCTTCCATCCACTTAATTATAACGGTTTCAGACCCTACAATTAAAAAACTTTCTTTTGTTTTCAGATTTTTTCCTTCGCTTACACATTATTACCTAGCTAGATGCCATATTTCAACTGTCTAGGTTTGTTAATTAGAGCACCGCACCCACACAATTACTTTGATAAACCATATATGGTTTTGCCATGTTTGACTTTTTGTAGTCTAGCTTATAGACCTTTTTTACTATAAAACTGTAATTTGGCATGGGTTTCTTTATATCCTAATCACACCGCCTAAAATATGTATTTTAAAATATTTTTGAGACACCTCCCTACAAGGAATGAATTATGATGAGCATGAGTTCCTACACCGAAAGGGCAACACCAGGGTTTATCTCATGAATCGTGATAGTAAGACAGTTGAAATTTTCAGGAAGGATGTATTCATGTTGCCGTTGAAAAAACAAAAACTTAAAAAACAGTTTTTTTTTCAGGTTGCTCTCATACAACTTATCTACTCTGATAATGATAATAATGAGGGGCTGCCCCATTATTAGGACTTCATATCTTTTGTATGGGACTCCCTGACAACAGATATGATGTTTATGCCATTTTCATAGATAATGGTACGGAACCCTTCTTTGGCGCTAACTACAAGATTAATAGAATTATTATGTGTCACAAACACCAAAGTTGTTTTGGATATTCAGTAACAGCAATTTGAGGAACGGTTATAAAAATAAAATTAAGACAGTCTCCACACATTTTCGACAGAACAAAATTGAAAAAATTATTCAGATTTGACATTTCTGAATGCAAATATAATTGGATTATACTGAGTAATCTCCATGTTCGTCGCTCAAGTCCATGTCACCAAATAAGAGATAGATAGTCAATGCATTATTACTACACGATTCAGAAAATGTGTACGTACGTACGTAAATAACATGGAAACCTGAGTTCCATACACGAAGAGAGCTAGACCGACCTTAACTTAACCTCCAATGTTTGTATTTTGTCACAGGAGTCTAGATGTAAATAAATAAATAAAATTAATATAGACCTATCACCTAATAATTTTCTCCCTCCCTCAAATTCATATAATATTTTCTCGTCTCCAATATACTAGAGTCACCAGGGCACAGCTTTAGCATTTGAGATTACTGCTAAACCTACAGTTATGGTTTAGCTCTGATTTTTCCAAATAGAGAAAATGTTCAAAACTACAATAATTTGACATGAGTGTTTTATGCTTTTTGTTTATATTGTTACTATAGAAACGGATTCATCTCTACGATTGGTACAAAAATATAGTTCATTTATTCACAACAATTATATATGTCGCTACAGCCTTTCTCTTTTTATTTTGCTTAACACGTAGAGGTTGGGGGTTCCATCCTCATGGCATTGAGGAGATTTATCCGCATGGTGATGATGTTTTTGATACTAATTTTCTTTTTGAAATTTATTTTCATTGTTATGTAGTTTTTTTAATAGGATTTGCTACTTTAAAAAAAAACCTAAAAATTTAATTAGTTTTTATTTTTAATTTTTTTTATTTTAAATGTTAAAATGTCCAAAAATTAAAATAAATACTTATTTCGTTTTCTAAAAAAATATTGTGACTATGTAGAAAAATATTCATGATACCCCCGATTTGAACTCGCGACCTTTGATTAGTATAAGACTGGTGCTGATCCAACTGAGCGTGACGCGGCGCGGCGAAATTAGCTATTATTAGTTCTTAGGTGTTTTACGTAATTAAGTACGCAAATAAAATTGCAAAAATTGACATAGGTCCAGCGTTCGCAGTGGCGTCAAGGGGAATGAGGAAATGGTATCTCGTGCTTGTCATTTGAATAAAAAGATAGCGCTATTTCTGCTTGCATGTATAGAACAGAGATGACACGACGATCAACTGTTGCGTCAAAGTCGTTGCGCGAATCACCATCGTCACAAGTGTGAGAATCACTAAATCAGTGTTTTATGAATAAAAATGTTAATAAAACTGGAAAAAAACGATTGGACGCCCTAAACATCTTTGGTGTCTAAAGTAATCTTAAAAAGACAATTGGAAGAATTTGCTGCTTGTAAGAAAGAATACAGACTAATGAAAAAAATGGACCTTTCTTTGCCTGAACATAACACCGATAAAAACTAAAAAAAAATCATTTGATTCATAGCTGAGATCTCACTTATGTGGTCAAAATGTATATTCTTATAATCCTCTGTTCCTCACATCTGTGTAGCTTGAGCAAATCAAGATCAAAAAAGTCGAAATAGGTCAAATAAAGTGTTTTTAGATATTTCGTTATTCTGATCTAAATAACAAACATTTTGAAATCATTTTAACATGTATATGTGTAGAATGGAATTACCTACTAAAATATGTGATTTTCATAAATATAAGTCCAATAATTTGAAAACTACATAGAAAATACGAAAAAAAAGGGGCCCACTTCTGAGGCAATTATTATCGAGCAAAGTAATTACAATCGTGTTTCCAACCACAATCCAGCTTTCTAGTAATCTTCTTCTATAACATATATAGATTCGAGATTTAAATAATTAGTGTTTCCATGTTAAAACTCAATCGAAACATCGTAAAAATGGAATATCTGGCCCTTAATTGGTATCGAGCTAGATCAATATGGCACGGGTAATTGTGAAATATTTTAATTAAAACTTGTTATGATATCACGACATGTGTGCACGCCATATTTGGTGTTGTCTTGTGACTTTGTTGCAAATTGGATTTAAATCACGCCTATATAAGTGCATGCTTCAATAAATATTTTCAAACCAGGTGTGTAAGCAAGATTTATTTATGTAGAAACATTGTGTAGTTTTTATTGAAGACATATAAATAGTAAGGTGAGGTGGAGGCCGTGGAGGACATGCATTGGCTATTATTGAATGATAATAATTAATTGAGTAAGTACCGTAAGAATCTATGAATTGACTTTGAATCTTGACAATCTTGACACTTGAATCTATTGAATCTATATGAACTATAGTTACCTAGAAATAGAGCAATGAATTCACTTTCCTTAGGCTCAGGTAAAACGAATAAAAATCTGTCTAAATAACTACTTGACCAAATGGTGTACTAAAAAGTATTTTAAAGGCTAAAGAAATGATTTAAACAAGAGTATAGGAAGTAAGTAGTAATAGATGAAACCATTTCTTTGGTACCGACACCGGATAGCACTCTCGGTACTAGGATTTATATAAATCGGTATCTATCTAATTGATAATTTACTTCATCCCATCACTAAATTAGATAAACGAAGCGTTCGTCCGCTAATTATTCTGAAATAAACCATAAAATAACAGAACACGATCGTAAAATCTTACGCCAAATGAAATTGTTCATTCAGAAAATATTAATTGTAATTTATTACTGTGTTATTGTTTGATAATCATTGGTTAGTAGTCGCGGTTTTACGAGTTGCATGTGGGAGATAATTAAGACATAAAATATTCTTGGTAGCGTTTGCAGGGAAATCGGATGGTAAATGACAGTGAAATTGAGGATTTAATGACTTTATTAGATGGGTAGCTTAATTTAAATTCGATCGAATGGTCTAAAGTTTTCAGCTAATATTGGTGGTACTTAATTATACTTGTTATTCAATACAAAAAGTGTGACCTTTAGGTTGGTAACAAACTTCTCAAGCTTTGACGATAAGAAAAGACCATGGCAGGATGTCATGGTATAAATAGGTAGGTGACTGCCAAAACAGTGATAAGTATTATAAATCAGGGATTCAAAAATAAAAACCAGCCAAGCACGAGTCGGACCCGCGCACTGAGGGTTTCGTATCACCCTTAAACTGAATTCAGGGTTCACTTACTTTCACCTAGCGAAATTAACACAATAATTTTGACGGCAAAAATAACTTTGTTTTTCCTAGTGTTTGTATGAAAGACAAAGTTATATTTGCGGTTCATAAAAATGTACTATATCTCAAAAACTACAAGTTCAATCTCGTATTAACCACATCTACATTATGTTTTTTTTCAAGATTCTTACTTTCTCAATTCAAAAGTTAGACGGGGGGACGCCCATTTTACCACCTTGGAAGCGTCCATCTCCTAAATGTCATTTGAAAAAACCTATCCGTAGATACCCCACGCGTATAAGTTTGAGTAAAAAGTTTTTTTTAGGTTTTAGTTTCAAGTATGGGACCTGCCCCTGAAATATAATTTTATTTAACTTTCTGTATCTGAATCGGAAAGCGGTGAACAAGATTCATCTACTACCAAGCTTCAGCTATGTGATGCTAATAGTTTCAGAATAAAGTGGCTTTGACATACGGACGGACAAACAGACAGACTTGACGAAACTATAAGGTTTCCATTTTTTGCCATTCGGCTATGGAACCCTAAAAAGCACACCTCTGCAGCGGTGGTAGTTATTACAACAGTGATTCAGTACACATTTTTCTAGTACATTTAATATTATGTGACCATAGTGCAATGAAACCGTTGCCGCTAACTACACAAAAGAAAGTTAACGGTTAAAGTTACATTCGTCTAGCGTGGCCCAACCTACATACACTATTTACTTCACATTACCAACTTTCCCGCCTCCAACACTGATCTTAAGGGGGCTGCACCGAAGGCTTACAATTTCAATTTGTCCGTTCGCGCTTTTTGCGATCATCAGTAATTGGTGGTCACCTGCGCACAGCCGCGCACCGACATGCCTAACCAAATATGGCCGCTGTCTGTCGCACATTTCGCTTTTTAGGACTATCTGACAAATGTGTAATTATTTATTTAATATCGTCCGCGCGGCCGACCGTTTTGGGCACAATTCACATACCGTTTTTAATGTTTTCGGCTGGCTGTGCCGGTGGCGTAAATGTAATACTGTAATGTTAATGGGTAAGGCCGAAGTAAGCGATTGTAAGCTCTAGAAAACGCTATGAGTGCTAACTATCAAGCGTGTTCTGGTAGACTAAGCGCTTAATAGCTCCCCAGTTCGCTTTCTACTCGTTGAAAATTTGTCAGTAATTACCTACCCAATTATTTATTATAACTTCATGCGCGAACAATTGTTTTTATAGCGTATTTAATGCCGAAAATATTTTCTATTAGTCAGCCATCTAAACAGATAAAATACAGATTCATTGACAGAGCTGAGAGTCGGCCATTTTGCTTTACAGCGCTTTTTTCGGTTGTAAACTCAATAAATACGTATACAGACAAAGGTGCGGGGCAAGGTCATTAAGATTCATAGTTATTTTATTCGTTGCTGAATTAATATTGAGGCCCACCTCCTTAAAGTTCCAAAAACGGAGATAACGAAGTTTTTACAAGTTAAAAAAGTTTTTACAAGTAAAACAGTATTGTACTCAAAATGTCAACGTAAGATTGTAAACTGGATTCAATTGCTCTTTAAAATGTAATTATTTGTCTTAAAACATGGCTCTACATTTTAACTATTAAAAAAAATACGCCAGACATCACACCAATTATCTTGGTTTCGAAGTAAGGAATTTTCTGCTGTATGTTACGAAGTGACAATGATTATGATGGGTGCGTCTCCCATAAATACTTAAATACATACAACATCCATGACTTTGCCCGTTGTGGGATTTGAATCCGCGAACGCTGGGTCGGAGCGCTAACCACTGCACCAAACGTCGTCGTCATTCGGGTGATCTGTGATTATGATTCGCCAATGCCTGAATTAAACACACATTCTTATTAAGGCACTAACTCCCAAGTTTGGTTTCGTCACATCAACTTTTTGCTGCACATTTTTTCTCTGTGTTGTAAAAAACATTTAGTATTAATGTCAATTACGGATACCTCGGTAACCGATCCAGAAGTATGGTATCTAGATCGTACGTTATTAGTCTAAGTATTTTACGTAAATATTCCAGAAATCCGTGTGAACTAGGCTTGGCTAGCTATTTTCCATGAGAAAATTACTGGTCATTTTCTTCACGAACTCAAGATTATGCAATTTATTAGCAGGCAATAATTTCCATTTATTTGCTTCAATTCTATGTATAATAGTTTGCGATCACGCTCAGCATAATGCTGTGCGGTAATGAGTCATTTTACATACGACTACGTCTGGAGTTTGAAATGGCTTGAAAAATAGAAAAAAATAAAATAAAAATCACTGTCAGTAATAATGCTTTTGTTATTATGATTAATTTGTTAGCTCAGTTGTTATAATTTAATCGTGATCTCTGATTTTCATAAAACCTGACCTAGCTAAGTACTTATTTTTGGGATCAGAGTGAGAATAATCTCATTCTTTTTGAAATTCTAGAGAAACAAGGCGATAATGGTGAATTTTCTGTTTTAAAATCATTGAGTTATAATAACTACGTAGGACCTATAGAGAAGCTATGCCAAGCAAACAATATGTCGCAAATAAAACGACAAGATTGTGACGTTTTTCTTGAAATTTTAATTTGGAATAATGAATCTGTACTATGAGTTGATGGCTGTGTCGTCAATTCATGGAGCACAAAATTTGTTCGTGCTTTCTGTTCCATACGCTAGTAATAGTAGTTCAATGTATAAAATAGTCGAAAATCTGACAATATGATTTCCATTTCACGCATTTATACGTGAACAATTCAAATGAACAAACCACATGGAGTTTACTGAATAGTTAATCCAAATAGCAAGATTTCTTTAAATAGCTAATTATTTATTTATTATTCAAGTGATTTGCTTTACAAATGGCCTTTTGAGTGGGTACAAATTTCATCGAATAGACTCAATGAATATATTTTTTACATACAGGTGCGACACAAAATAATTCATTGAGGTAGAGCCGTTTTCAAGACATTGTGTTTTGTAAAATTAAAAAGTAAAAACTGTTACTAGGGTGCGTGCGTATACGAATATTCGAATCTTTTTGTCTACCTTACCTTACTTAGCTTTACTTTTAATGAAAATGTTAAAAGTCTGAAAATGTTAAATACATAATCAATTCGATACATTAAAATTTGGATGTTTTATTGTTTTGTTGACAATCTTTTGAATCAAAGCACAATTACTCGTAAGTAGATTTATTGCTAATTTGACAGCTTTGTTAAGTATATCTATTAAATATCACGGCTTCTGTCTGTTTGATTTATGTTTCAGTTAGTAAATGCTGCACTGGAATGGTGTGGCCTTTCTATTCCTTCGTACATTAGGCACAGAAGTGAACGGATCCAGGAGTTACTCGTTAAAGCGATTTATCTAGCATATTATTAAGTCGTTTGATTGCGAATATGCCAGTGATTTGAGAACGATTTAGTCTGAATATTCGTATGATAAATCTTATGAGATGTCTGCTTAATTACGTGCTTCGGATGTTGGGGTAATTATAGTGCTACTGGTGTTGTTGCTTAAGTCATTGGATTAAATATATAGATTTCGTTTAGTAAAGGTGGGTTAATTTAGTAATTAGCTAGCTAAAAACTTTGCTAGGAAAAAACAAAGGATTTCAGGAACATGCAGTGGCGTGAGGGCGAAGTACTTGAGAAAGAGTATAGTATCGTTGACATGATGACAATTATATGAGGATTTGATAGCATCTATAGAACGTGAACTCTTATCAACCGGGTTAACTAACTTTTGGTTAAATCATTAGTCTGTTGCAGCAATTTAGTTGATGTTTTCAGAGACAGAAAAGTCAATGTGTTTGACCTCGAGTAAATCACGGCACGGTTAACCATGGACTACAGAAGTAGGCTTCTACGTTATGTGTGAAGTGGGGCTGTAATACCGTGAATATGATGGATTTTTTATGAAAATAATAAAGTACCGAAGAGATACTTTACTATATCTATGTTCATTCATGTGTTTCCTGGATTACTCCATTACCATTTCTGGTTCATTATTATTTGTGGTTTCTAGCCTCTATTATGAATCACAAATCGTTGTGCACACACAAAAAGTGTCGTGAATGAAAGTAGAATGAGGACTGACAGTGGACGCGCCTTGATTGATAAGTCGCTAGTCGCCATAATAATGTGTTTTCATTAACTGATAGTTATCTTAACGGTATGTCATTTTTAGGGTTCCGTAGCCGAATGGCAAAAAACGGAACCCTTATAGTTTCGTCAAGTCTGTCTGTCTGTCTGTCTGTCTGTCTGTCTGTCTGTCTGTCTGTCTGTCTGTCTGTCCGTCCGTATGTCACAGCCACTTTATTCTGAAACTATAAGCATCACATAGTTGAAACTTGGTAGGTAGGTGTATTTTGTTCACCGCTTTCCGATTCAGATACAAAAAGTAAGAATAAATAATATTTAAGGGGGGGCTCCCATACATTAAACTAAAACCTAAATTTTTTTTTTTACTCAAACCTATGCGTGTGGGGTGTCTATGGATAGGTCTTTTAAAATGATGTTGAGGTTTCTAAAACCATTTTTTCTAAAAGTGTAAGGTTTGAGATATAGACGCTTCCAAAGTGGTAAAATGGGCGTCCCCCCCCATCTAACTTTTGAACTAAGAAAGTGAAAATTTTGAAAAAAATATATGATGTAGATCTCAACAAAAACTTGCAACGAAAATTGGTTTGAAGGAGATCGAACCAGTAGTTTTTGAGATATTGCACATTTTTATCAACCGCAAATATAACTTTGTCTTTCATACAAACACTATGAAAAACAAAGTTATTTTTGCCGTCGCAATATATTGTGATGTTTTCGTTAAGTGAAAGTAAGTGGACCCTGAATTCAGTTAAGGGTGGCACGGAACCCTCAGTGCGCGGGTCCGACACGCACTTAACCGGTTTTGTTCTAGTGTTTATGAAACGTGAAGGCGCTACGACTATGTAGGCACTACTTGTGTGTTGCGCATAGACAAATAGTAACTACTATTTGGTTAAATATTTAGTAGCAAGTTTCATAATAAAAATAACAAAAACAAATTTTCAAATACTTTTATGAATTTGACATAATCATATTTATTTGACGTTAGTATTTTTGTATACCAAAAAATATATTCCTCCCTGGTAAAGTCGTAAGTTACCTAACTGCTGAATCATTAAAA
Source organism: Pyrausta aurata (assembly GCA_963584085.1). Taxonomy (NCBI): domain Eukaryota; kingdom Metazoa; phylum Arthropoda; class Insecta; order Lepidoptera; family Crambidae; genus Pyrausta; species Pyrausta aurata. The sequence goes on along the minus strand of OY757275.1, from coordinate 4,533,193 downwards.
AATCTACCACAGAAAAACTAAGTCAGCCTCTAATGAAACGACACGAAATAAATATTGATCGACAAATTCTTTCTAACCGTATTCGCCTTAACGGGTAGCCAGCAGTAGCAGCTTACTAATTTAATTTTCTTCACATTTTTTCCTTGGTAGCCTATAAAACGGCCAATCAGTAGTGTTGTAACTCGTTAAGGCGACGTTTCGCAATGATTTACTGACGGACGCCGGTGACAGATGGCAGGATGGACGGCGCCATAGGTCGACAAGAAAAGACAACACATTTAGTATGTACTGATTTTAGTATTTTCTTGTCGTTTTATACATATTTGAGTGAGGAGCTATCATAAGTGCGCCTTCACATTAGAGCGACAGCAGAGGGTGCCATACATAAATCACAGCGGCGCTGCTGCCGCGCTCGTTTGCTACCTTTTATGTATGAAATTATCAGCAAAAGTCACCTCAATGTGAAAGCACTCTAACTATTATATACATAATACAAAAGTCACCTCATATCAGCCTCTGAAAGGTGTTTTTAGAAACAAGTTTCATTTCGATTCCTTAACCAACAAAGTTAATTTTTAGAATTGCAATTTATACGATTTAACGATTTCAATATCTGAGTTTCAAGTTTTTTCTAAAGCAGTGCGACCCGTGCTTGGTTTATGTGCTTCAAGAATTCAGCCATTATATTTTTATTTAGAGGGATTATGTTCAAAAATAGGCTTTTGCATTTGGGTACTATGCCACTTAACTTTTAAAATCTTATGTGGCATAAGGTACATAATATCCTTAAAGATGAAATAAGAAACCAAAAATTGCGCACGGGCGGGATTCGAACCAGCATCTTTCTGGCTTACCGGGCCAACTGCTCTTCCAATTGAGCTACCGTGCTGTCGGTCCAGAAAGATGCTGGTTCGAATCCCGCCCGTGCGCAATTTTTGGTTTCTTATTTCATCTTTAAGAATATAAATATGACACTGTGAACATTCTAAAACCATTAAATAATATCTATTACAACAGGTATGATATATGTACAAATTAATTGACGTGTGATGTGAAGCTTTGATAGAATGTCTGGTTAGACAGTTTTTTTTGAGGATTCGTTTTTTTTATTTCTTTTTATATTCACGGTTAGAAACATTTTCAGTGTCTTATCAGAATATCGCTCCCCTGCTATAAAATAATTGTAAGCCGAGTTGGTGACGTGTGTTCTTAAAACATTTAATGACATATTGATGTATTTAACTTAATTGCACTCAAGTGATGTGTTTCTTCTATTTGATCTGCCAAAGCTGCCGTAAAACCATCACTTCTCAGAAGGCCTATTGTGTCTGTTCGCTGACCCGTTAGTATTTAGTGCTTAATTGATTAGTAATCGACTGTTGAAACTACAGAAAAACATAATTTGAAACGAGCCGCTAGGTCATTTATTTCAATAACTGTCTAGCTTTTTACATTTATCTCGGTCTAGCCGGCCAATTATCGCATTCATACGATATAATATGTATGAAAATGTTTTAGGAAAATAAGAGGATATTAACTTTAGTATCTGTCTTTTTGAAATTTTTGATGTGACATTTGTGTAAGTATGGGTAAAGTAATATAATAGGTATATACTGCTACAAAGCCGAAAGAGTTTTTGTTTTTGTTTGGTATAAAACTATCTAATAGTGGAGGCTGTCTGTACGCAAATAAACTCAAATTGATGTACAGCAGCTTAGCAGTAGGTACAAACGTCGATTTGAGTTTTTATTTAAAATTTGAGTCGCGCGCCTTTCATTATAAGTACTTGAAGCTTATGTAAAAAATTGAGTCACCTTAGCAGTTTGTATTTCGGATTGCTATCGTCCCTAATTATCTGAAATAAACATGAAATTAGTTTCAGATTTGCGCACTATAGGCAGATCAAACTTTGAAAGAAAAAAGAGAGGGAAAATAACTTACTTTGTACTTTTAAAGTAGTAGTATTTGTTTTTTTTTTATATTTAATTAATATTTTTTTACTTCGCAAAAGAGTTCACAATAACAATAAATATAATAGTAATAAATTACCAACGCGTGCGCAAGTGTGTGTCACACGCGGCACCGTGACGGATCCGATACGATATCACTCACTGTTTCATTGGTTTTCCTTCTTCGATCAACTATTCCTTGGATATTGCATGAGCACGTTACTTAAGGCGTTTACGTAAGTACTAAAATTTCTGTAAAGATACATCGCAAATAGATCATCGACACAGCAGCAGAGTGGAACAATGCAAGAAGACGCCGTGAATAAAGGCCTTATGTAGAAATTGTAATTGACATTAAGTCAATATTATGTTTGATTGCTCTATGTATCCACAGAGTGACTTTGCCTAACTATTGCCAAATTTTAGGAGATGAATAAGAAGACCATAAACACCTACAACTTTCACTATGGGGCTATCTTAATTTTGTCAGATTCTCTATTGAGAGTAAAAGTTTAAAGTATTGATGGTCTAATTCACCACCAAAAATTTGGCAACAACTTGCATATGTTTAAGGTCGTGCTCGTGACTTTAGCAAGGAAACAAGAGGAACATTATGTAACATCTTTTCGCAATAAGTATTTTGCGTGATGTTGCAAATTTAAATGTCAAGAAGTAGTTTTTTTTAATCTTCTTAATACTTCGAAAGAGTGAAAGATATCATTGAATTTAGTTTTAAATAGCGCATTGGATTTTTATTATCGTTCGAGCATTAAAATGTCAATTGTAACTTGTAGCGTACGCCCTGATCAGTGGCCTTACTCTGGACACAAAACCCGATCCAATGATTATAGCCATCCCTGTCACTCATACCAAGCCGAGTATGCGTGTGACGGGGATGGCTATATTCATTAGATCGGGTTTTGTGTCCAGAGTAAGGCCTCAGGCTTTAATAATGTGTCAATGCTATATCCTATAGTAGATGAGCGATGACATAATTCTACTGTTTCATTGGTTGCCTTCAATCAAATAATTGGCACAAATCTTCGATCGACACGCGCGATCGATTCGGTCAGCCATCGATTTATTGACTGAATAAAATCAAAATGGCCGCCACGTGGAATGGTTACGATAAAATAAAACATAACGTATTTTTATAGTAATCTTGCGTTTTACTTTACACAAGTAGAAAAAATGTTGATATATTTTCGTATCTAAAAAAAAATCTGTATTTCATACACAGGTATAATGCTACAAAAAAATAAAAAATATAAACGTCGCTGAAATAAAATAATTTTATTACTTATATTATGTATACCTACGTCAGGGCCCCTATTTTTGAATCACTCGCTTGGATATGGCGTGTGATTTTCGTTCGAAAACACATTAAAAATCAACGGAAATCACTCAAAATGTAGACGTGAGTACTCACAAAATTAAGCAATGATTTTTCAAATCCTTTTTATGTAGATTACAACTGGTTTTCATTCCAAAATTCGACTTTCAAAATCAAACATTGAATATCACTCGCCATCTTGACGCGAGTGATTCAAAAATAGGGGGCCCAGGTCACACTTAATTTTTTAATCAAACCATTTCAACCGTAATTATAAAAGCAATTAAACATTTCTTATTTCAATATTCTAAACCAAACTTTGATATTGAAATTATAATTATTTTTACGCGGAATTCATTATGCCCTTAATTAATTTAAACGCTTAAATTTCATTATCTGATTTGCCACACTTCTATTGTTTTAAAAGACGAAGGTGCTATTATAATTATGCAATACCTGAAATTAGAATAGAATATTGATTATTTGCTGAAATCATGTAACAAGTAGGTACGTATCAAAATGTTAAAACGTACAGTCTACGAGTACCTACTTTTATTTCTTATAACAGTACCGTTACCATGAGCACACCCCGGACACTCGGAAGAAACTTTTCGTTTTGGCCATACATTGACAGACGGCGTGTTGCATAGACGCTGCGTTTGTGTGCGTCCTATAAGGGTTGACAAAGTCTGTTACACCGGTCATAGCTCTTTTCACTTAAATAAACAGATACCTAAACAACGTAATTTACTTGAATTTAGTATACAACGTAACAAGCACTCATTTTCGTAATGTCATATTCACGTGGTATCGTGGAGAAATAAAAAGATAGTATCTACTTTAGCAACGCCTAACTGCACTGATCACATAAATATTACAATTATAATTCCTTAACTACACAGAATTCTAAAGAATGTTACCTTTACCTATCGTTTTTAAAGTTGTTCACTGTAACTGAATAGTTAGAATAGGTTAATTATGGTTGCATATTTTGTATGAAGTTACTTACTGTCTCTCATCTTTTGGGAAACGAAAAAAGCTTCTATCGGAGTCATTTCTCGAGGACGAAAGACCCCCGTACACTGCACAGTACCTAGGCATCTCTCGTACACAAAACTTTGTTCTTCCGTTAACGTCGCAAACATGCGCGTGCCATGCCCGCTAGGCGGTCCCCTAATGAGATCCCTAATTCCGGCGCGATAGTGAGGTAAGTCAGACTAGAGAGGGGAGGTGAGTGGCCGTTCTGTATGTAGTACTATTATATATTCTGTGCCATGAGTTTACGTCGGTTTTTACTCGTTAGCGACGACGTAACTTTTTGTATGGAAAATTTTAGTTCTGCAAGTGACCGCTAGGGGCGCTGTGCAATTATCCATAGACTCTTTCACGTAGTCGCTAGCGAGTAAAACTGTCGTATACTCATGGTAACGGTACAGATCTCATAATTTACTTGACACTTTTAAGTGCGCCTTCACATTAGAGCGACAGCAGCGTGACAGCAGCGCGTCCGCTCTAATGTAAAGGGCTTACTGCTGTCATTTATGTATGAAATTGACAGCAACGCGACTGTCGCGCGACCGTCGCGCTGCTAAAGTCGCCTAAGTGTGAAAGCGCTTTAAGACTTGACGTGGTTCTATCTTATCAGTGTGTTGTTATTACGACCTACGTAAAGAAAAGCTATGTTAAGAAAAAAATGTGTCGCAAAACGACGACAAGAATGTGACGTATTCCTTAAAATTTTCGAATATGGAACGGTTGACAAGTGGTTCATGTCGCAAAATATTTGTTTGTGATGTCAGTTCTAGTAGTTAAATGATCTTTAGTAGATAGATAGATGGGATATCAAAATAATGGTAAAGATTATTTATTTTCCATTATTTATATATCAAAATAATGGCATAGATATCCCATTCGATATCCCATACAATTTCATTGTCCTTAAGTAAAATATAATAAGTTCATAGTTGAATAATTTGTGTAGCATAGCATACAGAAAAAACGAAAACCATCATCATCATTATCGGCCAAAGACGTCCACTGCTGAGCATAGGCCTCCCCATAGGTTTTCCACAGCGACCAATTGCAAGCGTCCTACGCTGCGCCTTTGGTCGAAGGGTCTCCAATCTAGAACTTTTCTGCCCCAAACGGCCATTAATTCTGCAAACACATATAAATATGCAAATATGTTTTTGATATAAAGATTGTAATATGTTATGTGTACCAAATAAATAAAAATAAAAAAACAAACAGGTGCCGATTTTTTAATTTAATCGTTATCTAATTACTTATGTTGTTCTAAACCATTTTTTCATCGCTACATCTCTTTTATAGCCAGAACCTTCATTAATGCTTAAAACTTAAAAATTAATTAACTGCTTTAACTCGTCAAGTATGTGTAAACGAGACACAATAAAAATTCCATTGTTATGCGACTCTCGGCATTCGTTTGATACCTGACTGATTAATTAAAAAACTTTAAATTTTTGCTACGTAAATGTTTCGTAATATTTTCTTAAAAAACGTCATTCACCACTACGTACGTTCCGAATCAATTATTTTCCGTTCCATTTATTTTTATCAATAATAAATATAATACGCATCGGTGGTAGGTACTTGATTTGAAATGAAAATATTTGACGTACCGTAGTTGAATTCAATCATAAAACATAGTTTATCCGACGTCAAATTAAACACACATGAATTACAAATTGTAATATTTTATCGAAAATCCATCGTCGTCTCTAATCAACCATGTTTTATTTTCCGATATTAAAAAGTAAATAAGAAAAATGGTTGTGTTACAGTGTAGGTATTGATAAAGTATAAAAGTTCTGAGCATTCAGAAATTATACTTAAGTTATAAGTATTCAGAACTAAGAACCAAATTTTGAAAAAAATATTTGGAACTGAATAAACGTTTTTTCTTTCTTTTATTTTTATTATAATATGGAGAAAACCGTAAATTCGTCAGAATAATAGTAATATAAAATAAACAATAATTAGATTGTTTTAAATGTAGTAAAAAATGCATTCTTAGCAAGAAGTGAGTTGGGAAAAAAAACAGTTGTGGTTACTGCGGTTCTATTTTCTTAGCTTTAGTTGAAGATCATTAACATAATGTAAATGACAGACCGACAAACATTCAAACAAGCCAGACCATCACGAAAAAATATTTAGTTGACATCTGTGTTGAAACATAGATCATTACGCAGAAATCGATAAACCTACACAATCAATCAAATAGGTGACGACACGTCATTTATCAAAACAATAATTAACAACTCCCTAACGTTAAGAACCGTAAAAATAGACGTTTCCGTAAAAAATAGCGTTAACCGACGTTAATTAAAATCGCTAATTGGGTTAATGGTTAGGCTAACCGCAGACCATACAGCTGTAACTTTGCTAAATAGGAAAAACTAGTCGATAAATTGATATAATAGAAACACTTTTGCGCTTATACATGGTGGCTTTCTACAAACGCTAACGCTTGTAGAGTCTTGTTGCGGAAGAAGAGAAAATGAGGCTAAAATTAGAGAATGAAGGGTATCAATCATTAGCCCAGGAAAATATATAATTATTATGTAATTTTAATTAATAATTTTAATTATCTGATTTGTTACATTTACCTTTCTTTTCTGTATTAGGATACAATAAATCTAGGAGTGCATTTGAGTTTCGATGTAAGTCGGGAAGAACTTTTGTCAATATTATTTGCATTACAATCAATGAGTGTTATAAGTTCCATTACAAATAAGTTTTTTATCATTCATAATACTTTTACTCCTAGCTCCCAGTCAGACCGTTATGGTTAATTAATATAAAAAATAAAAATATTTTTTTATTTTTTATGCATTGACCTAATGTCGCACCTAATGTCAGATGTAGATTGTGGTCTATGATGGTACATGGATCGAAACTTACTTCTTAAAATATACTAGCGTTTCCCTGCAGCTTCACTCGCGAAAATATGAATTACAGTCTATGGCTATTCCAATGTACGATCTGTTATATCAAAATCCATATTACAGTAGTTTTTGCGTGAAGGAACAACAAATATCCATCCTCATAAACTAACAAAAAAATCCTTCGGATGTTGAGAGAGCAACCTCGCAACATTAATAAGGTGACGCAGAGCACTTGCAAAATTGCTTGGCTTGCCAATGTGTCGGTGGCTGAGTGGTATAGGCATGAACCCGGATAGTGTAAGACACAGGGTTCGATTCCTTGTCTAACACAGTTGATTATCACAAGTGCAATTTATATTACCACAGTATTATCAAAGTTTTATTGTTAGTGCAAAATTTTACTTTACTTAATCAGTCAGGTATCAAACGAATGCCGAGAGTCGCATAACAATGGACTTTTTATTGTGTCTCGTTTACACATCCTTGACGAGTTAATATTATTATACAGTTTAAGAGTGTGTAACTCGCTCTTTGCTACGTTTGCCGGTACAATAGCCTTTATTACTTTACCACTTCAATTTTCTACTAAGATATCAATAAATTTTAAGTGTCCGGTATCACGGAATTTGTTAGACGAAAAAACTGTTTTGCATACAAAGGCCACATTAACCTATGACAGCGTTAAAATGTAGCATAGACAATTAGATGTTTTTTTTAATTGTCGTGGCTTGATACAAATGGGTCTGTAATTAGTTGACATTTGTATAAAATTGCCACATAGATGCGGATATAATAGGTTAATGTTTCAAATGTAACGGAAACAAAAGTTTCCTTCATATATTTTTTTAGACTTATCAATAATGAACTTTTGCATCAATTTAATAAATATATCGTTTAGTAAACGGGTTTCAACGAAAACTGGTCATAGCATACTTTTAATCTAATTTTGTCCCAACTACAATCACAACTTGGGATATCGCCACAGAGATGCGATTGTTCTTTAGTGTATTTTTTTTTTCAATTCAACTATTTACTCAAAACAAATATTTTTGGGTTAATATTGCTAATTGAATAAGGTTTTTTTATGGATTACTAACGTCGGATAAAGTATATTAAAACAAATAACCGTCCGTCACTTTAATACATAAATCTTTATACTCGTATGATGCGAATATTATGCAGGTATCAAACTCAGGTACATTGAATTCAACACTTGTACGTATTATAATAAAAGGGTGTGACTCAAAGACCATTTACTCAAATCAGAAAGGGCATTTTCCCAGTAATTTTTATGGGTGAGCGATATTCATTAATATGCAATAAAAGATTTTGAATATTCCGGAAACCTCAAAATTGAATTAACCGACTTATATAGGTTTGACTGTTCATAAAAGCTTTTTTGACTTAATTAAATCATTGAAATGTCACTATGAATCTAATAAGATATTAAGAACTCTTGAGTGTTTGTTTATACAAAAAACTAGCTTTTCATCTATGGTTTTTACCATTTAGATAAGCTGAACAGATGTTTTTTTAAGTGGCCCTGTCCTTGTCCTACACCTTTTTTTGAAATGTTGTGATTTTTGCATAATGGTAAGTATAGATAGCTGTAAAAACTCACTGTTCGGAGATCCAGCCCTGAACATAGGGTTAGGCGCCATCCACGGGAACGCTCCAAACGGCCACGCGGGCGGCGGGGCGTGCCCTTGGTACAACCGCGGCAGCAACGGCTGCGGCACCACCACCCCACTTCTGCTCTCAACCTCTTCAGGCTCTCTATCATCTCTCTCATCAACGTTCGACTCAACATCCTCAATATCGACATCACTGTCGTCAGAATCAGGCGCTGCGTCTGTGCTCTCAGCGTCGTTACTGGCAACATCAGCTGTGTCTTTTGCTGGGGTGTCAGTCTTCCCTCCGAGAAGAGAGTCAACGCTAAAAGATATTCGGCCCTTCCCGCCGCTTTCGGCGGTGTCGGCCCGCTCGCATTCGAGCGACGTCTTCATTTCATCTGCTCTGCATTTCAAATTTTCAAATCCACGTTCTATTTTACTAGTTCGATTTCTATTATAACGTCATTGCTCCTTTGTTTTTTTTTATTGCTAGTTAACTTTGCGCTTTGATTTTCTTTTTTTATTGGGGTTGAGTTTTACACTGACATTTCTTTTTTAGTTTTTATTAATTTGGAAGCTGGCACGTGCAATTTTTTTGCAATGTTTTAAATTGCACTGCTCTAAGATTTGCGCAGTTTCTTAGTTGCGTTGTTTTGGTGTCAATTCTTACACTGTATTTTTTTAAATATTTTATTGACTCTTGAAATTGCACATGCAAAATTTCCAAAATTTTCGCAATGTTCCAACAGCACTGCTTTTCGATTCTCACTCAGCGGATTTCAAAAGCTAGAGTCAACCATTAGGGTCACGTTAATTTGCGCGTTCCTAATCAAATTACACTCGCGCCGTGTTCCAAGTCAATACACTTACAGTCACAGATTAGCACGATTTGCGACACGGTGCAGTTCGAAAATTCAAAATGGTCTCGATCGCGGTCGCGTTCGGAAACGTTCGCGTTCCCGCGTGAGTTTCGCGTGAAAATCGCGCTTGCATTGGGGCGAGCGATCGTCCGCCACTCCTCTTCGAACGAGACGCAGCTACCGACCGAGGAATTTTAATAAGCGGCGCGGAGCGAGCGAGACGGCGATACAATCCGACATGTGTGTAAACGCGATATTGAGTAGGCGGGGTCCGTCGCGCTCAAATTAATAGTCTCTGTGGAATACGCCTTATACTGCGCCTCTACAACAACGCCAATTTGAATCTTATTTCTATTGCAATTTGATAGATAATTGAATGATTTTGTGCGTGATAAAATGACGTATCGAATCCAAGAATGTCAGATTGCAGTGGCTATTGTGTTGAATGAAAAAGGAGTAAATAGACTGGTGCTGTAGGCGGGCGTAGAAGGGACTTTACGATTTAATTATTCGCGAATGCGAAGGCATTTTGTAGCGAGCTAATGTCTCATTGTCTCATTAATATATCTCGGGCGTGCCGGCCATGTTTGATTTGTTTGACGGGTAGGTGAGAACGGTTTCTGAACGTGTCTTTTGACAGTTCGAGAGTGTGGTATGCGTTTGGCGGTTGCGACTGAATGAATTGATTTTGAATTTGGAATTCGAACTGGCTGATAGATTTCTGGGGGTAGGAAATGGTTTATCGATTGGTTGGCTACCTTTGATTTTAGGCATGGCTGAGGCATCCTTTTTCAATATTTGGACGCTATTAGTTAATTATGATTAGAATTGGAGGTGTTTTAAAGTATTCGCAGTATTTTCACAAGCGTATTGTTTGCTGAAATTAAATTGGTATAATTTACGTATCTCATTGAAAATTTTGGACTTGCTTTTGAATACAGAGCTACTCGTATGTTGGCTATATAAAATTTTACTATTGATTATTAGATTCTAAAGTAATTTTATTGGAGTCTATTGAACATTTGTTCAGCCAGACAACGAATCTAAATACAGCTTATAAACTACAATCCTACTCTATCGCACTAAAAATCTTAATAAACTAAATAAACATAAATAATGTTTTATTTACTAAAACCTTATCATTCAGAATTTCAGGACAATACTACATAATATATCACACAAACTGTTGTCTATTTACTGAAGTACTTATTCTAAAACTAGATTAAAAGTAAGCACGACAAGCCTATTTTAATTTTGATATCACTATCTTCCCATCTATAAAGTCGTCTCTATCACAAACATCTCCAATGATCAAAGCAATTTGAGAACTCGTAAAAAATAGATCTCCTTGTTAGCGAGCGTCAGACATAAAGTCAACAGGATCAAATCGAGTCATTAGTGTCGTGTCACTTAGCGCCAAGTTAATCGCATTAACTTCGTATCTGCCATCTCTTTGTGCATCGTTTGGGACTTCCCTATCATCACCATCTCACGTTCCAAAATCAACTTTAGGGTCGTCACATTAGAGTAGGAAATGAGTTGGCGGTGATATAGCATCGGCGAAATTGATGTCAATTCGCAAATATTAACAAAGGGCCATCCTTACCCCAAAATTTCGCGCGCGCAATTTTGACCGTTATCGCTTAGAGATAAGGTGTGAATGTCTTTTTTAGGGTGTGTATGCACGTCCCCCAGCCAATTAATGTAATTTAATCGCACAGTGGGATTACGGGCGGCTTAATTGAAAGAGTGTAATGACGATGTTGTGCGCCGGGGCTTATAGGCTGAGATTTGGACAAACATTGGCGTCGGTGGGAAAAGAGATTCCTGTTATGAGGTTTCGGATTTGTTGATAGTTCGGATATTGCTTTGCGATGTTTGATTAGGTGGTCTTCGGTTCTGTATTTTATTGTAGCGGCAATTTATTTGCTTTAATAAATAGCTGAGCTTTTAAGATGTAGATTATGAATTGCTATTATAAATAAATATGTACTTAATTATATTTTTACTTTAAATAAGCAATAAAACTTAACCTGTCTTTTGGGGTTTACCGCATTAGGGCACTTAATTTAAACGAGCAAGTGCAACTGTGCAATTACTAATACTATCGCGACTCTACATTTTTGTTAAAGTCAATATGTTTATACACATTTAAACTTCGTGGTAAGAAAGCGTGTAATAAACGCCTAGTAAAAATCGAATATCACGATTATTTAATTAAGCGTGCTTCTGACATCTGCATAAAATATATCCAAGTCGAAGATCCTCTGGATCTCTGTGGCAATAAACGCCATACGACCCCACTGAGGGCTCGTAAGGAACGAGCTTAACTGAATTTATACCGAAATAATACGAGAAAGGGCAATCTTTTTAAATAACGACTTTCATATTCTCGAGTGGCGCGGTCAATTTACCCGGGATGGGACGGTCTTTGGTTCCGCGTTTGAAAATTTTAAAAAAACGTGGATAAGCGTAGAAAGAAAAGAGGCTAAAGACAAAAATGTGACTGACTGGCCGCGTAGAAAGAAAAAGTATAAACCACTTGCAAAAGTTACTGGCCGTATAGAAGATTTGCAAAAAAAATGTTATTTTACGTACCTACCTTTTTGTTTCCTTTTCAGCCAGTATTATCAGCGTGTTTTTTTTTATGAATTGAGTCGACCTAGCTAATGCACTTGAACCTTGTCCAATTAATAAACTAAAACGAAATCTCTTTTTACAAAAAACCTCAAAATTAGCTATTTTTTTAATATAAAGATATAGTTAGAGTTAGAGTAAAATACAAAACAAAACATCGGAAGGACAATACAATGACAATACTTTAAAATCATGGCTGCTAGGCGCATAAGCAATTTGCGGGACGTATAATTTATCAAGAAACATCTCTATCAATACAATATAAACTTTGTAAATCTTCGTTTTTATACACGATGTGGATCACATAATTTATTAAATTACGAACTTTATGACTTGATCAGCAAATGTGTGCGGAATAGATGAAAGAGCATCACAATTAGCATTCTTGTTTTAAGTAAAAATATTCGTGCTCCTAAAAAGCTGAACCGGCCTTTCATGAAGAGCTCACTCTTGCCCGATTTGATTTTTTTAATAAAAAGCGGGGATGATAGTGAGCGGGGGTGGACGCGAGCGGCCATTACTCCCGCGAAATGAGTTTTCAGTTGGCGGGACTTTTTCTTTTTTTGTGTTAGACATAGGATGCTGTTTGCGAGTCGGTCGCCTAATGGGAATGGCACGGCTGTATAACTTTTATTCTACGTATAAAGGAGCTATGACAAGCATGACCAGATTGTGAGGTATTCCTTGAAATTTGAATGTCGAATTTGAAACCGTTTGTATGCGTTGATGCCAAGCGGCGTGAAATCATGGTGTAAGAAATTTATTCGTGGTGTCATTTCCATACGCGAGTAACGCTTGATCAATGAGTTCCCTTTATGGATTACATCCATCCATGAATTTGACACAAAAGTTTCAACCATCCCACGCGAAAGAAGGTTAAAAAGGTAGAAAAAATTCATCCTAAAGTATCTTACGAAATATTGTAGAGCCGTTTGTTTATGTACAAAAAAGTGTTCGCTACCTTTGTTTTTTTTTAACTTAAATACAATATAGTAACACCCTGTATGCACAGTAAGCGCAATACAGCAGCAGCGACTAACAAAAGTGCGTTTGCGATGACATCGGGCATAGGAAAATTGCTTTTTGCATTGCTGCCTTTTGAAACGACTCTCTTTATGGATAATTGTTGCTATAGTCAGCGCGTTAGCAACTGAGTCTTGAGGCCGTAATGTCAATAGAGATATGATTGTACAGTTATGTTTGACGCTAAATTTAAGCGAGATAGACACGACACTGACAGGACTCAATTGGAAACACTCCGACTAAAGGAGTAGTGTTTTTGTTGAATAACAAAGAGTTTATTTTACCATCACTCTACTAGTGGTCGGTCTAAATGTCGATAGTACTATAGAGATGTTTAACTTTTCATCGAAAAACAAATACCACTATCTCAAACTATTTTGCTGTAAGTTACAAATGGAATCATTAAAAGTTAAATAGCCCTAACGTAAATTTGGTTGCCTACTTTATGTATATTCCATCTAAAATTAGTAGCTTTATCTTAGAGTTAGTAGGTCACCCACAGTTTGGAGAATATGTACATGTGTCTCTGTAACCGAGGACGTGGAAGTAAGTAATTTGACAATCAAAGGTTTTGACAAAACAACGATGCCGATGCTTTTTCCAAATGTTGCAACAGCTTTCACAGTTGCCATCACAACGCTGTTTGTATCCACACCGGAAAATCTTGATGCATCGTTCCAACTCGAATCGTTTCCCTCGGAATGATGGCTTTATAATGACATTATTGGTTTAAATAAACGGTTCGTAATACGCAGGGTAGAACGAAATTACAATAACGCGCGCCGTTTCGCGCGGGAATTGGTGACGCGGGCGAAATAACCTCTAACGGAAGGCAGGGCTGGTAGGTTGACACTCGAGACAATAAAATCTATATACAAAATAAAATAAAATAAAGCGATTTATTTCCATTGAACTACTAGGCGATGAGGCAATCAGAAGATCACCCAGTTAGGATAGCCCTAAATATCCTGATCCAACCCAGAGGCCGAGGCAGACCACCCGCCACCTGGCTAGCCAATGTGCTGAGAGATCTGAAGCGAGATAACCTTCCTACCCAGACAACCCAGAACAGAGCTCTCTGGCGCAGATGTACTAGGAGACCCGACCCCAGATGAACTGGGAATAAGGGCTGGAAATAATGATGATGATTTCGATTGAACTACTATTACTAGCGTATGGAATTGAGACCACGAACAAATCTTGTTGAAATGTTCAAATTGACGTCACTTGTCGTCAACTCATACAAACGGTTTCATATTCGAAATTCAAATTTCAAGCAATACGTTACAATCTTGTTATGATAATTTGCGAAACATCTTTTGCTTGGCATTAGCTTCTATATACGTAGCGTAATTATAACAACACATTGCTTGTGATTGAAATTGGTAATAATTACAATAAAATGTGAATGTGAATGAAAGACAGAGGCTTTTCTATGTACGTAACTAGTAGTAGGTACAAGCTGTTCCCATACTATTGTTGGTAAGAAAACAATTGTAATTTCAGTTTTCACTGGTGATCCTATTTTTGTGTTGGGTTAAATAGCCTTATTTAAATTGCCTACGTTTCAGCTGCATTTGCGACATAAGAATGTTACTTACAAAAACTTTAATCTTTTTTTTCTATCCGAGATTTTTTTCAAATCGTAATATTGGCAACCCTGCTAGGGGTGGCAACACTCCGAAATTATGCCATTCCGCGGGGTGGCAGCAGACGACTTTAATTTCGCCGGGAGCGTTTTATTTTTCCAATTTATCATCTCCGCAGCTTCATTTTAATTTTTTCCTTAAATTAGCGAATAAAAACCGACGGTAATGATTCATTATTCTTTTTATTACTGTTCATTAGCAGATAAAGCGTTTTCAAGTGATTATTACTAGGAATAAGTGTAGTTTAATGATCATTTAAACTTTTTGTAATAATAGAGAGATTGTGTGTTAGAATACTTTTTATTTAATTAGTACAAGGCTATAAGAGTTGTGTATTTGCGATTCCGAAGGTAATAAATCAAGCATCATGTTCTTGTTCATTTTTTTATATTTAATTGCTATGTACATTAATGTAAGGTACTTTTTCAAAATATTTATTTATTAGGTTTTATAAATATATAATTAATATATAATTATTGATTTATAAATAATTTAGCTATAAATCAGTAAGGGTTAAAACAACAAACCAAACTTTGTTCACAAAATTAACTACAGCAGCAAAATGGAAAGTCGTTTAAAAAAAAAAAAGACATTGTTAAAGGCTAGTCGTGTCCGGGGCCGAAAATAAACATCCTAAAACAAGCAAACATCAAGCTCCCACTTAAGCACATCACATAAACAAAACCAACACAACTGGACCTCCAAACTTTTTTCGTTGACGAGCAAAAAGTTTCAACACCCGTAGCAGCCCGGGTCTGTATAAACTGGCCGTATTAAACGGTGAGCAAATATTTTCTGAACAAAGAACATGTAACAATTTTGAATAGAGAACGGTGATGTTCGAAATTCAAATAAAGAGGGCGCCACCTAGCCGGAGATTATGGAGTTTTAAGCGCCATTCGTGTGTTTGCATTTCAAAAATGGAATAGTGTGATGTTTTCGCATTAGCGCCTTTTGAGTGAGCTCGGGAATACATCGTGTGTGGTCTGAATGTGTGGATGTATTTTTCCGTTACTAACAGTTTGATAAATTAGCTAAATGCGAACTGCGTAGTTAGTAGATAGTTAGTTTTTATGGTCATTATGTTTGGGAATTTTCTCGTTAAATGAAATGGGATTTCACTGATTGGCATATTAAATTACAAAGGTCACAAAATTAAATTGTATTTGGGAGTTATTAACATATTTTATTCCATACTATGTATATTAAAGAAACCATAAAAGGTTTTTTCTAAATACAAAGCGGCAGTCTCTGTCATCTTTGAGTAAAGTATCATTAATTCGGTTTTTATAAAGACTTTTATAACTCAATTGACTATTAAATAATATTTTATAGACGTTTTTGCTGTTCCATAAACACCGACACAAAAGACTACAAGATAATCTTAGGCAGTTTCGAAATCACATTTTGGATCGAGCCAATTTTCAACGCGTGCTCATACACACGTGCAAAAACATCTATTGTAAACGAACACCTTTAGGAATCTTAACAAATACCATCCAAAAAAAAACGGCGATAAACAACAATAAAAATTTAACCGTCTCGATATTTTGCGTACACCAGAATTCTAACTAAAGTCGTGACTCTATACAAATAAGGCCGGTATTCGAAAAATCCAATTCAAATATTAGAAAAATCTCAGTTTGTCTCTTTCAAAAATGACGTCTTTCTTCTGAAGATATCAAGATAATATTAGTGGCTTTTAAATCCTTGTATGAGATCAATGGATACCCATTCAAATGAATGAAGGGGTCTTGAATAGGTGACGTTTTTCCATCCGATGGTTTCATGTTGATAAATACGCGACTAATCAAATTATTTATGGCATTAAATAGAAATAAAACAGCGGCAGATGCTGGCTGTTAAAAAAGGGATAAAAAGTTTTGAACTCTTCGCAAACTCATTGTTGATTCTAGTTGACAAGTTTTATTTTTAAAAGCGGTTGTGTTTAAATTTTGAATCAATTATACCCGTGAACACGTAAGGGTTGAATAAAAAAATAAAATCACAGATTTGAATTGAATGTGTATGTCCATCAAAATCTCAACTTGTAGACTAAAAGATCATGATGAGAGCTTCTTTCAGTTTGTTTTTTTAATCTCCCAAATGCATCCGTTCCACTATGTCTGAATAACACCCTTTTAGCGTTATATACGACATGGTTCCACTATCACTATCGAACTATTTTAGATCGATGCGATGGAAATAATCAACTATCTATGCAGTTAGTTATCTGCTAAAAATTTAATTATCTTTTTGCAAATATTCTTGCAGTATTAATACATACAATATTAATACATATGATAACATACATACATATACAATATTAATACATTTAATACCAAATATTCTTGCAATATTTGCATGTAGGTCGCTACTTATAAGTACACACTCATTTACTCAGTATCGAACGAGCGAACGTTTAGGGTAAACACACCCGTTTTCGCCTCATTAAGCCCGAGTTAAGGGCCCTATTATGTACTTTATGTATTTCTAAATTACCCATCACTTAATAGGCACCCACGGGGAGGCTTACCCTACGTCCATTTTACCTTGAACTCTCATGCTAAATTAAGCAAGATAACTTTAGAAACAAGAGGGTGAATTGAGAGGTCAAGCTAGTTTGGTCACGGTTTTAGGTGGGGATCTTAAAAGTGTTCACGTGATTATGGCTGTTCAAATTTAATGCTTGTTGTTCAGTTTGCGCTCAACAAGTTTGTAAATTGGTCCAGATATAGAATTTGGACTGCAGATTATGTATGTAAATAGATGACGCGAGTGTATACGGTTCTTTTATTGTGGTCAGCTGTAGGACATCAACCGCGATAAAGGCCTCATTCATAGTTTTCCGGACAGACCGGTTGGAGTAAGCGTTCTGTAACAAGCATCATTCTGTTCTGTGTTCTTTATAAGCTCGTCTGTCCATCTTGCCGGTGGTGTTGCTTCGCGTATCAAAAAACAGCGTTAACAAAAAAATACTTTAGTGGTAGCTAATTACTTTTTATTCATTTCACGCTCAACGAATCAGTCAACGAAATCGTCAATTAAAGAGAGTCATTTAAGATTTTCTATAATTGAGTAAGAGAAACAGTCGTTTTATCACAGCGCACTAATTATTGTCTCGAAGCAGTAGAGCAGTGTAATGTTTCTGGTAAGCCAACATGCTACGAAATGTCTGTTTCTCTTACTCAATTATAGAAAATCTCAAATGACTCTCTCTAAATGACGATTTCGTTGACTGACTCTATTTGCTCTTGTGACTTCAGCGAAAATTGACGTGCTTGGTTTTACTTTTCATACAGTCTACCTGCGTCATCTACGTTAGTATATGTCTGTGATTAGGATATTCCGATGGCACAAAATATATAATAGTGCCGATGGGTCAAATGGACATTTTCGTTAATGGCCCAGTTAGCTAATGGTAAAGCCATTCGTGTGGATCTAACTAAACGTCATTGTTATTTGTTGTCAGTTAATGTGGTGATAGATCATTCTGGTCCTCTCGTTTGAGTGTAATTATTGCTGCTAACTGGTGTAGGTACCTATCTATTGATGCGTTGTACATGGCACCTGTAATTTCACCATTTAAGTATTAATAAGTATTTATTAATAGACATTAATTGATTTTGTTAACTTCTTTTAGCCATTGCTTTAAGCTTCAGAGAGAAAGAGTAGAACTTGCTCGTTTATGTGGTACCTACTCACATGTTATAATATTCCCTCTGCCTGTAATCTTTTTTATTTTTTTATTAGATAGCCAGACATTTGGCTACGATCGCACCTGATGTTAAGTGACAATGTAGTCTAAGATGGACCATGTCTGCCTAGTAACAGCCTATTCACTCTCTTCTTGAAAACGTCCAAAATGTAGTTGCCAGGGAACACTTCTGCCGGCAGCGAATTCCACTCAATCGGTACGCGAAAGAAATCGTTGGGTACGTAATGATGGGATCTCTACGAGGGCAGTATTCAATCAAATCAGTAAGCAATAAGTTTAAAAAAATTACAGCATAACCAAAAACATTAATAACATAGGTTCTGAATTCGCTTTTGAATAAAATTGACAATGCTGAGATACAGCAAAAGATACAATCGGATAAACTTTATTACCTACTATGAGATAAATAACTCTGAATATTTTTTCAATGTGGTCACATTAAACGAAGCGAAACTAAAAAAATTGTGTCTCATCATTCAGCATACATATTTATGATACATACAAGGAGTCCGTTTAGCGCGGGTCTGCGACCCCAGATGTCCAAACAATTGATTGCGAGTCTTTTGTGAAGAACGGCAACCATTGTTGTTCACGGTTATAGAGAGCACTTAATATACTAATATGGGTTGTGGTGACTACACTTTTGGGTGGATTAAAAAGTCAAAAGGTATACTGAATACACCAAAAAATCTGTTTAAACAACTTTTGAGGCGAAAAATATTAACAGTCTGCGGCGATGCACATGATAACTCAACTCGGCTCCGCAACGGCTAGATGGCGCTGACAGCCTAATTCTATACCCATACAATCCTGAACCGTGATAGTTTAGGTTTCTATCTGTATTATGTATGTATTCCAATGTATGTGTGTATTCCAATGGACTATAGTCCCCGACCAATAACACCGGCAGGAAGCGCATCCCTTTTCCTCCTGATTCATTGCGCCAAAAGTCTTCTCTATGTTATGATTTCTTCCTACTCGAGAGACTTGAGTTGTTTTTGATTTGAAAAATCAGCTGTAGTTTCAAGTACAGTACCTATCGCAAAATAATTCATACCTAGACTTGTATGAAAAATAAAATACATACAACAAATAGGTATGTAGACATTAACAATTGGACTCTTAATTGCATAATTAAATGATAATTTTGTATAAAAAATTCTGGTCACCCTACCAACTAAAATGACATCTCATAGAGTGCGTTCAGAATGCGAGTCATTCCCGGTTTTAATGACCGGCTGATAGCCGTTTAAAAACGAATTTGCTCACTTCTGGTACATTAAACAATCATTCATGGCGTAGCTCGCTCTATCGCGATATGGTTTCTGAACGGTCGTGCGAACGTGTCCCCATCTCTTTCGTAATCGTTTGAAATTAGAATGCGCGAGTGCTTTTTTTTCTTAGTATTTTTTTTCTTTTAGTTTTTGCTAACGAAAAAAAGGAATAATAAAGATAAAGCACAATGTATGTACACTGATGTACAATATGTACCTAGGTATTTATGTTTTTATTAATTAAATAGCGTTCGTTTGAACATAACCATTAAAGTCATTAGGTACATTACACTAATGCAATTTTTAAGTGGCATTTACATTGAGATAATTAATAAGTATTTTTTACGTTTCGATTTTATCAAATAACACACTTTTTACGACCTAGATTTCATTAAACTTTTTAACAAGTGCAGTTGTTTAACTGATTTTGCAGGCTTAAATAATATTAATTAACTACGTTGTCAGAGGAAACCGTGTAAACATAAAATGTGATAAGAATAATTGGTCAGCAGTCAGGAAAAATTGAATAATATTAATTAATCTGCATTATTAAATATTTGTAATTAGCGCTTTTGTCCTGTTTGTTCGGAAACTATTTTTTGTTCAATTTATTCGGCATACGTGTAATTATTGTGGATTTAATTACTGCGTAATGAGTAGGTACAGTTAATCGTTGTTTCAAGTACGAAAACAGGAAAATTTTGTAACATAATAATTAGTTTGGTTAATTTTTGGAGCTGGGTAAGGAAATCATTGGCAGTTTTTTTAATGAATTCCTTGTAGCGTTGCGAAACAATCGATAGTCTGTCTATCGGTAGTCAACCTCGATTGAAAATAATCTATATTATTGATAGACCGATAGTATCTAAACTATCAGCCACTGTCACTGAAGTACTACACTAGACATCTATCTTGGCTACACTCGGGCTACAGCTATTGAATTACGTTACTAGCGTATGAAATTAACTGACATACCACGAACAAATTTCTTGCGCTGTGAAGTCACTTGCACTAAATATAGAATATTTTGTGCCACTTGGAATCAAGACATGCAAACGGTTCCAAATTCAACATTTAAATTTCAAGGAATACGCTACAGTCTTGAGTTGTGACACATTTTTTGCTTGGAATAGCTTCTCTATACGTAGTAATTACAACTCACTGCCTGCTCAGTTTGGTACAATACGTACTATCGAAACATGGCAATACTATTAAGTATCGAAACTGACTATCGTATGCACAATCGATAGTATACTTTTTAGTTGTAAGAAGCTGCTTTCCATTCAAAACTAGGATTCAGACTTTAAGTACGTAAGTAGTACTATTATATCTTCTGTGCTTTGAGTTCAAATTGTTTATTCATCAAAGTTTTAAGTTCGAATATTTCCGTAGAAACCCATTATCGTATATTATTTATCCATTTGATTTCCTTTATTCGTTGCCCTGAAACCAATATTGATAAACGCGGAATTTTGTAATTACCCCACATTGTTGTGCTAAACATATTGTTTTTTTATTGATATTTTAATATTTGTAAGAGGAAACGGGTAAATTATTGATAAAATAAAGTAGGCATAAAACTTGGAATATTTAAGTACATTATTAATCGATGGTATCGATAGGTAATGACAAGCTCGTAAATTTCATTTCATAATACTTATATATAGTATTTCACAATCAAATTTGCTGTATGAGCTCTCTCATAAGGGAGATAAGTGGTTATACTTAAGGCCAATTTCACCATAGACAAATAAGCACTAACCAATGAATAATACGAGGTATTGGACGAAAAACTCTAATGAAAACTTACTCAGACATTGTGAAACAGGCCGTTAGCCTAAAACTACATTAAGAAAACGAAACATAGATATTGGAATTTTCTTATTACCAAAAACATGATGAAGATCATCGTTTATGTAAATTTAATGACCGTTCTTTCAACGATAGTTTAGGATACTTCAGTAAGTATTGATAGTGATATGTTTGACTTTTGATTTCACAAAAGAATGTAACCCTCTACGTACGCAACGAAACATACGTTCCAAAACAAACTCAATTGGGATATTTGGACCCCAAAAAGCGTCTAAACGCATTAAGGCCATTACAAACCACTTTATCGCCCTTATACGTTGTTAGGGTTGACACTTTTGAAGTAGTCACACTGTGACTACGTAAGTGGTTTGTTTGAAGACAATTTTAAGTAGACAACTATTTATACTTCAAGGATATTTCCTCTATAGTTTGTTAAATGTGAAAGTTTATACAATTGGCTTTGTGTTTGTTGGTAAATTAATACCTTAGCCAACTGGTAACGTAAAAGAACTGCTCAATAAAAATAAAATATAGGAATAAGATCTCAGCAGATCTCTGAGTGTTACTCAATTGAGTACCTAAATACAGAAATTTCGATTTTTAGTAACCATCTTCAATTCAATAATATGGATAAGGTCGTCGAATAATAAGGTAGAGCGTTTTCAGCTTTTTTATTTGCAAAATATTTTTTTATGAACTTTAATAAACTATATATTATAAACTAAATAAATAAGGAGCACCCCTAACGTGACCCTAGCAAGGGTCGGCGGGGCCCGCACACTGATTTCGTAGCATAAATAACGCGTAGGGACGCCACTGAATGATTCGACAATTACGGGAGTTTATTGAATTACGTGGGGCCATTTGATTCCGTTTGAATATCAGTTTCAATGGTTGAGTGTCTATTTAAGTTATATTTACTTGTTAGCTGTTGGTTGTTGCCCTTTTTGAGGATAGTACACTACTTCAGTTGTTTGGGTTAAGTGAAAGTTAAGTAAGGCCAGTTTTTCTTTGCTTGGCGAATATTGTAAACAATCTTGCCATTCCTTTTAACGAAATGATGCATTATAAAATGAGATATACATAAAACTCACAACCTAGATGGGTACCTAATTCATAGTTAAACACTAAAATCTTTTTTAATGAAATATAATATTATTATTACTTAATTTTATTCACTGGTAATATAATCAATGTTATAAAAATGTTATGTTATGTTATCAATGTTATGTTATAAAACGGACTTTAAGTAGCACTTTTGTATTATAAGTAGGATTATAGATATTAATATTTAGAGAATTTTCAAAACCTCTGCCGTAGTTCTAGTGTTAAATAATTTGTCTGTGATGGTACAAAAATCTTCGTAAAAACCAAGGTTTGAAAAATTCACATATGAAATCTAAAAAAGTTATTTGTGATTAATGCAAAAAAAGCATTCAATTCTTACGTCTTGGCTAAAAAAAGCTTTTGTATCTGTGTATAAAATTAATAAATATGATTGAATAGTTGCTTACTAACGCATAACAAAAAAAGTTATTTCACTCTCGCAAACTAACGATTAAGGGAGTTAATAAAACTCGTGCATTAACCAAATCGCGATGTCAGATGACATATTTTAATACCCACCCTCCTGGGTTCGAATCCCGGGCGTCGTTAAATGCGTTTAGTCGTATTAAATATAATATTTTTCCATATCATTGTGCTGGGATGCAGACTGGGGTGAAATGGATGGTTTTATACAGTAGTGGAATAATAAAGAGAAAAATATTGATTTCTACAATTTTTCATCTCGTTAGGAAAGACTTGAATTGATATTTATAATAGGCATTTATGCCAGAATGACATATTTTTCAACTGGTATGATGAGTTCGTAATGATTTCTTTATTAGTTATGTATGATTGCAATGTTGGCGATCGAAAAACGATGATCGTATTGACGATGATCGTATTGACGGATATCGTTTTTCGTAGTAGACATCCAGTTCCTGTTCCTGTTCCAATTTTTTATATTACATGGTTCACTAAGTTTATGTTAAAATTGTTTAAAAAATGTCGCCATTATTGATTTGCTGCAGTGGCGACTTTCTATTTGTGACGTTTCTGATAGTGGTAATAACCCAAGAACAACATAACAAAACATAGTTAAATTTCAATCATATTGAAAACATTTGTCATTTAGTTCACCAGCTATTGAACTACTTACTTAATTATAGCGTATGGAAGTGACACCACGAACAAATCTCGTGCCACATGAATTGACGTCTCTTGTCATCAACTCCTAATACAAACGGTTTCCTACTCGAAATTCAAATTTCAAGGAATACGTCTCAATCTTGTCGGAGATATAATTTTTGGTTGGCTTTTGCACAACAGCATCCCCACAACCAGATAAACCATAGGCTTATTCCAGCAGTCGGTTTAACGGAGTTAACCAAACCAATAAACGCTCCCCGTCGCATTCGTAATATTTGTCAGGGCCCTATCACGTTCGTATAGGGGAGTTTTTCTTAATTTCCGTTCTGTATAATCTACTCTACAACGGTTTTACATAACTCAATCGCTTTGTTATTGCAATTGTTAATGACGTCAAGAGAAAGAAAACCGGCCAAGTGCGAGTCGGACTCTCGCACTGAGGGTTCTGTGCCAACTTTAACTGAATTAGGGATTCTTACTTCCACTTAGTCAAAATACCACATTATTTTGTTGACCGCAAATATAACTTTGTTTTTCATAGTGTTTGTATGAAAGACAAAGTTATATTTGCGGTTGATAAAAATGTGCTATATCTCAAAAACTGCTAGTTCGATTTCGCTCAAACCAATTTTCGTTGAAAGTTTATATTGAGATCTACATAATATATTTTTTCAAAATTGTCACTTCCTTAGTTCAAAAGTTAGATGGGGGGGACGCCCATTTTACCACTTTGGAAGCGTCTATATCTCAAACGTTAGGCTTTTAGAAGAAATGGTTTTAGAAACCTCAATGTCATTTTGAAAGACCTATCCATAGAGACCCCACATGTACAGGTTTGAGAAAAAAAAATTTTTTGGTTTTAGTTTCATGTATGGGATACCCCCCTTTAATATCATTTTTTCAAAATGTTTGTACCTGAATCGGAAAGCGGTAAAGAGGATACACCTACCTACCAAGTTTCAGCGGTGTGATGCTAATAGTTTCAGAATAAAGTGGCTGTGACATACGGACGGACAGACAGACAGACAGACAGACAGACAGACTTGACGAAACTATAAGGGTTTCGTTTTTTGCCATTCGGCTACGGAACCCTAAAAACGCTCCGAAGTAAGCGCTTTATAGCATTTGGCAGCGCTGACGTATGAATTACGCTAACATGCTTGACATTGCGTCGACTTACCCTGCTTTTTACTAGCAATTTTATTGAATTTAGCTTTTCGATCGCGTGATTTTAGTTTACAATGTTAAAATAAAGCTTTTAAAGATTTCACAATAATCTTATAGTGACGATTTAACCATTGCAATGCGCAGTCAATTACGGGGTTATGAAATACCCCTGTTGGTTTTGCCCGGATTTGTAATAATTAAACAAACTACAATGGACGCGATTAGAATGCGTAACGCTCAGATTATGTCGTCAGATGAGGTAGTTTAGATAGGGGTTTAATTAAAAAGGTTTTTTTTTACCAAAGTGTTATTAAAAAATGTGATTTCACTCGAGTAGAATGCAAATTTTAATTTGTGTTTAGAAAAAGTTCGAAGTAGCATTCATAACATACTTACACAGGTGTGGCCTGTAATAGGAGCATAAATTTACAAATAGGTGTTTTATTTAACCAGTGCAGTGCAAATTAAGGCACATCGTGCACATCTTAACATCGTGCCCGGCGTGCCCCAACACCTGCACGCCAGCGGATCTAATGAAATGCAGTCGATCCGCAATACAAGTGGCTGAATTCTGGGCTGCTACCTTGTGATTTCTCCATTGTGATTCCTCCATGTGGGTTTCCATCGACACGCTAAGAAGAAGATTTAACCAGTTATCAATTCTAAATATGTTTTTTTACCTACCTGTTATTGTCCCACAGCTAAAGTTAAAGCATTTTAGAGCAATTGAAGTGCAGTGCATCATAATATGTTTAAATACAAAAAAGAAATAAAAAATTTCGCTACCTCTTTCACAAACGCATCAACGACGTGGGTATCGCTTATATATAATCTATTTATTTATAAATTACAACTAATAGTCCACTCTAAATCTATTATCGCACAATCTTCGGATCATTAATAACGAGTTAAGAATGACTCCTTAAAATTGTAAAGGATCAGAGCATCTGACATCAGAGCCGGTTGCTAGAAATGAGGACATATGCTCGCCAGCCATCTTTTCATCGCTTCGCACTATCATTTATCATTAATTCCAATTCCATCATTAATCATCGAAATGAGACTTAAAGAGAGAGAAAATGAAGCGATGCTATGTTACACGAGTAAATACGATCTTCTAATGATACAATTAAAGATTAATTGTATTTCAAATTTCACAGTTTGTGAATGGACTGGCTAGTTTGATGCAGTGCCGATCAAATTTCAATTTTGAGCCGTCAAGTTTAAGTTTATATTTAAGTTTGAGTATTTCTGGCGTCGGCATGTCTAAGATGAGTGTGAAATCGCTCGCCTTTTGTCAATGATTTCGGCCAACTTTCTATCGTTTAATGAATAAAGGTGCTTTATTCTGATCTCCATTAGACATTGAACGGGTTAACTCAGTATCTCTAAGGATTTAGTGCAAATCATTCTGCAATGTGCCATGTCATCGCACCATTGACAATTTCACACATTTTACGATAATTTCATTGAGTGCTCAATGACACTTAAATTTAGTTTAAATGCTACTCAATAACTATTGGATTCTGAGTTTTTTTGTGGGCTATACTTTCACGGAGATATTTTTGAGAAATGCCTGTGTATGTTTTTTTTTATCTGAGTAAGTGTTTCTGCGATGAATTTTCGAATTTGTATCTTTAAAATATGCTTGTAGCGCAGTGGTGGCAGCTCTTTTGGTGTGACACATAAGTTAAGGCACGGTCGTGTTTGGATGGGTGACCAACTTAATAGATTTTTCCAACCACATAATTGATTTTATTAAGAGCATCTCCGTGCTTCGGAAGGCACGTTTAGCAGTGAGTCCCGGTTAATATCGGTTGATTTTAGTCATCAAGCCTTGGTCCTATTGGTGGCTTGATAAAATCTGACAGTAAGGTTGGTCACTTGCCTTACAAACACCCCCCACCAATCCGCGCTGGGCCCGCGTGGTGGAGTATGGCTCATACCCCCCTTACACTTTATATTAAAAGATTATGAGGGACCAATTATATAATATTTTTGGTAGTAGAGACATAATTCACTATGTATTTTTTTTCTGTTATTATTTATTATATGGTTAGAAAAACTGGGTTTCCAGTACTTGTTTACAAAACAATCTCGAAACTTTAAGGAAAACACAAAGCAAGAGATAAATAGCGATTTTTGTGCTATTTATTTATTGGCACTTCGGTCTTTCCAAGAAAAACCCCTTATTTTTGAACATAATAAGGTAAATAGACTAAAATATTTGTAACTACGTAATATAATAATACAATAGTTTTGAGGTAAAGTACTGGGATTTTGAGATTAATGAGTTTGAGGAGACTAATCTCTGGTATTACGATTTTCAAAATTATTTAAACACCATGGTTGGTGTAAATTGTACTTGTAAAAAGCAACCGTGACTTTGTGACAGACGAAGAATTGAACCCCGTGTCTTACGCTATCCGGGCGTATGCCTATACCACTCGGACACCGTCACTGCTTTTGCACGTGCTTTTTTTTTATTTATTTACCAATCAAAAAAACATTACAGAAATATTTAATACGAAAGTCGCATTCTAAAACCATTGAGGTTTGTATTATTATGTTTGTTATTATTTTAACGCGTAGGCTAGGTGTAGGCGTTTAATGTGAACGTGGCCGAGTGGTATAGGCATACGCCCGGATAGCGTAAGACACGGGGTTCAATTCCTCGTCTGTCTACTGCTGTGCTTTTTACAAGTGCAATTTATATTATTAAGTTTGTATGGTGACAAAACACTTTAAAAACAAAAGGTTTGGTTGGTGTTTAAATATTTTTTTAATAGCTATTTTGTTATCTATTGGGTATAAGCTACTAAATTCGACTTAGTGATAATGGTGGCCATTAAAATTTAAGTAGTACAATTTATAAGCATAAAAGCTTTCAATGTTAGCATATATGAAGAGATTTGGGTAACCTTTATAATTCATAAAAGTCAGTTTCATTGAGAAAAGTAAACAATAATTTGTAAGATCAGCGTGATATATCAAATGGGTATAAAATACGTTGTTAATCCTAACAGAAGCCACCATCCACATCAATAAACCCATCCTTAAAATCCTACTATTCATCCTACTACCACGACCTAGCGACCACGAACGCTGTAAAGTGTTCCGGGATGTAAAATCTAATAAATTATCGTAAAAATACCCGTATTTTTTGTTTTATTAAAAGGGTCACACGCTTAGTTTATTGCTTCACCGATATACGAGTACATCTAACTAATTAATAGTACAAGTGAGAGCAAGCAGTTTTATTCATCTTACAAAAAAAAACTATTTATCTTGGGCACCACACGTTAACTTGAGAATGACTGTACCGCTTTCATGATATTTTTCGTTATTTTAAGAAAACATTGTTCTTATTAACTTTTTTTTCTACTATTTTCGTAGTATTTTCATATCAGTTACCAAACTGGTTTAATAAAATATGCCTAAATTGTTGGATGTGATTGTAAATAAAGGACGAAGAAGCCTTAAATGTCTGGCTGATGTTTTGAAGCACCCCGGCTAGGCCGAGAGCTACCTACAACAAAGATCAACGGTAGCATAATAGCTCTTGTCCTATAAACTATGAATTATTGTCGCCGGGCGTAGTATATGCTGGGGTTTTTCATAAAAAAGATAAATACTAGTCAGTACAGTACAGTATGATTATGTAGCAAAAAAATTACAAAAGTACCTATAAAGTTTTACTAGAAATACTTGCTTTTTAATAAATAATAATTTTTTTAAAAATTAATATCGATTAAATATGTAGGTATGGTAGTGCCGAATTCCCTTATATATTTTTTATTTTGTTGGAGGATAAAATCGTCGTTATCCTACTAGCTAGACTATTTAAAAAAGTAAACCTATTCATTATTTATCGGACCTAACTGTTAAATATTATTTTACTATTGTTACACAATAGGCCTTATCTGAACATTAGTTGCCTGGTTACTGAGCATAACTTTGTATTTATTTAATTAATTTTAATTTTCCTTTTATGATAAGTATGGTATACCGAAGTAACAACAAAGTAACACCCCTAAATGTTGGCACAATTATTTTATTTTAGTACAATCAAATTGAGAAAAAATGAAAAAGAGACTAGAATCTTTGAGGTATTTTTATTTATTTATGATAGTAACACATACTTTAGAAGTAGAACTGATTTTAATATGAGTTCGTACATACACTTTTTAGGGTTCCGTAGCCGAATGGCAAAATACGGAACCCTTATAGTTTCGTCAAGTCTGTCTGTCTGTCTGTCTGTCTGTCTGTCTGTCTGTCTGTCTGTCCGTCCGTATGTCACAGCCACTTAATTCTAAAACTATCAGCATGACACAGCTGAAACTGGGTAAGTAGATGTATCTTGTGCACCGCTTTCCGATTCATGTACAAAAAAATAAAAATTATGAAATTTAAGAGGGGGCTCCCATACATAAAACTAAAACCTAAAATATTTTTTTTACCCAAACCTATACGCGTGGGGTGTCTATCTATGGATAGGTCTTTCAAAATGACATTGAGGTTCCTAAAACCATTTTTTCTAAAAGTCTAACGTTTGAGATATAGACGCTTCCAAAGTGGTAAAATGGGCGTCCCCCCCATCTAACTTTTGAACTAAGGTAGTGAAAATTTTGGAAAATATATATTATGTAGATCTTAATAAAAACTTTCAACGAAAATTGGTTTGAGCGAAATCGAACTAGTAGTTTTTGAGATATAGCACATTTTTATGAACCGCAAACATAACTTTGTCTTTCATACAAACACTATGAAAAACAAAGTTATGTTTGCGGTCAACAAAATATTGTGTTTTTTTGGCTAAGTGGAAGTAAGAATCCCTAATTCAGTTAAAGTTGGCACGGAACCCTCAGTGCGCGAGTCCGACTCGCACTTGTTTATATAAAAATTCATACTTTTGAAGATGTCTGTGTTTTATCTCCGAATATTGCGTATACTACTTTCAAAGGGCAACAGATGTTTAGTGCAGAGTGAAAAAAATAACAAAAGATTTAAGTGGAGTCGGTTACCAAATAATAAAGTTTAACGACACCTTATTAAGGATATATTTGTGCTTACCGAATTATTCTGTAATTTATTACAAATAACTGTTATGTAACATTACTTTTTATTATTACAATATCTTATCATAAGGAATCAAGGGTGATATTCGCGTGAGTAAAATTTTGTATGGCTAATAAAATAAATAACATCTGTAACTGAATTTGATTTTAATGATCCCCTATTCAGACTGCTGTATTGAAACTATCACATAGATAATATTTTCCAATATTATTACATAAGTTACTATAATAGAGGACAAAGTAATAAAATTCACCTATTAGCATACCATTTACAAAACATATTAAAATACATTTTTGAATAGGTTCAAAGTTGAAGATGACAAAAGAAAATTAAATTAATGGTGATTACTAACTTGTAAGTTAAGAACTTAATTACTACTTAGTTCCACTTAGTAACGAAAATGCCTTACACTGTTTTACAGAGTCCAAAGGCCCTATTTTTGAATCACTCTTTCTTTGATGAATGTTTGATTGAAAATCAGTTGAAATCGACACGGGCAGTGATATAAAAAAAGATAACACAATTTTGTTTCTACGTAGAGCTTTACTTTCGTTGACTTTTAAATGATTTCCGAAAGAAAATCACTCGGAATATTGACGCGATTCAAAAGTAGAGCTCCTGACTCCGATTATGCTTAAACGTTGATTTGATATATATTGAGATTCCGATTTGGTCATGGAAGGATACTTTCTTCAGATCTTCAAAAAATTTCGACGCAAAAAGAGAGGGTTATTAGTTTAACGTGTCTGTCTGTGGTATCGTAGCTCCCAAACGGAATAATCGATTTCCGTTTAGTTTCTTTTTTATGAAGATAATTTTATCCCGAGGGTTCTTAGCCATTTTAAATTATAATAATAATTTTCTAAACGATTTTGAGAACCGTATCTTTTATTAGTACTAATTATTATGCAATATGTCTATTCTGTGGCACCCACAAAAAACATTAAAATATTTTGGTTCATTACACACAGACGCGGGCTCAAGTTTCATACGAATGCCGATAATCGACGGACCAATAAATTATAAATATGACAGCTCTAGCAAAAACTACTGAATACGCAAAAACTACATGAATGAAATATTTCTAAAATATTATTTGAGACCTTATACCGACAGAGATAAGGACCAAAATGAAAATCACATTTAAAGATGTACAGTTAACCAAATCCTATTTTAAATTTTTGAGCGGATTGTATCTCTATGGAAGTGTTATACGGTACAATTTAAGAAAAATATCCCAAAGTATGATGAATGCAGTGTACCGACCTAATTAAGTAAATATCTGGATGCTAATTATCCATTTGTTTATTTGACACAACAAAGTATTTTACAAAAATGCGGCAGTAATGGTTCTGAAAAACTAAAATTTTTATTTTGGTATTTCATACAGAAATAAATTTATTTTCATAGAGTAATTCTCTAATTTTGATTGAGTAATTATTATATTAATAAAAATAATGCCTAAGTGATAATGAATATGGGTTTTTCCACATATGTATATTTCCCTCATAAAGTTATCAATGCATTATTCCATGGAAAGTTTATCTACTTTCCCCAATTCCATATTATAATAAATAATTAATTATAGGTTTAGTGCTTATTTAATCAAATACAATAGAACGTATGCTTTTAACGACAATTACATTTTTTTCTTGGCACGAACACAGAGAAAAGTTTTAATTTCTGCCATATTTTTTTTAAAATATAATATAATAATATATTAATAATATACCTTTGATGAAAATAGAATTCCGTGTGTACTGTACAAGTATTGCACACAGTATTACAACACGTTTTAATACAAAATCATATTTGAAAACTACTCATAATTACATCAACGTGTGAATACATCAATAAATTCCGAAAACCCACAAAACATTATCAATAACAGGATACCCTAGTTTCGGTTCATTAGTTTGCGGTGCAATTAGTTCTGAAAGTGGGCGTTGGCGGCGCTGCGGTGACCTGTGACCGGCGCCATGTTTTTTGTGTCGTCTGCGCAGGAGTCGTGATCTTTGACATGCGGAACTAGGCTGATCTTTGGCATAGTACAAATAGGACCGACAGAATATTAGTACTCTCTTGTTAATACCATTTATCGAAGAGCATTATTATTTATTTTGCACACGGCAGACACTGAAGTAAAATTATATTTATTTATTATTGATAAGTAAAATAATTGAATGGATTTGTGAAGATAGTAAATCAAAATAGTACTTAGTTTCCATTTATTTTTCATACAATTTGTTAGGTACTGGTTATTAGTATTGGACTGTGGTTCAAGTCTGTAAGCGGATATTTGGATATCTTTTTTTGCTTAAGAATTAAATTTTTGGCCTTATTATTTTTCGCAAGTTTAGAATTTATCAATTTTTCAGAATAAGATAATAAGATAAGGCTTAACTTTTTTTAATGTAATGGTCAAGGATTGGTTGTCATTGGCTATAGATGGCGGTGAGTAGGTTGGAAGACCTTTGCATAGCTGTGGGATGGTTTATGTTATTTAAAAAAAACATCAAAATAATGCCAATTATTACCTTACTTGATTCTTAATACGGAACCCTGAACAAAACACTTCATTTTGCCGTCGGCAAGTCTTTGCGGCGAAGTTAAATATCGCAGTCGTAAATATCTCGAACATAGAAAGTAGTATAGTATAGAATGACAAACGCGGATTTTCAGCGAAACCAAAAAGTTACTTTACATGTGTGCGTTCAATAGTGATGTGTATCTTATAGGGGTTCAAGTTTTATCGACAAAGTTACGATAAATCAAGTAAATTGAAACGCACTTTTAATACTTAACATAACACTTTTTATTTGATAAACAAGACAACTTCATTTTTTTAAATACAAATTGATTTATTTATGTATGAAGACTTGCTAGAAGCACTTAGACACGTTCCAACATAGACCTTACCACAGCACAGCTTCGGGACAGTTGTGTGGGCCAGTGCTGAGAAGAAGCTGTGCAAGAATTACAGTTACCTAAAAAAATCAGTCAAAAATTTATCGATACTGATGACGTCATCATTTAGTCAAGCCCTAGTGTAAAGAAACGGTTTCTTATTTTACTGAAAATACCTGAATTATTCTATAGGAAACTTTGATATATGGCTGCAAATCATAAAGGAAGTCCTTAATTTACTGTACAATTTGGCATCAGAGTCGATTTCGCTCACAAATTTTATAAAATTTGGAATTAAATTTTTTATCAATGATTCATATTTACTGGTGGAAAGTATGATTTTCGGGATTGTATCCTGGGCGCACTTCACAGTTGCTGAACGCACAAGCCATTTCATCTGAAATTGTTATACAAAACTTAAATTATAACTTTATCCATTCATAATTTTTCAAAAATTCAAGCGACGGAATCTTGACGTTTCCACTAAATCCATTATTTCTTAGAAAACGGTCTCGCTGTCATAAGGTCTTTCGCTGTCAAATCCTATAGAATTTCACTAAGTAGCACGCTCTTTATAAAGCGAAGATTTTTTCTTTCTCTATGATCTCGAACGCGTTAATATTGAACGATTTGGTGACGGGAGTAAGTTACATACTTTTTGGAGAGTTACCTTATAAATTGAAAACAAAATTAATTCTACGCACATAACTTACGTAACTACAACACATCACAATACTATCATAGTGTTCGAGAACAGTAAAAAAGTAGAAAAATATTTGTTTGTAGAGAATAGATTAATTAGATATTAGCTTGGTATTTGCATTATAATTTTTATTATTAACATTAATTTGTTATTTCATAACATTTCTCCATATCAAACATTTTATTTTACATTTTGACGTTTTAATTTATTTTATATTTTGACAGTTTTAATTTATTTTACTAGATTTTTATGCAACATAAAAAATAAGACCTACTATGCTAATCCTTTCAGTTAAGAACCAACTAGCTTTATTATTGGCAGTAACAGAATTTAGTTTTGGACCAACTTTCCTAAACAGCAATATAGCAGTTAGAGTAATTTTTAGTTTGACAATTGGTTTTGAAACATGTATATTTTCATATTCAGATGCTCTTTATATTTGCAAATTACATCTGATTTTGGAAACATGTAGCACGTTCCGTGCACGCAATACTCCTGCTTAAAAGGCCTACATCAAATCCTAAAAACGTTCGCATCTTATTTTAATCACGAATAAAGCCCGGGGTCAACAATAACTTTCTCGTGGCAGTATAAAGCGGCGCCTTTGCCACCCGAGCTACCTGCGGCCTTCGGTCACGGTTCGTTATGCCATTACCGACTTCCAAATTTGAATTATTGCCGACATGCAATGCGATCTTTTTGGTAGAAATTCAAAATATTCTAGAGGGGTTGCTGGCCGCAAAAGATTGTGCAGAGAAATAAATGTTGCAGCTTTTTTGAGCAAAGATCACAATATATTTTGATTTTGATACTAATCTAAGAGCTTGATTCACCATTGACAAATAAGTACCTTGTAATTAGCGAATAATTAAGAAATAGAACGTCCTTCCTTTTTTAGTACTATTATATTTTATTTTATTAATTTATTTATACTTTATTGCACAACCACAGTTTGTACAAAAGGTGGAATTAACGCCATATGGTCTTCTCTACCAGTCATACCTTTGGGCTAAGCAGAAATTATTGTGGGCTTTTCTGTGGTATGACATTGTAAATCTGTAAATTGTGTTTTTTTAATCAATACTTACTTAATATCAGAACAATTTTTCTAATTTGCAGCGCTCTAGTAAAATTTAAGATAGGTCATCAGATCAAGAAAATAACAAAATTGAACTTTTTAAAATTGATTTCTATACATTTTTAGACAAAAAAAACTAGGACATAGCAAGAAATCATAAATATAAACTACTCAAAAACGCACCCGTTTTCTTGAAAGTTTGTGTTGTAGTTATTACTAGTAGTGTTATTACACTATCCTATTTCTGCGTGATACATACCTAAACCACAGGCAAAAAATCCTGTTTATTTTTGCTATGGGAATTATGTGCCTATTTATTCTAACTAATCAATTTTGCTGACAACAAGAGCAAAAATACTTTACAAGGTAAACATTTATATTATATCTAACCGCGACGGCTATACGGTTTGGAATTTTCAATTGTTTTGAAATTTACTAAGCCCCGGTTTCATAATCGATCCTCAACTAATGGTTATGTCGTTACCAGCGGTTGAATTTTTATAATTGTGTTTTAGAGAAAAAAAACTGTAACCAAATGTCAGAATACATATTTTATTGACCTGGGTTAAAGTTTTTTTTTACAAATGTTCTTGTTTTGCAGAAAAAAAATACCTTAACCAAATGTCAGAATGGCTATTTAATTGACCATTGGTTAGGGTGCTTTCCTACAGAATACGCCCAATCGGAAATGTTTAACCGCTGGTTGAGAGCGACCTTAGTTGTGTTAATTATTGATCACGAATCCGGACCTTAGAACGTTACTAGTAAACAATCCGTGGGAAATCCAAAAATGTGCGTGTATTCATCAATACAAAATAATACAACGCATAAAACAGAGTTTATTTATTTTATTATTGCGTATAATCCCGCCATGAATGCAGGCTTAGGGTGATTGCAGACTTGACACTAAGCACAAATTCTTACTTAGTTTTAATTCACAACATGAAAAAGCTTATTGATATACCAATAAAGAATAAATTTACTCAGGGCCGATTTTTATAAAGTCAAATAGTCAAAGTATAAAACGACTGATTTCAAAATGTCATTTCCTTGATTATTTTTTGACGGTTTTTGGCGTGCACGGCTTGTGCGATGCCAATTTCAAGTAAAAACGAGGAAACGGGAATTATTGAAGGAAAAAACGGAAGGACGGATTTGCGGAAAAGTGAAGGTGATCAGGCAGGTTTTTTTTATTTGATTGCTGACAAATAGGTGACGTTTTCAAAGTAGCCATTTTGTATTTTATTCGACGAATATTTCTCCTGGCTGTTGAAAAATCAGGCCTTAGGGCCAATTTATTAATGGTCAAATAATAAATATTCGTCGAATTAAAAAAAATAACCGCCTTCAAAAAAATTACTCAAAAGCTTGAAACGACGCATTTGCTTATAGCGATAAGACCGACTAAATTGTACATTTCTTTAAAATGAATTTGAAAATAATTAATGTTATGTGCAATAAAGAGTTGTCTTATCTTATTCGTCTTCTATAGAAAAATACTTTTAAAGTCGGTGCATGATGTCAAGCTTACCAATAAAGCCTACACACATGACATTTTTGGACCTAAGACAAGACTCAACTTTCACAACTATCCATTAACAATTTTTATTATTTATTTAAAACAAACAAGAAAAAAAATACAACTTAGACATGCAACAAAAAAATAAGACTAACCTATTCAAAAACTATTATATCTCTTTCACTTAACTATATTATAAACAAGCACATTAAAAGAAATATATATAATTTTGTGTAAGACCCCTTTATTGATTTAGTTAAGTTATCAGGAAACTTTAACGGATTTGCAATGTGGTTTCTCCGCGGCATGCCTCCAAATTCCCGTGAGTTATTTACAATACAATTATTGAGGCTCGATAACAATGAATGCATACCATTGTTTAATTACATTGTAAGTGATAAGCTTAGTTGGGTTTAGAAAAAAAATATAACTGTATTTTTGTTAATGAAAACTGTAGTATTGATAGTTAAATTATATACTTATACTACTATCTTGAAGGGAATGTAAAGAAGTGATACAAATGTTACGTCACTTAGAGAGTATTTTGATCAGTAGTCAAATTTAATGGGAACAGGTCGTTCCTATTAAAAGTTCTACCATCTATTTAGGTATTGTTACGTTCGGATTTGAACTTAGCTTAGAGATTCAAAATCATAAACCAATTTAACATCGTCCCTTCTTGTTTTCTGTAGCAGAAAAATCAGTGCGTTTTCAAACTAACAGCTAGGTGGGTATGCATATTTCTTCTTTAATTATCGTCATTCATAACAAGAATAGATTTAATTTCAACTTGTATGGTAAAGTTTGATTTTGATTTTACGGCAGCTAGTGGTGACTGAGTTTATTCCGGCGTTTCTTCTCAGCACTTGCCTAATTGTCTGTGTTCTTAAAATCTGTGTGCCCAAAAGCTAGGGAGACATAATTCGGCCCTTTCAGGGCACATTTTTTTTTGTTTTTTTACTGTATATTTGACGTTCATAAGTGTCATTTCATGACCTAAATTTAAATAAAGATTTTGAATTTGAATTTGAAAGGATTCTCACATCTACAACATTTCAAAAGGACATTACTAGCATTTTAGTATGCTTATAGTAACATACAACAATCAACTCATCACACTACGGCTACTCGATTATAAATCAATCGATTGTGATCGAATCGATTCGATATCGGTGTGGTCTCGATCGAATAGTTAGTAAGCTATTGACGATGGGTCGGATTGTTAATAAATGCTTATGTGTAACGAATTTAATATAGATTCGTTAAATAGCGGTGATTGGTGTGAAGAAAATTGTATTGAAATAGATAGATGTACCTAATAAGAATGACATAAGTACGTAAAAGAATGCTTATGTAAACGATCTCAGTTATTTACTTAAAGCCCTATGGATAAAACTGTGTCGGGGACTACCATTTCAAAATTACTAAATAAACCAGTAATTTAAAAAAATGCTTCTTCATAAATGGACACTTAATTTTACTTTTTTGCTACTCAAAAATGACGGATTTCTCACTAACACTCTCCAAAGGACTAATGTCATCTTTGCCTCTGTCTCAATTTCAGGTAGTTTAAAAATCCATCACCGCGGACCACCATATCGATAGAGAAGCTGGATTAGCATAAAGAGTCGGGAGACACCAACAAATGCCCTTATCTTCAAGCCGAGATTGCTTGAACACGGACTTAATTGGTCATCAATATACGGCCTAATAAGCTGGGCTAGGGATGGGACGAGTTACCGGTATACCGGTAGTACGGGTATTAGCAGATCATTTGGTTAAAGATCGGTTCTGTTATGTCGTAGTCTCATTTACAAATGTTAAGAAAATGATTCCAGACTCGTGGCTAGTCAGTGTTGAACCGATATTTACCTAAACTGATATGAAGTCAGTACATAAGTAACTGTCGCGTGTTGACCTCAACGTAACGAGTTTGTCCATTGACTTGCAAATACCCCTCTGCCGATCAGCACTGAACCCGCGTGGAGGAGTATGGCTCATAGTGCCTCATACTTAAGGTAAGGCCTTTGCCCAGCAGTGGGATGTTTACAGGTAATTTTTTTTTTTACTATCAACTTATTTACACAGTAAACTTCGAACTCGTAACTTGAGAATTGTCCGCGAGCTGTGGGGGTAGGGCTCACTATCTTTCATAACGGTATTTACCGGTACAGCCCGTGCCTACAGACCAGTGCTTAATTAAAATGTAGGCAGAGCGTGGCGCATGTCCGCAAACGAGTGCCAACACGCCGCAGCTTCGTACCGAGCCACCGCGCGTAGGGCTTCGGGCACAGGAGAGTACCGGTATATACCGGTATGTACCGATGCAGCCCGTGCCTACACACTGGTGCTTAATTAAGATGTAGGCAGAGCGCGGCGCATGTCCGCTAACGAGCGCCAACACGCCGTAGTCGCGCAGCCGAGCCACGGCCGTAAGCTCCGGACACACGGGTGTACCAGTAAAATACTTTACTTACTTACAAAGGTGACTCAGGGACCTAAAGTGAGTCTTGACCGAGATGTATGGCGTGATCAGGTGTCGGAGACATTTCGGTCTTGCAGTAATTCTTGCCAGTCGCTGTGGCCGGTGGTCTTTCCAGCGGTACCTAGGACGTCCAACTGGGCGTCTCCCATTTGGTTGTCCCGGGTTTTCTCTCTTCAAGGCACAATCCTCTTACATTCTATGGAAAGATGCAACCATTTTATCATCTGAACCTTATTATAACCTTATAGTGTACATAGGTATGTAATCAGCTTTTTAACAGATAACTTTTTATATGATCTTTAACTTCTTGCAACAACAAATCTTCCGTAACCCGCCTTTTGCGAAAGTCCTCATGAAATCTTTTTTTTTATTCACCTTATGGGCTAAGCCCCAGATGTTCCTACTGTTCCGTAAAAGACACACCTTAGTTATTAGTCTAACGACTTGTAGTTTTATCAAGGAGCTTATTTATCAGTTTTTATGTGTTTCCATTTAAATTTAGTCTAAAAATATGCTTTTCTATGTTATTGATAAATATATCAACCCTATTATTACAATAATGAAGTTTTGAAAAAATATTTAAAATAAATAATAACTCATTTTAAACAAGCAAGTTTTATTTATGTTTGGCACATAGTACCTTATGTATATAAGACAGTTTTTTTCCGGACCATCTGGGTTAAAGCCAGTAGTAATTTTCCAAGAAAATCAAGTATTTAAACACGATCCTAACATTCGTAACTGCTAATCAGGCGGCCAGCTTACTAAAGCTCTTAGTGAAAGTCCCGCCCTCATGCACTAGCCTTTACCCGAGGAAGTTAATGTAAATGAAGATTGTGCCCAGGATTGCTTAATTAAAGTTATCTTAAATGATTATACCTACTAGTTGCCTTCGCTTTTTGTAGCCCACCAATTACAGGGAAGCTTCGGAGGGTAGGTGCAATTTACTCAGTTAATATACGAGATACGTTAGATTACTGTTTAAAATGTTGCTGTGGCATTTATAAGATTTGAATTAACTTGTGAGAATTTAATGAGCTTTAGAAGTAGCTTCAAAGCTAAGTCTTGAATTAGGCTATTTTTGTCATAGCATAAGATAAGACGTACACCCTTGATATTTTTTTTAAAGTAAGATACTTACGGCCTTTACAATTTCCTAATAAGTAACCAGTAACGCTACCTGTCCATAACTTCAAACGTAACGAGGTTCCTTGAATTCTATTCTAATCTATTCTAATCTATCTTATTTTCAATTATTTGGTTAGCGTACTTTAAATTCGTCGATGGTGAAACAGACCCTTAATGATGAAGTTAGAACTCAAAGCATCTGATAGAATACGACATAAAAGCTATGTAAAAGTAATTGACTATGCAATATTGCGAACTTAAAGATACAAACGACGTCCTTTCATAACCTGAAGGACTCCTGATTGCTTCCCACAAAAGTCTACCCTCTCAAAAGGCTTAAAGAACTAAACAATAATGTCCTAGCACATAACTCAACATTGCTACAATCAATGACTGATTTGTTAGCGAAATATGCGCTCGTAACGCGTAATAGACCTTCTTTCAGTTTTGACTTATCGATATTTATGGAGAATTACCATCGACAATCACACCTACTCTCAAGAAATCAATGGCCGACCATAGCAAAGATTTATTACTCCTATTCGAGAGTAATCTCCACTAATTCAGCGTAGAAAAACGTTCGGTTTATATTCTTCGACAATCGCGTCTTTGTCATCCGACTCAATATATTTTAAATGACTCCTTGAGCGGCCGAGCCGGTCTGTATTGTGACGCGTTCCTTTTTCAAATCCGAATGGCGGGATATTTATTTTGAATTTTGAAATGGGAATAATTTCTTTTTTAGCTGCCGTCGTGTGCCAGGCATTAGCGCGCTTTGTCGACGTATTTAATGAACGTTGGAGGTCGGTGTTGCTTTTTTACTTTTTTATTGGTATGATATCTTTTTTTACGCGTTTAGAATTCGGTGTAGTAATTTCGTAACAAACTAAACAAAACTGAATGTACTTGTAAGTAAATACAACGTATAGTACCTATCTATGCAAAAAGTATGATCTAGAACTTTTTTTAAATGGATACGTAATAGCTATAAGTAGATATTATGTTCATTTTGGAGACACAAATAACCACTCAACGAAATACCCATAACTACGGAAATTTTAGCTTAAGTTGATTTACCTATTGCAGAAATTAATAAAAGGAGGAAAATAGATGCAAACAAATCTTCAAGACAGTGAAAAGCACACAGCTTGTGTTTGCTGTTGCGAATATCTCGCAAACCAATATTTGTTTTAAATCGTTCGAACAAGAAGGCTGACAGCTTTTTCGTTAAGAAAGATCATTGATGATCAATTAACGCAGATATGCCAATTCTTTGATACCAATTCAGAGCCAAAAAATCTTTACATTCGAATTAATATAAAACGGAATTAAAAAGCATACTAAATAGAAACATTAACAATCATTACGATCTTTCTACATCTACATGATCTCAAGGTATGACTGGAAGACATTGCTCTTAGTATTAAGTTCAGCTTTAGTTCATTTTTTTGCGTAATTAAGTTGTTAAATTAATAAATTGTGAACTGCTGTTGTATGTACAGGTGTACTATTGGTTAATTGACATTGGCATCCTACATTTGAAAAAATGCTTTAAGACTCCGACCTTAAATAAAAAAGAAGAGAAAAATCCATTCACATCCAAGACAATTATTTAACATACTTTCAAATAACATTTTCAGCTATTATAACGGTTCTTCATAAAACACAATTTTACGGATTGATTTCGCGCACGTTTATTTTTATTTAATGCCTGACGTTTCGAATGCTTTACAGCATCCGTGGTCACAGGCAGACTCTGCCTGTTTTATTAAGTAATGAGTATTCGCGTAAACTTCAGAACCAAATATATAACGGTTCTTTCAAAAGTAGTTTGGCAAAAAAACAAAAAACAAATGAGTAGCTCTACAATACATTTGTCTGTCGTAAATCCATGATCACTGTTTACTCATGACTTTCTACAGTAAACTCAGTTCATAACCTCACAGATCGGAGACAAAGACCGGGTTTGCATTAATTATTGCTAACGCGTCGCTAATTGACCACCTTAGCACCAGACAAAGATTAGACAATGCAGATAGGACATGCATAATTTTGCTGCCTAATAAGGGTTCGGGTGTGAGAAAGTCGGTGATAAGGCATTTAGCTGAGGAAATAAGAAGATGAATTTGTTAACTGCTGTAGGTATGTTCCAACAGACACAAAATAACTGCGTGACTTTCAGAAAAAAAACTCTCTTAGACGATTGAGCTCTCTCGCAGTTCGCACCAAACCACTTTTTGCCGAAAATCGCTTGCACGCACGACAATAATACGGGTGTCACTTCAAACAAAGACGACGCGAGGTAGGTACAAGATATTTTGACCCCTAAAGTGGTTAGGCGCGAATAACCTCGACCATACTCACAGTGCTAGGTACTGCCTGTGGCATTAAATTGAATTTAAAAATAATTTTTGACAAGAAAATTTACATAAAGACTTAAGAGTAACTGAGGTATAAAATAATTTAGGTAACATTTTTATTTACTTTAAGTTTTGATTGTTGTATTTACAATCAATACTTATAAATTACACTTGTAAAAAGCAGTGACAGACGAGGAATCGAACCCCGTGTCTTACGCTATCCAGGCGTATGCCTCTACCACTCGGCCACCGTCACATTATCAAGCCTGTTGAATTTTGCAAGCGCTTTCTTTTAACGCGTAGGCTGCGTGACCTCATCACTGAAATGAAAAAGGAAATGAAATGAAAATTTTATTTTACATTAGTAGTACGTATCTTCGGATATCTTATTATTTAATCTTTGCCGGTCAATACGAGACGCTAAAGACAATCGCTCGACGGAATCGTGTCCTGATGGTTTGCAAACACTCAGGTAAACATCTTTACAACAGAATGGAAGGAAACCGCTAAAAAAACTGTTGGACATTCTGTTCAAACGGATTGCTTTATCAGTCACATGTTTACTCTACGTACTTCCTCATTAATCCCCCAAATTTACCGCTTCCAAGTTTCAACCCATTTTAGTCGGGAAGTGAAGAGTCGGCAATGAAGCTGAAGATCTTTAGTTTGCAATAGTTTGGAAATATCTGAAGGACCAAGTTTTGCTCGGTATTTTGTTAAAACCTGGAAAAGTTTGACACATCTAGTGGTTTGTGGTTTGAATCTGGGTGCCCGAGTTCAGAACCCGCCTGGATTACCCACTGAGCTATCATAAAATTGAAAGAAACGAAGAAATTCATTTTTGCATTGTACGACATTTTACACATTTTTAAGTGCCCGTAAATATGAAAAAAAAAACATTTATTTATTTATTTAACCTAGCTAGATCGATTTATCGCCTCCGTAAGCCCCTGCATACCTACTAAATTGAAATGAAATCATTGGAGCCGTTTCCGAGATTCTAAACAAAATTTATCGTTTAAAGTATAGGATAGGATACATATGCTTTTAGCATTAAGTCCACCTTTTATACACTTATATTTGTGCAATAAAGTTTTTAATCAATAAATACAGGAGCACGAGGTGAACTCTTTTGATTGCAATAAATTCATATCATAGTTTTTCGATATTACAAGGACTGCGTAATAATTTAGTAAGTACCTACACCAACACCCTAAATTCGTTTCATGATTGATGATGGTATAGGTGTGATACAAAAAAACTAACGCCTTAAAGTTTTCTAATTGTTCAAATATTTGTTTGTGTTCATGATGATGATCAAACGTTTTTTATGTGTTAATAATTAGCAATGCGCGTGATGTAAGACAGCTAAAAACAGATTCAATACAAATCTACAATAATGATGCTATTGTAGGTGAATTTTAAGGTTTTATTTAAATATTCAAGTTTACCTAAGTTCACTCACTCACTGTTGTTGGTACGATTGAAACATCAATTTAGCAAGGGCAGTATGAATGCCATGATATATCTAAGAGCGGTTGGTACTAGATCTGCAGTCACCATAAGTAGCATTTTGCAATAATATCTAAGTATCTCCAATAATATCTAAATATCTAAGTAGTTATAGCTAAGGTAACTTTATAGTAAAGTGTATAGTCATCCTGGAGGCCAATTCTCGTGCAGATCGTATACGAAAAAAGTTCACCGATCGAATTTTCTTTTTTAAAGAAAATACAGTTTTAACCGGGTTACGATTTCTATGCATTTTGATTTCTTTTGTACGGTAGTCTTTTTTACGTGGATAAATTACTAGATTTTTTCAGCAAAACAGTGATACTCGTAATAGAATTACCACACGAAAAAAGTTCGATCATGCGAGAATCGGCCTCCTGATTTTAAACCCATCATTTTCAAAAGTCAAAGCCACCGCCTTCCCACAGAAAGTTCTCACAGCCATTTTAAACGATTTGCTAATTCCATTTGCGCTACGCCCAATAGGAAACGTTCTATTACTATGTGTGCTCTTTGCTAAATGAGTACTCTTCCGCCTGTTAGTTTTCCCATAGGAACTCGGGATTTTTAATGTAAGTGGGTACTGGGTATTAGACATGATAGGACGAAACACGAACGAGATTGTGGTTTTGATTTTCACTGTTCGA
Source organism: Pyrausta aurata (assembly GCA_963584085.1). NCBI lineage: Eukaryota > Metazoa > Arthropoda > Insecta > Lepidoptera > Crambidae > Pyrausta > Pyrausta aurata. The sequence continues at coordinate 4,488,639 of OY757275.1, read as the reverse complement.
TATTTCTCCTGGTTAAATAACACTAGGCCTTAGTCATGAGTTCGTGTAATTTTTAATAGGTACATCATACCGGATATTTTATTAGTTTCGTCTTATATTGGGCTGTTTATTTGAAGAGAGAGCCTTCAGGGCCAAAGTATAAAAATAAAAACTCGTGGCTAGTGAAAAATAAACAAGGAGGTCCTATAACTGGGCAACTAAATATATATTTCATAAACTAATTTAGATTTATAAAATCGTATGAAAACCTTTGAAACTCAGATATGTGGCTCTTTTACATGAAATTGCACATCAAATCCGTAGTTATGGATCTTTTTCGAGATAAAATGTGTATGTGTGTGTGTTTGTGATGTCCTAAATTAATAAATTCATTTTCTTTCCTTCTAATTTCAATCCTCACCTAAGTACCGAACTAGACACAAACATACTTATTATTGCTCAAAAGTTTTCTTGTTTGTTCGATACACCAATTAATACCTAATTTACCACAAACATCAAACCTGGGACTGTACAAAGACAATACTTCCCACCGCAATCGCTAATTCACGATAACTATACTCGTTTGAAGTAGTTTGAACTCGATCTACGTCTATGGGATATTAGTGGTAGTTAGTAAAATTAGGGCCCTAATATGTATCACTTTATAAGGCGGTGAAAATTACAGTAGCGATAGTGAGATATGCTTAGGACTAGCGTGGTATCGTAGCTCTCAAAAAGATGAACCAAGTTTCGTTATCTTTTTTTTGTCATAGATAATTTTATCCCGAGTGTTCTTAGCCACGTGTCATGAAAATTCGTTCACCTGTTTTTATTTGCGACGAGTTTTATAAATTTAAAATGTAGTGTAATATTTATGTTAAACATTCTAGTCACGTGGCTGCAGTTGGTGCAGATGGATTGGTGCAGTATAGATATGCTGCAGCATATCTATACTGCACCAATCCATCCATCACAGCTTTTGTAGGAGCTATGTTTGTAAGGACGGTACCTACCTTTGATTAAAGTAAAATAGCGGAAGATACGGCATGTCATACTAGTTGTCAGCTAAAAACTGGCACTACTCACAACTACATACAAGATGACCGACAGAGACAAACCCATTTCTTACGACGGTAGTGCGAGCGAAACAAACGCGCGCTGGAGATGTCTCTTGAATGCAATTAGGCGACGGGGGCCTGATTTTAGCGGACCACGTTCGAATGGCGCGTCACCTATCTTCCGCTATTTTACTTTAATCAAAGGTACCTACTTATTATTTTAATCGGTTGAATCACACCGGTATAATGTTGAACCCGGCCAGGCTAGGTGTGGAGGCGAGAGGGGTAATTTGTGAGGTAATGCCGCTCGCTCTAATGAGCGGTAATAAGAGCCACCCAGCTAGCCTCGCGCCCCGCTAGTGTGGAGAGGGCTTCAGTTAGTAAGGGTTTATCGATTCAATGTCGGTTTTTAGGACCAATGTCCTCATCGATATTAAGGCCCATAACAATAAATACCTTAAAGACTAACATATATAAGGTCACCTCGTTTTAAGTGATAATATTTAAAGGGCCGATTCAGCACGATAAATTAATCATTTTTTGTAGAAAGCACTATAGGTTTTTACCCGCTAGTTTTAGAGAAAATTGAAGACTAAGATAATGATTTTTTTCAGATATTATTTTTTTATTCATTAAGGTTAAGATTAGAGAAAAAGAAAGTTAAGGCATTGAATTAAGAGAGGCAAAGCCGATGACGTAGTATTTTTTTTAAATTGTTAGGATGCTGTTTTAAATAATGATATTGTCATTGTTAAGAAAAATAATAAAAAATAAAAACTCTATTTTCTAAAAAAATATGATTGTATCCTGTTTCTGTGATGTGTGCAAAGACACTGTTAAAATATTATCACTTAAAATGATTTGACCTTATATACATAACAACATTTAAATAAATTACACTATTCTGCCGGTGTAGTAATGGCAAAATGTCGTTACCAGAGGTTAAATATTGACGTTGGTATGTGTTTTGAAGATTTTTTTTAACTAATGTTGGAATGGCTATTTCCATGACCATTGGTTAAGGTATCATTTTTTCAAAACACACACAATCGTTAATATTCAACCGCTGGTATAACATTTTACAATTACCATCGATCACGCAAGTCCCAAGACTTAATTACTTCAATGGTTTAATGGTTTAGATTGTTTTTAACACCTGCAGTGTCATATTTGTATTCCCGCCCGTGCGCAATTTTTACTTTCTTATTTCATCTTTCAATGGTTTATCGGTTGGTTGAGTAAGGCTAGCTAGTTTGTGCAGAATGAGAACCGTCATGTGCTTATGCTCAAATCCTACGAAACCTTCGTTGCTTCCACACCTGGCTGGTTTCAGCATTCAACCTATTTATATAATCTAAGGCTTACGTAGGTACTAACAAATGTAAAAGCTCTATCTGCACAGAATCTGTGTTGTAGATTTGATGTCTTATAATAATTTGGCACTAAAATCAGCCATCATTATATTATTTTTGCATATACAGGTGTTTGGTATTTTTATATCTATTGAACACCTAAACACCTCAAAAACCAGAACCCAATTTCGCCAAGTTTAGTCGAGGAAATGTTGATTTTTTTTCTAAGCAGATATTTGATCTCGATCGGCGGGAAGTTATGTTCCGTCCTATCGTTTCTATCTATATAAGAATTTTTTTGGACTTTTCCATTACAAAGCCGTCTCCATACTTCGTGCAATGTCTCGCGCGCATGTCTCCGTGTGCGAGCGCCTTACGACTTCATTAGAGCGACGAGCGCGCGGTCACGAGCGTCGCTCGCCTCGCCGCGATTGTAGGCCTGGAGATAGCGACCAGGTAACTTCACACTAAACTTAACAATATCTTTAAAAAGCACTATTGGGACCGTACGCGACGACAGTTTCACAAACTATTATACGTTGAAATGACAAATCGCTTGATGTCATTATTAAAAATAATTAAATCAAAGTCGACTTTTTAATTATTAATAAAATGTAATGCATGGTTAGGTAAAATTTGAACTGAAATTGCTAGAAAAATTGTGACAGACGTCCGCCAACGTTGTTTTTTTTTTAGTCACTGCAAGCGCTGTCATTGTTTCGAGTTCCCCCACCCACCTTCTTCGCACACTATCCACCACATTGTCCACATCGTACTATGTAATTTTTCGTTTCCATCGACACGCTAAGAAGAAGAAGACTGTCCACAAAAAGTGTAATAAAACAGGATCAAGAAAATTTGCGGTTGCTAGGCCAGATACCTCCGTCCCGTCTTAATAGCGGACTTACGGACATCTCCGTGCTTTGGAAGGCACGTTTAGTCATTGGTTACGGCTAATATCGCTTGATATTAGTCGTTGAGCCTAGTCAGACGCAGTATGAGCGGCTTTCATGACTCTAGTTTGTGTTTGTTTTTATCAGAGTATCTTAAATACTGTGTAGTGTAGTACATAAGTATATTTAATTTTACTTTACTTAACACGTGTAACCTAATTTTATAAAGATATTTAATCGCATTATTAATCAATAAATGGGCAGTCTTTATTCAGAAGTCGTGGTTTCAATTAGTCTCCTAATACCTCCCGTACATGGCGACCCTGCCAGGCGCCACGGGATCGCGCGCTCGGTTATTTGACGCGGCTGACTACCATATCGAGAGTGGAACTTTTATTAAGCAGTGTTAATTATTTAAAGTGGACTATGGCTGAACAAGTGAATAATAAGTTCGCGTACGAGTCGGACGACTTGCTGTCTAAACCAAGTGAAGAAAGTTTTTCTGTGAATTCAACATGGGTAGCGGAAAATCCAAGGAAGAGATAATTATTGCCCAAAACGCTGCAGGAGGGTCCAACGAAGCTACAGCGACCGATGTAAAGTACCATATGTCCAGGACGAATCTCATATTAACATGCATTCTCTTTATCATTTTTGTGGGCATACTCTACGTCACATACAAGCTGTATAAAAAGTGCCATTATCGATGGATGACGCAACATATTAACAGAGTGGCATTAAGAAGTTCTATTTTTCGACGGCCCCCGGCTCCAGAAGTGTCTAGTGGTCCCAACTGCGCGTATCGGGTTCCGATTCCGAATAAATCCCCCCCTAGTGTTGTGTGAAAAACGTTAAAGAAATAGTGCGCGATACCTCCGGCAAGTGTTTTTTTTTTACGTGGCGTCAACGAACTCGTTATAGTTAAAAATGAACTCTAAGTATTTAATCATAGTGTTATTACTCGTATAATTAATCAAGCATAAAATATAAATCAATTGTATGTACACAGGTACTGAAATATGAATATGAACTACGTTTTGGTGGTAAGTTATGGCAATTATTTTACAATCATTATATAGTGAATTAAAAGAGATTAGAACTTATTTAATTAAAATAGGCCCTAAGAGGCGGCAAGGTGATATTTTAATAAATAAATTAGAGGCGGCTAATACAGTATATGAAAAATATAATAATTGGATAGATACTTATAAAGGTGATGATTCAGACATATTACATTTTTGTAATAAGTTTTTAGTTTTGTATGAAGAAATTGTGGATTTGTGTCAAAGTAAAACATCGACAAGTGACGAAATAAATACTACCATGTCGACCTTTGAATTGAAAACGGCTTTAAGTTTATTGCCCTGTATGACAGATACAGAGGCCAATACTAAACAATTAATCGATAACATAGAGTACTATGATTCTTTACTGGAAAATGAAAAATGTAAACAGAATTTAATTAATTTTGTACTTAAAAGCAGATTGTCTCAAGCTGCGAAATTAAGATTAAATTCAAGTTATCCAAGTGTAAGTGCATTAATTAATGACATGCGAAATGAACTTTTACCGCGAAAGGCTGCAACTGCTATTTCGACTAAACTGGAACAAATTAAACAAAAGGATTTGTCTATTTCTGAATTTGGCAGGCAGTTATCTGAACTTTTTGTCGATCTTACGATATCACAAGCCGACGGTAATTCGAAAAACTATGACGTTTTAAAACCATTAAATGAAAAAATTGCAATTAAGAAATTTGCGGACGGCTTGCGAAATCGTAGGCTGAGCACAATAATTGCAGCTAGGAATTTTAGCTCGCTGAAGGATGCCATCCAGGCCGCGCAGGACGAGGAAGGCTCCAGCGCATCAAACTCAGGCGAAATCATGGGTATGTCTAAAAATAATAATTCTAATAATAGAGCAAGACGGAACAATTACAGAGGCGGTCGAGGACAGCACTATTCTCGATTTTTCTCATCTCAAAATCAAGGACGAGGCTTTAATAGAAACCAACAGCGTGTGTGGCATCAGAACAACTCGACAGTTTCAAACCCAACGCGAGGTCAACATTTTAGAGGCAGTAATTACCGAGGTTTTCGAGGTAATAACTATAGAGGTTATCGTGGAAATCAAGGGAGACAGTTTCAACGCAATATAAATTTTATAAGCGACACGCCACAGGCACAGACACCTCAAAATGTAGAACAAAATTCAACATCTAATTTAAATACAAATCAAACATTTTTTCGTGACTAAAAAAGAACCTACTATAATGTCGTGCGATAGTGATTGCTTTACATCATTCTTAGTTAACGGAAAATCATTTTCTTTTTTAATCGATTCAGGTGCTTCTTTGTGCGCTATAAAACAAAAATATGTGTTAGAGCAAAATATTCCATTCCATAAAGAAAGTGTAATGATAAACGGGCTCGGTGGCAAAGTCCAAGCAATAGGATACGTCTATTTACAGTTAGGCATTGATGAGTTCATAATGAATCATAAGTTTTATGTTTTTAACTCTTTGCCAATTACGGCGAACGGTATCATCGGACGAGACTTTTTAAGAAGGTTTAGATCAGTGTTAAATTTTGATAAAAATACTTTGATTTTACGAGATCATTTAAATACGTCAGTGACATTACCAATTACAAATAAATGTCTCAATTTTTTAGAAATTTCAGCAAGATGCGAGTCAATTCATTACATTCAAACGGATTTTCAAGAAGATTGTTTGATATGTTCAAGCGAGATTCAAGACGGAGTTTTCTTAGCTAATGCTATAGTAACGCCTATAAAAGGTATTATTCCAGTTAAAATTATGAATACAACGGAAAAAGATTTGGTATTATCAAAATTTCATATTGAAATACACAAACTCAGTGACTACAATATTTGTGTTTTTGATAAAATTGAAAAAAACGCTGATAGGGTAAAACAATTATTTTCGATTATGAAATTTTCTCATATGAATAAAGAGGAACAGAAATCAATAGAAAACTTATGTGCCAAATATGCAGATATTTTTTATTTACCAGGAGATAAATTAAGTACAACTGACATTTACACTCACACTATATCTTTGAAACCTGGCACTAATCCTATATTTTCAAAACCATATAGATTGCCACATTCTCAAAAATCTGAAATTAAAAACCAAATAGATAAAATGATGGAAGAAGGCATAATAGAACCAAGTAAGAGCGACTGGTCAAGCCCTGTATTATTAGTACCAAAAAAGGTAGATTCTACAGGTAAAAAGAAATGGCGATTAGTAATCGACTATCGGAAACTTAACAATTGTATTGAAAACGACAATTTCCCTTTACCAGACATTACTGAGATTTTAGAATCATTATCAGGCAGTATTTACTTCAGTCATCTAGATTTGCACCAAGGCTATTACAATGTAAAATTAGATGAAGACAGTAGAAAACTCACAGCATTTTGTTCGGGACAGTATCAGATGACGAGGATGCCTATGGGCTTAAAAACAAGTCCTAGTTCATTCTCTCGCATGATGAATATTGCTTTATCAGGTTTAAATTACGAAAAATGTCTTATTTATTTAGACGATTTAATAGTTTTTGGAAGAAACCTTGAAATTCATAATAAAAATTTACAGGATGTTTTTGAAAGACTAAGAAAAGTGAACTTGAAACTAAATCCAGCGAAATGTGATTTCTTAAGGAAAGAGATTTTATATTTAGGACACGTAATATCTAGCGAAGGAATACTACCTGACCCTGAAAAAATTAATACTGTAAAACACTACCCCCGACCAAACAACAGCGACGAATTAAAGAGATTTGTAGCGTTCGTTAATTATTATAGGAAGTTCATTAAAAATTTTGCGGAAATTGCTCATCCGCTAAACGCACTTTCTAAGAAAAATGTACCTTTTGTTTGGGATCAAAAATGTCAAAACGCTTTTGAAACTCTTAGAGACAAAATTATTTCACCACCTATACTGCAGTATCCGGACTTTTCCGAACAAAATCATTTCGTTATTCAAACTGACGCATCAAACTACGCAATAGGTGCAATTTTATCAAACAAAGACGGGCGTCCGATTGCTTACGCTAGTAAAAGTCTTAACAAGGCTGAGAAAAATTACCCTGTGATAGAAAAAGAGCTATTAGCTATTGTTTGGGCGGTTAAATATTTCCGACCATATTTATTTGGAAGATATTTTAAAATTCAAACAGATCATAGACCTTTGATATACCTTTTTAATATGAAGGATCCGTCTAGTCGACTAATGAAATTTAGACTTGCTTTGGAAGAATATGAGTTTGATGTAGAATACGTAAAAGGTTCGAACAATGCAGCAGCTGATGCATTGTCTCGAATATCTTTAAATGAATTGAAGGAAATGCATGAAAGTGTAATCAATGTTCTGACTCGTGCACAAGTCAAAAAATTGAATGATATTTCGTCTAATCCTTCGGTGGATACGGCACCCTCAGATGATTGGCCTGATCAACCAAAAATCGTGGGGACCAATATCAAACCGAAAGATTCAGTACAATTAACGTTTATTGATATCAAAAACTATAGAAAAATGAAAGAATTAAATTTAGTAAGTGTAGAAAGTGAAGTATTGTGTTATATTGAGGATAAAAAGACGATATTTATAAAATATTTATACTCTCAATCGCGAATTTCACGAGCTGAGTTTGTGAGAGAGTTAGATAAATTATGTGCATTTATAAATGTAGAGGAAATATGCATAATCAGAAATAAAGAAAATGAAGATTTTGTAGAAAAGTTGTTAGAAGAATTAAAGAAAACAAAAGATAGGTCCGGGCCTCGTATATGTATATTAAAAGATATAGAAAAAATTGATGATAAAGATGACCAGAGAGTTATTTTAAATGACTTCCATCTCTTACCTAGTAGTGGCCATGCTGGTATGAGAAGGATGTCAAATAATATTAGAAAATATTACTACTGGCCTGGCATGAGTAATGATATAAGAGAATTTGTTAAACGTTGCGATAAATGTCAGAGGCAAAAGCATTCAACACCCACTAAGGAACCAATGATTATTACGACGACTGCGAATTCGGCATTCGAAAAAATATTTTTAGATCTTGTAGGACCGTTAGAAACGGATAACGATGGTTTTTCGTATATTCTCACTTTACAATGCGAATTAAGCAAATATGTTGAAGCTTATCCCTTAGTTTCCAAGAAAACCGAAGAAGTTGCTAAAACTTTTGTCAATAATTTTATTCTTAGATATGGCGTTCCAAAGGAGATAGCCACAGACCGAGGTAAGGAATTTATATCATCTACATTTCAAGAGGTAAGTAAACTATTACAAATTAAGCAATTAAATTCAACTGCATATCACCATCAAAGTATCGGTTCATTAGAAGTATCTCATAAAAACTTAAATTCTTTTCTTAGAATACATACAGACAATCATCCTGAAACATGGAGCCAATGGCTACCATTTTGGTGTTTTGCCTATAATACTTCAGTTCATTCAGAAACGCAGTTTACGCCTTACGAGTTAGTGTTTGGGAAAAAGTGTATTCTTCCGAGTAACCTATGTAAATTAACAGAACCAATTTACAACTACGAAAGTTATCCCTGCGAATTAAAATATCGCTTACAATTGTCGCAAAAAGAAGCAAGAGACAATTTACTTAAAAGTAAAATTATAAGAAAATCTTATTATGACAAATATGTTAATCCTGTTAATTATAAAATTAATGATTTAGTATTAGTTAAAAATGAAGCAACCAATAAATTGGATACATTGTATTCTGGTCCTTATAAAGTAATTAGAATCATACCACCAAACGTAGAAATAATGAAAAATGGGAAAATTGATGTTATTCATATGAATAGAACTAAATTGTATCATACTTAAATATAGTCATCTTAATTAAAATAAAAAATCTGTATTAGAATAAGTTGGTAAAACTTTAAAAAAAAAATACATATAAGCATGCAATGTATTTTTTTTTTCCATTGGAAGGGAGATGTAGTGTAGTACATAAGTATATTTAATTTTACTTTACTTAACACGTGTAACCTAATTTTATAAAGATATTTAATCGCATTATTAATCAATAAATGGGCAGTCTTTATTCAGAAGTCGTGGTTTCAATTAGTCTCCTAATACCTCCCGTACAACTGTCTCTAGGCCTATAAATTGAGTGTCAGAGTGGCGGTCACTGCTTAATTAAGGCAACAAAGTGCAGAAGTCGTCCTAATAGCTCGCTGGTACTAAAGGTTAGGTGTCTTTTGACTCACGACACTTTCAGATACATTCTGAGATCGGAAGTCTTTCGATGGCGTTTATTTTTGCCATTGAATGTTTTAGTATTGTTTTGCAGGAGTTTTAGAGGTTTATACCATGAGAACATGGCATCCTTTCTAAATTAAATTTCAATGTAGACTTGTAATGATGAGAGCAGTAATTGACAATAATTATTGATCCTTGATACGTAATAAGTATCATAACTATACCTAATTAAAATGATTTCAGACACTTAAATAGAGACCGTGTGATAATAATTGTAATTTTACCTAACAGTGGCAAATACCAAAATTAAGGCTATTTTAAGTTAAGTGAACTTTATTCCTTTTCACTATCCTTTTGACCCACTTCCGCACGGTGATTTAACTCAGGATTACGCTAACCCAGGATTAAATCATCATTCTGTCTCTGTCGACGTCAAATAAACTGACAGAGACCGAATGATAATTTAATCCTGGGTTAGCGTAATCTTGGGTTAAATCATCGTGCACAAGTGGGCCTAAGTAAAGTAACGTAACTGGTTCCTTGAAATATCACGTTTAAAACGTCCTTATTTTAGAAGATGCGTCATGCGCCAATCTTTTAGCGACTGCGGAACCATAGAGCCTCCTTCGGTCCCATGCCTATGGCTAAGAGTGTATCTATGGTTTATATCAGCATTTCCCAAACTATAGATCGTGAACTAATGTATGTGGGACTTATTATGGATGAAGGATGGTACATCGACCGCAATCCACCGAGCCAATCCTAAGGTCGGCCACCAATATTTCTGTCCTCTTTTCTTTCTATCAGGCGGCCAAAGAGGTCCAAGAAATTATGTCCAAGTATTTTTGTAAGCTATATTTCGTAAGAAGTAATACCTGCATTTATTAGACCAAAGTAAATGAAAACTACATGTTAAATATCTACATATTCAAAAACAATGCTGTTTCCTTGAGTCAAAGAGGCGAGGATGCTGGCTTTGGATAGCTAAGCCTTTTTCCTTTGAGTTGGGAAGGAGCCCGCTTTATAAACTTTGGGAACCACTGTAGATAAAGCGATGTCGTCGTAATAACTTAATGGTGGCTGGCGTAATCACGAATTAGGAAGGCTATAATAGGGTGCACGAGACCATGAACATTTTGCAGTATAACGTTAGGTTAGGATAGGTTTTAGTCTATCTTCTTGCTTATTTTATTTTTTATTTATTTTATTTAATCATTAGTTTCAGGCAACAAAGGGCTATACAATATATACCTTAAAGACTAACATAAATATTATGTTTATAATCATCCTGCCATTTTATCCATCTTCAACCATTTCCTAATCTCCTGATCCTTGTAATTCCTTTTTTCCAAATTCCGTATTTAGGGTGTTTTTAAATATTCTCGTTTCCCCGTTTTTACTCGACACTGGCAGAGATCATAACTCGTTGCCATTAAGACAGCAGTCTCGCTGTCAAGAAAAAAAAACATGAATATTTATAATAATAGCACGAAAAAATATATAATTTAAATAATACACTATTTTGTCGGCGTCTTATATAACTAGCGGTCCCCGCGACTGCGTCCGCGCGTTTTGTTGAGTTTGCTCCCTCCCCTCCCGCTGCAGCGTGATGTTTTAAAGCCTGAAGCCTTCCCCGATAAATAAGCTATCCAACACAAAAATCTATTTTTAAATCGGTCCAGTAGTTCCTGAGATTAGCGCGTTCAAACAAACAAACAAATTACTCAGCTTTACAAAGATATGTAACGCTGGCTTCGCAATATGTCACTTTGACTCGAATGCCGCATTTTGGTCATTTTTCATGAAAAAACATAAAAAATCGATATAAAAAACCAGAATGCCTTAAAATATTCAAAAGGCAGAAAACAAAAGTTTAATGATCCTCACTAAGTATAAGCCATTTTAATTTGGCACACAATGTACCAGATATCCTGTATTTACTGTCTTACTTATCTGTATCCATTGGTTGATAGAAAATGCTTTAAAGAATTAACACGTTCCGGGACACTATTCCAGACACAAGATGTTTTATTGTTTTCACGCCTGTATGCGTTCACTGTCCCGGAACGTGTTAATGGCTGGTCAATTAAGTCTGTGTGTTATATTAATTCAAAGACGACCAAGATAAGCATGATACAATGTTTGCAACAACTTCATTGTCTTAACGAGTACCAGAGTCCCCGAGATTTAACCCTGAGTGCCTTCGAGAAACCAGTAATGCTCCATCCTTACCATGAGATGAGGTTTTTACGCAGCCTAAATTAACACGTTCCGGGACAGTGCCCGCCTACAGGCGTGAAAACAATAAAACATCTATTGTGTCTGGAGTAGTGTCCCGGAACGTGTTAAACAGTTTAAACAAAGTTTTTACTGTTAAAGTTCTTACACCACAGCCCAAATGGATCAATTTTATTTTAAGTGTATATTGGGACAAAAAATTTCTGTGTAACCGGTTCAGCACCAGTTTCAAATAGCTCAAAAATACTTTACTCAAAAAATACTTTATGAATTACCGGGTATAGTACCAGATTGCAATAAGTTCTTATGTTCGTATTGAATTCAACCCGAATTCGTAATTTCTTTTCTAAAGTCTTTCTTTATTAATTTCATTAAGAATTTCTTATGGTATTATCACTGAAATCTGTTGTGGACTTGTGGCCAACAGCAGGGTAATTTTTCTCGCATATCTTTAAAGAGCGTTATGACAACAACAACAACATCAACTGATCTAGAAAAGTGCACCAGAAAAACCGTCGAATTTGCCTTCTATGATTGCAAATTACAGGCATATTAAATGGTTTTACAATATTTTTAACACTCACAGTGTCATATTTTATTCTTAAAAGATGAAATATGAAACCAAAAATTGCGCACGGGCGGGATTCGAACCAGCATCTTTCTGGCAATCCGGGCCAACTGCTCTTCCAATTGAGCTACCGTGCTGTCGGTCCGACCGCGCGAAATTCTTGGTCTCATTGATACGTCATTGCGTGACGTTAGCGCCATCTACCCGTCTGTTTATGCAACAGCGACCGACAGCACGGTAGCTCAATTGGAAGAGCAGTTGGCCCGGATTGCCAGAAAGATGCTGGTTCGAATCCCGCCCGTGCGCAATTTTTGGTTTCATATTTCATCTTTTAGGCATATTAAAGACTGAATCAAAAATTCAGGGCCGACATCTTATGGAGATAGTTCATTGCTATACAAATCAGTTAAAAAAATAGTTAGTTTAGTCATCTTTGTGGAGAAAACTGCACTTGAATTTTTATTTGAAGGTGGACAGCAGCCTTAAGAACGACGATTTTTGTTGATCAAACAAAATTTAATTAAATGAAAGCCGTAACTTTAAATCTTTTGACAGCATAATAAAGATATTTCATCTCCAAAGGTCAGTGTTTAACCGCTAAACGTGCGTTTATCGTTCAAGACGGTTGTTAGCGAACATAAAATGAGACACGCTCGCACTGATGACCAATTACTGCGAATCACTCGACGTGCGACTAACTTCATTGATTGTAAGGCTGGGTCTACGTTGTAGAAAACGAGCAAAGTGAAAATACAAAAAAGCGGGATTCGGAAACCATAATATATTGGAAGTAGCTCGATGACATTTAAATATCAAATGAGCAGTTTTATATGCTTTTTAAGGAAATATATATTTTTTTTATTAATTGAAAGAAAGAAAGAAAAGAAAGGGAAAGCATTTATTAGAAAAAGGACAGCACAAACACACACACATACGCACGCTTCTCAACAGAAAAAATGAAAATAAAGATAAACAGGTACAGAAATAATATGTACACGAAACAAAACTCAATTGGGCTTATAAACTGTCTGTATATGAAACAGGCTATAGTAATGGGTATAGTATTTCAATCGGTGGATCTATCAACTACAGATAGATGGGATAGTTTTTAAGCTCCAGCTTTATTTTTTCTATTATTAACTTTTTTTTCATGGGTTCTTAAATTATTCTTCCTGTTTTATTCTATAGTTACTTCAACGCTACTATGATTTTTACTTCATTATTTATAAAGCCTGACACACGGTACTCACATGACTATTATATTTAGTTATTATATCAAATTAGTCAATCAATATTGCCTCACGTTCTCTATTAGTGCAATAGAGTTATAATGATCCAATCTTATAGCTAAGACCGTAGTCACATGCACTATGCAGATCATTTATTTATGTGCCATTTTTTCTATTATGAGTCAGGAGTCTATGATAAAAGGCCGAAACAAATATGATATATGAAATTGCTTATTATAAAACAGCTACCTGTTCCATCAGCTGTGATTTCATGAAAAAAATAATTAAAATATATATAATAAGTACTTGTTTTATTTACAAACAAGTACATCAATAATTGAAATAGGAAATACAACAGCGAATTATTCCAGCACACTTAAGTTTGATTTTAGTGTATGTTGCTAATGTATGAGTTGCATCACCTTACCTTTTATAAGTACTTATCTACTCTTAAATAAAAACATGGCCTATGTTTTAGACCAGAATTTAGATGGATATTTGTAATTTAATATAAGATAGCACACAGGGAACTTAGTCTTCGCTTATCTGCACTAGGTTTTACACTAGCTATCAGTCATGTAGGTCATATTAAGCCATCCAGGTTCGCTTCGCCCCAAGTTCCTTATAGCGATATAATTGTATGGTGTCACAGCTGATGCAATGATGCAATGAATTAGGATATTTAACTGTAGAGCCTGTGATGATGGGTAAATATTAAATAATAATCAGGTAATTTACAGAACAGTCAAAGTCATTAAACACTCATAGTTGTAGTGAAATGGAATAGATCTTATAGAGGCACGAGTGATGTTTAATTTGGAATCAGTTAAAAACCGTAAACACAGATGCTTAGTCGTATAAAATAATATAATTTCAAATGCTTTATGACGTTGAACTTTCACGCGGTCGGACCGACAGCACAGTAGCTCAATTGGAAAAACATTTGGCCCGGTTAGCCAGAAAGATCCTGGTTCGAGTCCCGCCTGTGCGCAATTTTTGGTTTCTTATTTCATCTTTTAAGAAGGCATATTTTTTTAATGACACTCTTACCTCTTCGTGGAAAATTTGTAAGGTACTTTCTCATTATCCAAAATAACATATAAGTTTAGTACTATTTACCCTAACAACAAAATAACCTATTAAAGAATTGAATTGAATAAGGTAAAGTAAGGTGTTTGCCCAGCAGTGGGACGTTGCAGGCTAACTTTACTTTACTTTACTTACTTTTTTACCCATTCTTACAGACGCCTCAATCTCAGTAAATAATCAGCGAGTGGATGTCGTAAGCACATAGCGCCAGGCGGTCATATAATTGCTTAATTGATTGCTGAGTGCTCGTTCATTAGGCAAAATTACATTAGAGTTCCGCTGGGTAAACTGTGAACTTCTTCCCCTTTTAACAAGTTCTCTTATAGGTAGCTGGCCTGCTTGAGATACAGAAAAAAATAAGCAGGACAGCTCTGTGAGGTAAACCGTTAGGTACATTAAAGTTTTTTCTTAAAAATAAATCATGTATTGCTAAAGTCTAATCAATAATCCCGTAGAAATTTTTGAAGTTTACAGTGTTACTACTTTTTGACGAAAAATAAATAGTGGTGTGACTAGAAGAATGAATTCCATCAATGTCATTCATTCACTCCAAAATTCTTATAACGTCTCAAATTAAATAACATTCTTATTTTATTTACTCTATTAAGCAATCTTTTAGGCTAGTTTCGTTAAGTCGGGTAAAAATATTAGCATTGTTGGAAGAAAAAGAACCCAAATAAAAACAAACGCATCTAAATTTCCGCGTAGGTAGCTGAAACCGGGTACAATTTCAAACCGGTTTCGGTTATTGTCCCTTAAAGTTAAGGTTTCTGTTACACCTAAATAGTCTCCGTATCCGATTCCGACTACGGTGGCGGGCGAGTCACAACGATTAAAACCGACTGCGCGGGACATATGATAGTGCACAAGTGTGTGCGCAAGCAAACACAGTTGCACTCCCTATTCCTTTCACTCGCTTAGCCCGATGGGACAGCAATCTGACACGATAAAAGAGAGATAAGGCGCAGAACCAACGGCTTTACGTGCTTTCTGAGGCACGGAGGTGAAACACCGCCAACTTCCTAACTCCGGGCCACCCTGATAATTTATGAACAGAAAAATTCAGGTACATATTTTTGGCCCGACCAGGGGATCGAACCCGGGACCTCTGACACAGCCGTAGCTTTTAAAAGCAACCCTCTAACCGCTGCACCAACGATGCAGTTACGTCTATTCTAACTGGTCAAGCCATTAATCCAATATTCACAAAAATTTTCCGGGTTTTCATTCATTTTAAACTATAAATAACATTGTTTCCGACTCCCTAATCCCGTTCATCTTGTCTCTGATGGAATTCGCATACATAAGTACTTTTTTTATAATATTTATGTTCTTTCGTACGAACTTTGTTTGAGTGAACTGAATGAACGAAATAAACCAAATGAACGGTACACGTCACTAGTAAGATAAAATGTGGCAACATTATTTTAAAAAGTGACATTAGCGTCTGTCAAATCTTTCTACGGGATTATTGATTATGTAACCTCAGTTTTTATTTCCCACGGTGCAAATAAGAACATCGTTCACCTATTTGGATTGAAAGCTGGCAAGAAAAATAAACACCTGCAGTTAGGTATCAACAATTATTATAGTTGGTACTGCCGAAAATAATATTTCCTAGTCTAGATATTTTTTATTAGCATACTAACCCGCATTAAAAGAGACGAAAGCTAAATCGAATAGATCGATGTAAAAGGTACGTGAGAGTGTGAAAGGCGCAATATATTTTACTGAGACTTCTTAGCACATTCGTTTTCACATAAAAGTAGCATATTTTATTATAATATGTAAAAAGACTTCGATGTCGATTCTATTACCATTAATTTGGAGGCTGACCGTACGCGGCAGATCTTTTAGGCACCGGCCCTTGTCCCCGGAAGCTAGTTAGTTAGTTAGTTAGTTTGGCTGGGGTGTTTTCCGCACTTAGCCTCACGATTGGGCCATTGTACGTATGTCCCTTCTTTTCATTCTAGCCACCCCAGGCTCTCCCAGAAGGCTAGCAATCTGCCTAGATTGCTAAAGGCCTCCGGGAATGTAGCCGGGGATTTGAGAATGTTTGCCCGTTGTTCCACCACACTCACGCACTCCATGAGCACATGCTGTGGTGTTTCTTCTGCCTCCATGCAACCTCTGCATAGGGGACTGTCTGTGACACCTATTGTGAACAGATGTTTGTTTAAGAGACTGTGGCCAGTTATAGTGCTTATAACTATGCGCAATTTGTCTCTTGGTAACCGGATGAGGTTGCGGGCCAGCCTTTTCGAAGCTTCCGGAATTGCGTCTTTTGTTTGCCTGCAACCTTCACCATTTCTCCACTCTGCTTGGTGTGCTGCTTCAGTTTCTGTACGTAGCCAAGTTCTTATTTGGGCCTGCGGTATAGGTAGTAATGGTTCCGGACCATATACCGTTGTCGCTGAGCCCCTCTTGGCTAGTTCGTCGGCTGCGTCGTTGCCTAGTGAATTGCTGTGTCCTTTGATCCATTGCAAGGTTACCTTATTTGTGTTTGCTATAGATTGGAGTGCTTTATGGCACTCCCAAATAAGGACAGATTTGATGTTATAGTTTTGTAGGGCCTGGAGCACTGATGCGCTGTCTGAGACGATTTTAATGTGTTGTTCCCCGGAAGCTAATTGCCGTGACGGCGTCAATATTTGAAAGCGATCGGTTGAAGTAAAGTACGAAAATATCAGCCATCTCTTTGATGACTAAAAAACATATAAATAATCTAGAAACTAGCACAAAAGAGCTTTTCAAAAGTTTCTTAATATAGGTACACTTCAGATATTTCAGTTAGAGTTTGTTTTTTTGTATCTACATTTTACTAGAAACAAATTCGTATAGATTGATAGATAGATAGATAGATAACTCTTTATTGCACACAAAATTAGTGAATTTACAAATTTGTTTAAAGGAAATGTACATATCGTATATTTTTAGGATGACCTTTTTAGGTAGTAAATGAAGTATTAACTTCCAATTCGGAAAATAAAACATTTCGTTTGATGAGATTCGTGTCGTCGTTTGCTATGACAATGTCAGAGTTTGTACAGAATAACGTGGCTGCTCCTTCTTCGCTGTGGTTATTTGACTGCAAGCCGACAAGCCGCCTAAAAACCTTACACACTAACACAACAAAGGCATTCGTTCATTTATTATTATAAGTGCCTTATTTTGTTTTAAAAATGCAATTTATTTATTTGATCCATTATACTACTTCAAAATGTTAAACTTAAAACATTATCTATTTATATTATTTTATTTATTTATAGTGTATAAGTTATATTTTTAAGTTTCTCATGTAGCACATTTGTTAGTTATCCCTTAAATAAAGAAAAAAAAACTAGCTTTCTTTGCTATTTAATTATTAAGTTTTTTTATCATAGAATTTTGTAATCTAAATTACAATAATTAAATAATTGACGTAAAATTATAAGAAGCAAACTGTAAATTTGAAAAAAAAAACTTAATTCAAACCTTTGTCATATATCTTAGTAAATAGTTAACGTACTAATTTGAAGAAAAGAAGATAAATAATAATTCTGTAAAAAACTTATGTGGTATTAACTGTGTAAGTTCTTTTTGTGCATAGATTGATTCTTGGCGCTTAGTACCTACATCTGATTGTTTTGTCTCAAGTCGGTAGACTAAGTGGTTGGTTGGTCATCCCTATGGGTCGGCTAATTACCGTGACCGAGCAAATATTGGATGTCAATTAGACGATATTTTTAATTATTGCTCTGAGGAATTTCGGCGGCGCTATAAGCTTGTTTATTTAGGCCTATGGGTGCGTATTGCGATGCAACTTTGACAGATAAGCAGCTGTATTGAAATTTCTCAATTAGGTATTTTGATAATATTATTATAATATAACATCATAAATATTCATTGAAAATATCCGTTTACACTGAGTGGGAATTGAACTACCTGGATTTTTTTTTATAATAGTCAGATAAGAAATATAATATTCATCGAATTTTAAAACTTCACCTATTGTCGGCAATAATTTATGTAAATGACATTTTAATATCAGTCGCTTAATACTTTATCAGTCAGTTCAGTTTTATCTGAGACGTTTGAAAAATCAGCCATTATTAGGATTACCCTGGTTTTAGTTAGTTTTCTCCGATTTTTATTGATGATTTTATGACCTTAGAGGTAATATCTATATTGCAAATACTTTGCTGGTATGAAAAATTATAATATCCCAATGTACTGATATATCCCTAATTCAGACCTAACCTATTCTAATTACTCGTATTTCCAAACCACATAAAAATTTATACATGTGCGAGTGGCTGAAAACCAGCGCTGAGTAGGATCACATCCCTTTTAAAGCACAAGCTGAGCCACACGCCATTTAATTTCCTTAAGTTATTCTTAATTGCTCACGTTTGTGTACCATACTTTTTCCGTAATAAAAGCAATAAACGTTTCTATTTCTATTTCATATTTCTATATCTAACTAGTCTTGCAGTTGGCTGTACTCTAACATCACAAGTTGCCGACCGCGTATTTACATACACCCTGTATTAGTCATCCATGTAAGCTCACAGATGTTGAGATGTTTGACCGCGGGAGCGGATTATGAGTGCGCGGGCGCCGGCGCGTCCGCAAACACAGGGATCGACAACCTTTGGTGAATGAGTAAGCGAATTTTTTATAAGGAAATGCAAAGAAATTACTTCATTATAATACAGAACGGCTTCATCGTAGTATTTAAAAAAAAATAAGCTTAAGAAATTTTGCCATATTTTCGATGAGCTAATTAGAGAATGCTTTAGCATTAATTCCACCTTTGTGCAACAAAGTCTTTAAATAAACAAATGAACAATATTGCTCTAACACGATCTCTTACAGGTAAAGCCATGTGCAATTAAAGGCACTAGCTTTGCCTGGCGAATAATGTCATGTGTGTCTGTCCTTCTCACAATCTCGACTATTGATTTAGATAGAGTACCTACTTACTTGCAATTCCTCAAAATAGATGAGCTTTCAGTTTAATAATATTTAAATAATTTTATACCATAGTTTTATTGTCAAGAAATATACTTAAAATAACTAACCCAAAGGTTGCCAACCACTGCCCGCTGACCATCAAAATTTGTCGGCGGCGGCGTTTTTGTTGACACCGACTCCTGCGCACCGGAGTGACTCATTGAACGGGACAGAATCCAATTACTACTGTTTAGAGGGCGATAAGTTGACCGAAATATTGAAGAGGTTGAGATAATGTTGTTTGAGAGACGGAATCTCAAGTAAAAAAAATAACAAAAATATTGATAACTAGAACATGACTTTCAAATTTTTGATTTTTTTTTGAATTTTGTAAGGCCCGCTTGCGTTTGATGATTCAACCCAGAATTACGCTAATCCTGGATTAAATTATCATTCTGACTCTGTCAGTTTACTTGACGTTGCTAGAGACAGAAATAAGTAATTCTGTAGCTATACCCGCTGTTATACAAAATCATTCGTTTTAGAAATGACTAAAAACGATTTTCACATAGAATTCATTAAAATATATGGATATTATAATCCGTGAAATGAGCTAGAAACTCAACAACAATGACACCTCTGAAACGGTGGTTCAGAACGTTATTTTACTGTCATTGCTTTGCTTTACAATCATGCTTTCAATGGAAATTAAAAAAATAATGACCCGTGCCCACTTCACAGACAAAAGCGACACCTGGCGGTCAACAAAAGACACTAATTTGCCTCATATTGAGCTGAACTATTGTCAGGACCACCTTGAGAGGTACCACCAAAATATCACCTATTGTGGTCAAATACAAAAGATCTTCAGATGCTCGTAAATTTTGCGCAAAACATCTTTAAATTGCACTTAATGTTTTGGGTCAATTAAAACACCTTTTGAAAACGAATTCACGAAATAAACGGTTATCTATAGCAGTTGCATTAGCACAATTTTTAAGGTTCGTTTACAAAAACAAGATATTTGAAGTAAGGGTGTCTTAATAAATTATGGATGAGAGAGAAACAAGAAAACTTCGTCTATTTGTCTAGTTAACGGTATGTGCTGATGATGAAGAGGGTTCATACTTCATTAATGATGATGTTGACCACTATGCACGAATGTACGATTCGTTTTTACTTTAGTCATTGTCTACGCTTGAAAACTGGTTTAGGAATATGATGTGAGCTTAAAAAGGTATCATTTATTGACAGTTTTAAAACCGTAAACGAGAAAAAAACGGAACCCCTAATTTTAGTCAAGTCCGTCCGTATGTCACATCCACTTTATTCTGAAACTATTATTATTACATAGCTGAAACTTAGTAGATAGTGTATCTTGTTTGTTAACCGCTTTACGATTGGCATACAAAAAAAATACCAAAAAAATGATATTAAAGGGGGTCAACCTATGGTACCATAACGTGCGTGTGTGTGTAAATTTTATTATTATCTCGACCACATAGATCACTGTCGCAGTATAAGTGAAAACATATTCAAGGGCACATTCGTACAGTCCACAGTCCACTTTGGGTCCAATAGTAACATCTGTTGGAGGCGTGAGCTGTCATAACTCACGCAGGCGCCACGCGGAGGTCTCTAAAAGACTCTTTGGTTCGACCGCTACTACGTAGTATATGGATGAGGGAGATAAAACAATCAGTTTTTTCTAGGTTAATTATAATCGATTTATATGCAATCACCTTATGAAATATAATTTAAACTAAAGTATAAGGTCGAGGCATACACTCTCAGCTACTATTTGTTTTAGCATATCTCATGGCCTTAAAAGTTCTGAAATCAAATGAACTCAATCTGCTCACAAAAACTGCATCAGCAGACTATGTTTTTGTTTGATTCGTACCTGTAAAATGTTTATAGTTTTAAAAGTATTTTTATTCCAACAACTATCGGTAGAGATGATTTTTAAATTCAATTCTGGATAATCTTAAACAAATATCGTTATATAACCGACTAATGGCTGATAATTCATGATCAGTTAAGAAATAATTGACCCCGCAAATATAACGATGTTAATTACGACTTTTTCAAATCAGACAAATGATATTAAGGTCCACAAATACATTTTATGTGACTATTAAAAAATCAGCCTCAAATGACACCAACTGCGTTGTACTTATGCCTTACGAAGTTTTCGAATATAGAATTCTTAGTTTTATTTCAAAATCGCGCGTATACTACACTTAATATTTTTCAAATGACCGAAACATGCAGACTGTGCGGCGGTCAAACGTAGAATTTACACAATAGACGAATTTGTTCTAATGAATAGAAACACGCCCCGAACTTTTTATAGGGTCTAGTCTTTGAGTAATATGCATGAAACATTAACATTATGAATGGATTCTTTATTGGGTTTTAAGTATTGAAGTTAAAAGTAAAGTCCGATGCTCCATATAGGAAAGTTCGTCATTAAAAAAAAGTATAATACTTAGATATGCAGGTTGACATAGAAAGTTGAACCAAATCTCAGTGAGAAACGAGCCAGCTTTTATTCGCCAAAACATAACACTAATTTCATAGGTGCTTTGAGAAATTGAGTAAAAGAAAAGACTGTTACTTCACTTTTAAAGCAAACAAGAAAATACGGTTTCATAGTGACATTAAGGTTGTTGCCAAATTTCAGGAGGTAAATGGGACCATCAATACCTACAAATTAATATTGTAAAGCTGTTTGTTTCCTTAATAAATAATAAAAATATAACGGCTCCTCCTACCGGAATGGCGCTCTGGCGCCGTTATCAGGTCTTCAGAGGTTCTACAGTCAGGTATTCTATGGCTGAACGGGCTGTGAGGCGTAGATTATCGGGCGAGGAAAATGAGACACTTGTATGATCAAGTACAGAACGTTTACTGCTACACAAAATATTACGAGGAACACATTCACCACTCTATAATGACACTCCATCGATCACGTAACACGTATCTGCGATTCCATCTGATTGGCTCTAGATCTCAAGTTCATCTGACATCATGGCCGCTCTGACTGTTCGCGCACGCGCTAGAGTTCGAAGTTGCGTCAGAGCAATGTCACTGGCCACTGCTCTAGGACATTATGGTCCATATTCCCTCACGGCCATACTGACAATTCGCACGTCCTCGTGCGACTCTCGGTATGTTCCCGTGAATAGTCTTCCATTTCAAGTCAATCTGAAAAAGCAAAACAACTGGTAGACAACCCTTCATACCGCTTGTCCATCCCTGACATAATATGAAATTTCAAAATTAAGGTTCTAAGAGCCTTATGTGATAACGTAAACAAAATACAACATAATTCGGGAAATTGTCGAAACTAGCTCATCACCCATCATGTACATAATACACTTCCCACAGTCCCCCGGTTGTTGGGTGATCGGATTGATCAGTCACACACCATATCTCGTAGTAATGACTAGCACATCAGCGCCGTTATTAGCTACCATAAGTCTCAAAGTTGTTGTCACCGCCTTTTACATAGGTCACCACCGTTGCCTCTCACAGGGGCACCACATTTCCTCTTAAACACCACTGCGTGTCATAGGAACTACTACATCTCATAGACATCACTGCCTCTTACAGGCAACATCAGCCACCACAGGCTATACCGGACGTCACAGGCAACATCGCCTTCCACAGGCTTCTTCGGCCGTCACAGGCCACATCGCCTCCCACAAGCTACACCGGCCAACACAAGCCACATCGCCTCTCACAGGCAACACAGTATTGAGTCAAGTCAAGTCAGCAAATCATGTCAAGTCTCCCGTAGACCCCGGCGATATGACTAAGGCATTGACATTACACAAGCCATTTGACTAACGTAAGCCAGTCCTCAATCAATCAGCCACTTACTTCCTTCCCCAATTTGTAGCTAAGACTTCAGTACGTTGACCAGTACAAGCCAAAGCCCACCCCTTTGCCTATAAAGCGCTATTTCTATTAACATCATCCAATAAGTGGCACTCTCTGTATTGGTTCATCTATCGCGGTCTCGACGAAATACTCATTATTGACAATAGTAACAGAGTTACTCCTTAAGTCATCGTTGTTCTTGAGAACATCACATAATCACATAATACCAATAAAGAAAGCACATCATATTAAAATAACCACGTTCTCTCAAATCGCAGTTGGTCCGTATGATCTCATTCATAAAATTCTGCAGCTCATTACTATTTTATATAAGTACACTATCTATTCGATACTGAAACATAAACACATACGTTAGGCATTTACGTTGAGATTGACAGATAAATACCTCTTTGGATGCACATCGCATGAGTAGGTAGATTAGCCACTAATTTGTTACCATGAAAAGTTGTATTTAGGTTTTATCGCCCGAAGCGATCTCTTCTAGTCAACCAAAGAAATTATAGGTTCGTTTCTCAGTTTTACTCGAACAGACAGACAGGCATACAAACAAATTCCAACGATATCATACACATACAGGGTCCCGATTCATGTATTTTCGGCATCTACTGTTGGACTACAGTGGTAGATATTCAGTAGTGCTATTGTAATACATCGTGTGCTTAAGTTAGCATTGAAGGTGACACACCGCTGTCAGAATAGCGAAGTATATTAATTTAACTCTCGTAGTACAACTGATGCACAACTCAGTGACGGACGACTCAATTAGCGGAATTGAGGCCCAGGTTGAATTGATAACCTTTTTTTTTAAGTCGGTGAAAAAAAAAGAATAGACATTTGACATAATAGACTAACAACACCAGCCAAACGTACCCACACAATTTTTTACATCTTGAGCCTAGAATTTATTAATTCATTATATTAAAAACAAAACTAACAGATCTATCCCCGTATTCATTTAGTAGTTATTTTTTTTATTTTATTTTACTAGCTTGAAAACTAAAGTGCGGACAACAAAACGTCAAAGACACAGTCATCGACCCATAGTAGATTCGAAAATCAAATTTCAAGGGAAAACGTCACAATCTTGCCGTCGCTTCTGCGACACACTTTCCGCTTCTCATAGCTTCTCTATACTTAGTAGTAACTACTCACTGACTGTACTCTAACCGAAAACTTTCAAGTAAATCTCAAACTAACTAAGCGTAACCTGCTCATACCATCAATTCACATCAAAGAAACGAGCTCACCGGATTATATGAAGTCTGCTCCTTTCAGCTTTTCGTTCACACATATGGAACTCTAGGACGCTGCATGTCTGGCTGCTGGGCTGCTGCATGTCTGTATGTTTTTTGTAATGTGCGTCACACGCACGTACGTTTTCGACTGGACACGATGAAATAAGACATCTATCCGAACGTCAATACACGAAGCAAGTCAAGTAACATCAGGGTGCCAATTCTCGTGTGGTTATATTTGTAAAAAGTTCACCAATCGTATTTTTGCTTCACATCATCACAAATTATCAGTTTTTTTTACAAGGTTACAACTGTTGCTAGACTGGTTGGTGGTTGGTTTTCCAGGTCTTGTTTGTTTGTTATTAATTCAGAAGATAGAAGCGGCTGAACCGACTGTTGAACTTGGTGCTGGTAAGCTAACTGTTGTGTCTGTTGTCTCCCTTCAAAGTTATCATATAGTTTGCAATAATCAATCGCTCTTCGTTTTACAAAACTAGATTCAACTAAACATCTGTTTGTTTCTTCACAATATTTTAATTTATTTGCTGCTCAGTGTCGCATATAAATCATGCTTACGGCTGATTCAGTCACTCGTATTTTAGTCGCTATCAAAATCTGTAGTAGTCATATTTACCATCAACATGCACTTTTCTACAATAAGTACCAACTTTTCTTTGATGCTTATTATCATCTTGCGAAATTTCAGCGTATTTAAGGCTGCTGTCACCTACCTTCAAACAAAATTCTCTTTTTCTGCCCAAAAATTACGAAACTGACTCCTTTTTTTGACTGATTTTTGTAGAAATGAACCACCTCCATAAGATGTCAGCCCTGTGCGGTCCCATAGTCGGTCACTTAGGAGTCTCATAGTTCTCTCTTGCCATAACTTAGTACTCCATGCAGTGTAAGGGGTTTTGTCAGCAATTTGTCCATTATTATCTCACACGGATATCTCTCCGACTCATCAGATAGACATGACCAAGCTAGCAAATTGTCCTCCTGTCGTATATCGCAATCAAGAACGGTGTTAGGCAGTTCATTGGTACCCAGTTCCTCAACCATAATGTATTGGGCTTTTTGTTATTGTCACTTCTCGAAAGTAGGTGGCAAAAGTTGTATAAAGTTGTGGTTGTGAGATTATTGTTTTGAAATAATTTCTTCTTCTTCTTCTTTTTAATGGCATCCGAACTGAAATAATTTCCTATTTTCTCATGAATTTTCAACGTCATTTTTAGTGACACCATTATTTCTGTCAGATCGACGTCTCAAATATTTCCTCTTGGTCTCGTGCATAAACGTCATTTCTCGCGAAAGATCGGGTACAGATGTCAACTGTTCGGAGACGTTGTCACTGCTCGGGAAGCAACATACATGTCAACTGCTCGGAGACGTCACCACTCGGGAAGCAACGGGTAGATGTCACTCGCTGTTCGAATAATATCGGGTATAAAACCTCACGGCTCGGGAAAATGGTATTGAGAAGATGTCACTGCTCGCAAAACATCGGGTCACTCGTATTCTTGCACGTCATCTTTATGCTCTCTGTGATTGGCTGTGTGCTGTGTGCGCGATGACAGCGCCCCTATTGACCACAAGCTATTTTGGACTTGAGATTTGTCAAACTGTGACAACTGGATTGCTTGGTAATTTGGTAACGATTTTGTGATTGCTTTTCAATGAAATTAAACGAAAATATGTAACACGCAATGTTAACACCAACATACTGACGGGAATATTGCTGGAGCATAGCTGAATTCGTCTCTGCATCAATATTTTGTCTCCAATAATAAGTTCACTACCTGTTGTACTGTGTCGTACAAAAAAATTGGGAATCCATCAGCGATATTTCTCTCCACAGCAGCTTTCCATTCTAATGTTTGCTTGAAAACGAATAAAACTTGCACGAACTGGTTTTCTCATTTTTTATAGTTACGGGTTATCATCAAATAACGCAACATAGCCATTGAAATTTATACTGAGTCTTTTCCAGGATTTTAGCGTTAACTGAGTGTCTTAAAACACCCACAAACTCGTTGACGATCTTTTAATAAATGTCATGGGCACTGCACTCTCTATCTTTCTGCTACTCACTTTATTTCTGAGTACTCTCTATCACCTTATCACATCAAAGATGTACAGAGATGGTGAACATCAGAATGGCGGGCATTCGTGATGCCTTTATCTGAAAGTCATGACCTGGGAACGCTCATCTAGAAGTTCTCTCATTATTGTTTATCCTGAGGATAAAAAAAAAATCGATGCAGATCTGTCGAGACATAACACACGGATTTCAACGGATTCAGTATTCAATATCTGGAATGGTCGAACTTAGAATTCCTCCGTTTCTCCTTCCTTCTTCTTCATTCGCAAGATCCAAGATTCAGCAATATCAATCACGTAGTCATTTGTCTGTTCTGTCACTGACATTTTCCTCAAAACTTAGCCCTTCGAATCCCACTTCTGATAACGGCTCCTCCTACCGGAATGGCGCTCTGGCGCCGTTATCAGGTCTTCAGAGGTTCTACAGTCAGGTATTCTATGGCTGAACGGGCTGTGAGGCGTAGATTATCGGGCGAGGAAAATGAGACACTTGTATGATCAAGTACAGAACGTTTACTGCTACACAAAATATTACGAGGAACACATTCACCACTCTATAATGACACTCCATCGATCACGTAACACGTATCTGCGATTCCATCTGATTGGCTCTAGATCTCAAGTTCATCTGACATCATGGCCGCTCTGACTGTTCGCGCACGCGCTAGAGTTCGAAGTTGCGTCAGAGCAATGTCACTGGCCACTGCTCTAGGACATTATGGTCCATATTCCCTCAAATATAAAAAACTTACTATGGGGTCATTCCATAAAAATCAGTCAGCTACATTGACAGTAATGTTTGGAGTATCAACAAAAAAGGTAATTGATGATGACCCTTTAGTAAAAGCTTCGGTCTTGATGGTCTCATTCATCTCCTAAAATTTGGCAACACCTTTGCTATCACCCGGTAGGTAGTAGATAAATAATATTTGAGGCGTAAACATTATTTTTGTGCCATATTAATAGATCAGCTTCCTATTTCTACTTGAAATTATAGCAACACAAAATAATTGGCTTCAAACAGAAACAAGTATGTACATACAGAACGTCATGCTAAACACTACGGTATCTTATGTTGTTGGAATAAGGGCTATTTTTCAACAAAAATGTATAATCTGATGTACTTACATGCAGAAATAACTTCACTGAGAAACGTCACTATTTCCAGGAAAAGGATAAGTCACATACGAGTTTAAGCAGCTTTCCTTTGACTTTCGAGAAGCATTCGATAACTAAAGAACTCACTCAAAGTGACTGTGATCTTTGAAACTTGTTAGCTCTATTGTCTTTTATAAAATGAGCTTTTATATTTCAAGCTCAATTTCAAGCTTTTATATTTCTTGATATATTTATATGACGAGTACAAAAGTTATAGAAAAACACATCATCAGCAGCCTATATTAGTCCACTGCTAGACATAGGCCTCCCCCAATGAGCGCCATAAGCGCCCTGTCTTCGGCTTGGCGAATCCAGAAACACATGCAACAGCTAAATATCTTCTCTAATTTACCACCTACTTAAACATATAACCGTGTCCATGACACAAAAAGGTGAGGATGCTGGCTGCGTTACCGCGTTGGATAGCAATATTTATCCTTTTAGTGAGAAACGAGCCCGCTTTTATTGGCCAAAACAGAACACTTATTTCACAGGTGTGAGAAATTGAGTAAAAGAAAAGATTGTTTCTTCTCTTTTAAACCAAACAAGAAGCTACCGTTTCATAAAACTGTCTCAGGCAAACATTTTAATTGTCTGACAAAACGCTCCAAGATAATTCCAGCTCAGCTATGCAATCCAATAAAATTAAGTGGGATGATTATAAAACAATGGAACAGTCGTCCTCTCACGTATCATAATTGTAACAAATTCCTCTTAAAGACCGTGAAACGAGTTTGTCTCCGGTTTTTGTAGCCATCATGGCGCTCGCGGTTCCCGCCATTTTGCGTTCGAAATTTTAATTGGGACGCTAAAGGAGTAGTTCGGGGAAGAGGTCCGCCAAATAAAAGTTTTTATCTCGCCCCGATTAAGATTCCGTGGTTCGGTTGAACAAATGAGGTGAGGTTCTACTATGTTATACGATATGTGCTCTGAAGCTATCGCCTTCATTCACATTGACGAGTTGAAATGAGTGACGAAAACGGCTATAGCCTGTATTTGGTATCAACCAAAACAATAATGGAGGATTTGATTACTTGAAAATTTTTTTTTTGATCTTTCAATTACTTCAATCACAGATAAATTGAGAGGTCGAGACACCGAGAATCATTGTATAATTAAACCTAACAGTGAAAGGAAACATGTTGATTAAACCTGCTATTGCCATTGCAGGTTTCTTGGGGCGTATTGCGATCTTGCTTTAATCGGTTCAAGTTCCAGGCCGTTCAATTCCTACTCAGCAGCTGAGTAGCGAAATTGGTATAGCGATGGAACTTAATAAAAAAAAACTCTTTCTCACTTACTCATGGTCGAGATTAAGACTTTTTTAATCCATTCATAAGCAGAGCAGTTTATCTGTCAAAGCTAGATCGTAATACGCACCCTGTATTTTTCCCAATACATAAAGAGAGAAGAGATCGTCCACACACGACTCTCATTTATGCATAACATCTTTCAATTAGCTATCCTTCCCAGTATTTCGCCATTTTCCTTATGTCTTGATACGGCACGACATTTGACGATGGCTTCAAAGTCATTGAGAATTTCCAAGGACGTTTGTCTCACAGAGTAGGCCTTCGGTTTTTGTCTGACCACGCCTGCAGGGACACCTCGGCCCACCAAGATGGCGTCACGAATTATTGGGTTCCCGAACTTAGTGGTTTGGTTGTGATGGGCAGTGATAAGTGGAGCAGGCTTATTAGTGACTGGATTGATTTGGTAAAGACATTAACATAATACAGGGTGTTATTGCAAGGGGGTGCCAAATTTTTGGAGGTGAAAGGGACCATCAATATGAACAACTTTTACTATGGGACCATCGTTCAATTATTAATTTTATTTTCTTCCTCTCCATACATTATGGTCAATGTAGGTGACTGATTTTGTATGGGGAACCTGAAATTTTATTTAAGATTTTGACCATGACCCCATAGTAAAAGTTGTTCATATTGACGGTCTCATTCACCTCAAAAAATTTGACACCTCCTTGCAATAACACCCTGTATTGTATGAACGCTGGGAATCTATAATTAGCTGTACTTGTAAGAATAGAGCACTATGGACTTACTTCCTATACTTTACTATTTTAGGTTTTATTATTGTATTTAACGTGCACTTTGAAATGTTAATACTAGTACAAGCTCAAGATCTTGAGGAAGAATTTTATACTATTTTTGTATTAGCTATAGTTTTTGAACGGAAAAGCAATAGGTTAAGTCAATGTTAAAGTCAGGTTTGTTATTTCAAGGATTACAATTTAATTAAATGGAATAACTATGTTGTTAAGAATGAATGAATATGTATTTGCAGAGTTGAAAGCGGCCTAGTATGAGTTAGATACGTAGCCCCAGTCATTCAAAATTGAGTATTGATTCTAAAATAAATATTTCCTGTGTTGTTATCGTGTCTTGGCATACAATAGATGACGTTAATTGACGACGCGTTTGGTGTATTGGTTAGCGCTCCTGACTATTATGCCGGCCGTCGCAGGTTCGAATCCCGCAAGGGGCAGATGTTTGTGTGATAAGCACGAACATTTGTACCTAAGTCAAGGATGTTATATGTATTTAAGTATTTATGGGAGACGCCCCCGTCATAATCGTTGTCTGGTACTTCGTAACACAAGGAAGCAAATTCCTTACCACGAAACCAGACAATTGGTGTGTTGTCTGGCGCATATTTATTTATTTAATAGATGAACAGGACTTCTAGCAATCGCTGTTCCGCCTCGCTCACCCCCACACCACACAGTCAAGCACAAAAACGCAAATGATAAATGTCAACCACACCCGAAAGCATCAGTAACACATTCCCGGAGTGCCACAGGGCACCTGCGGACTATTAACACTGATGTCAAAATAGAATCGACCACGAAAATATTTCCTAAACTCTAATTAAGCAGATGACTGTACTGAGCCGTCACTGAAAGAATTGGTTACGATTTTGTATCGTATTGTTAGTGAAGAGGGCTTAGATTTGGGTGAAGGAATGGGTTCCTGAACTGAAGTGATGGTGCACAGACCAATGAGTGTATTAGACTACACAACATTTAGAGATCATTTTTTTTGGATTCGAAAATGAGGTCAGAGTCCTCTATAGTGTAACAAAACAACATCGTCATGTTGCAAAATGATATCTTAGTTTCATTGACACTGACATTAAGTATCTGAAATAAATGGAGTTCGAATTACAACAATGCTATTTAATGAGAATTAGACATGATGGGTCTAAACTCGAAATATAAATATGAGTAAATGCTACTCACTGCTCGACGTTTCGGCTGCGTTGCAACAGCCGTGGTCACGAGCCAACTGGTGGATCGCGGCATTCGCCTGCTATTTAATGTTTTAATGCTATGATAAGTTGAATGAATAACTGGGAGCTTTGTATTCCAACCTAGTTAAGAGTTAAGCACACTTTAGACTTGTTTGACTCTAAACACTGTTGCAAAAGCTGATACATTGTTTTTTACATTCTATACTGCAGAAATACATGTCATATAGGTGATTAAAATAAGTAGGAGTGTCTCCTGTATAGGTTCTTGGACGCCCATACTCTTTCTTGATAGATTTGATAGTAGTGAAAGCAAGAATATATCATCTCTTTATGAAAGTAAGAATACATCTTGATACTTGATGATTTATTTTTTAATAATGTTGGCAACACAATGAAAATCGAATGTGAGCTAATTTAAAAACAAATGAATACAACAAGCGCCTAAAATGTGTAGATAATGTGTAAATATGTTGTGAAAGATAAGCGATAAAAATGAGGTCTCAATGTGCCATGCGAATCGTTCAACTCCGATTTCATCAAAACCCTTTGCATCTTTCCGTCACACCCTGTATGTTCTCTCGCACAGTACCGTCTATTATATTACCTTGTCTATGCCCCACGTCTTCCAGCAAAACTTAATTGCTACTGAAGTCCGGGCACATGGTTGATTCTCAACAGCATCGTAATTATCTGATATTTTCCATCCCGTATCGTGTGTCCTCCCTCCAACTAATGGTATAATTATGGAAATGTTGTCTGTGTGTGTCTAATTACCGATATCTGTCGGCTACTTTACTTGCTAGTTTAAGATATAAGAGCGGGTTATGCTATTAAGTATGCAGTTACGATCTTGGGTTCTGTTGGCGTGATTGGACATATAATTATGTGGATGATGTGCTACTGTTTGTGGGTAGAGTCATCTTCTTATCACTTAGTGGGATAAACAAATTAAGTAACCAGCATCTGAATGTTTTATTTCTCTTTTGTGTAATGAAGGAAATCTTATATTAATTATATCTTTAGTTAGAGCTAAAAACAGAAATAAGTAGAGCGGCTATTTATATTCCTATATTGATAAAGAATACACCAAGCTAATACGGTCGGAATTATTATTATTTTATTTTATTTAGTATGGGTTTGCTCTTGACTCCAGACCAAGCCAAGTGCGACTAAGACGATATCACCTGCTAGCAAATAAACCTGGGTCATGGCGAGTAAACGCCGCCATTAAATAAGCATTCCCCTGGTGTTGGGTAGCAGCAACATCAGGACTGGCAGAAGACTAAAGATATAGTATATTAGAAAAGGTTTTTGACTGGGTATACAATCTGATAATGTACTTTGACATGGTACATAACTGTCCAGCGAATCATGATACTAACTGTACCTACCTACTTAAATGCAGTAACAATTTCACCTAGCCTTTAAAAAACGCGATTACACATGCTAATAGCCGTAAACTTTTTATGGCAAAGGAATCCATTGCAACAGCCACTAATACAAATAGGAAAACGTCAATTAGCAACCGCTTTGCCTGTGTTTTTGTGGGAAAAAAACTTATGATTTATGATCGGTGTAACGTGAGCCTCGTTAGAATGTTACAAATTGTCTTTGGTTTGTCTATGGCTCTAACGTTTAACGCTCGCTGGACAAGCTTGCAAATTGTTTTTTGCAGGATGTTTGGGCAATGCAAGCTCGTGATTGGCATCAGTTGGTTGGTAGATGTTTCCTATCTATAGTAATAGGTTCTCTTATTATTAGTTTCGTTACTAGAACCTACTTAAGACGAAAGAGATCTCTCAGTATCATTTCATTGCTAGCTCTAATCTTAGTCAGAACAATAGAAAGGAAAGGTGTTAAATATGTAAAAGAATATAATTATATTAGGCATCAAATTATTCTAAAAATTATAGAACTCACTTTATTTTTTACTTCATTTTAATGGCATATATTTTATTAATAACAAACAAGAAAAAAGCAAGACATGCATCATAAAAAATAACTTAAGGCCTACCTATTCAAAAGCAACACCGTTTCCTTGTGGCAAGGAGGCTATGATGCTGGCTGCGTTGCCACGTTGGATACCTATGCTATTCTTATTCCTTTCAGCTAGGAACCAGCCAGCTTTATTATTTGCTGCAATAGAATTTAATTTTGGAACAGTTTTTTTCCAAACAGCAATTTAGCAGAAAGTCCAACAAATGTTTCAACGCCAAACGCCGTTTTTACTTTTGGTTGCATGATAAATGACAACAACTTACTAAGAACTTAATTTACTGAGATTTAAGGATTGGTTATGAGTTTTCAGCTCGCTTAGTACTATAGAAAGAAATAGTTATAAATACGCGAAAAAGAAATATTTTCATATATCTAATTTAATATCAAAATTGTTACCTTTTAAAAAATATATCACTTATTTTTTTTTCTTTTGGTATCATTACAATTCTGTATGTCTTCTATTTTCAAACATTTAAATGATCTCATTAGTTTTAATGTATGCCATCTCATATTTTGATTTATATCTGTCGCATAGGATATACTTGTAATTATAATAACTCCGTCTAATGACTCTGTTGATATCTTTATGTAAGATGTAAGGTAATATGTTGTTAGACTGCACGCAAGTTCGTTAAGAGAATATGTAATTAGTTACTATGAAAATAAGTAGTTAAGATAATAGACTAATAGTCCCCCTAGCCGATTTCGACTACGGTGGCCAGTCACAACGACTAACCGACTGCGCGGGACATATTATAGTGCACAAGTGTGTGCGCAAACACAGGTGCACTCTCTATTCCTTTCACTCTCATAGCCCGATGGGACAGCAATCTGACACGACCGGAGAGAGATCAGGCGCAGGACCAACGGCTTTACGTGCTTTCCGAGGCACGGGGGTGAAACAAGTTGGCGGTAGTTAAGATAATATTTAAATAAATGTATGAGGCCTTTTTTGATTAATACAGATTATTTTTTAACTCTTCTAGGTAATGTGAATAGTTTTATAGTGAGTGTCAACAATGCTGGTATAAGCATTGTATACTTTTTGATAGATTGATTGTAAACATTCTATTTTATAAAGGTACAGAATGTATGTTTAAAAAAGCACATATGCTTAGCTACCAGTACCAGAAATGTTTAGGATGGATCAATAACTTAATTGGGTATAGTAAGGAAATCATGTATGTTTTTAACCTTAAAAAGAGCGGAAAAAAGATTTCAGAGTCTACTATCAACGCTGTTATATGACTACTCAATTGTTATTTTATATCAATGGGATACAATATTCCCGTACATTACTTTTCAAAACTAACTTTTTTTTACTGAAACGTGTACGACCTAAACACAAACCATTAATGACTTTTGGTTTAGTATTCCCTCAAAATCGACACTCAAAGTATCCGCTAATTATCGTCTTCCTATTTTTTATCAGCTCCGAAAGTTGCCCTAAATCATAAGTTTGAATTCCAGAAATAACTTTGCTCTTATTGTGCCATATTTGTACCGTTAGGCAGATTCCATGTCATTTGTTTTGCATGGTAGGAATTTTGGTGGTGTCAAAAAGCAAAAACTTTTTTTTTCAGGGATACAAAACTTTTGGTACTGATTCGAACAACGCTGAGCTCGCCGTTGACTTTCGTCGTCGATTTCAATGGCCGCGGCTGTTAATCTACGAGCATTTTTTTTTAAATGACGGTATTGATATGTTTTTTAGGGTTCCGTAGCCGAATGGCAAAAAACGGAACCCTTATAGTTTCGTCAAGTCTGTCTGTCTGTCTGTCTGTCTGTCTGTCTGTCCGTCCGTATGTCACAGCCACTTTATTCTGAAACTATAAGCATCACATAGCTGAAACTTGGTAGGTAGGTGTATTTTGTTCACCGCTTTCCGATTCAGATACAAAAAGTTAGAAAAAATAATATTTAAGGGGGGGCTCCCATACATGAAACTAAAACCTAAAAATTTTTTTTTACTCAAACCTATGCGTGTGGGGTGTCTATGGATAGGTCTTTTAAAATGATGTTGAGGTTTCAATAACCATTTTTTCTATAAGTGTAAGGTTTGAGATATAGACGCTTCCAAAGTGGTAAAATGGGCGTCCCCCCCCATCTAACTTTTGAACTAAGAAAGTGAAAATTTTGAAAAAAATATATGATGTAGATCTCAACAAAAACTTGCAACGAAAATTGGTTTGAAGGAGATCGAACCAGTAGTTTTTGAGATATTGCACATTTTTATCAACCGCAAATATAACTTTGTCTTTCATACAAACACTATGAAAAACAAAGTTATTTTTGCTGTCGCAATATATTGTGATGTTTTCGTTAAGTGAAAATAAGTGGACCCTGAATTAAGATAAGGGTGGCACGGAACCCTCAGTGCGCGGGTCCGACACGCACTTAACCGGTTTTTTAATTACTGCTTTACTATTTAAAGCTGACTGAAAATCGTAAAAGTTTGTTTGTTGTGAGTTCTAACTACTTACAGTAAGAACTATGAATGAAAATCACAGATCAAGAATTGTAGTACATTTTGAGTCTCAATCGACATGAATACGACATAATACAAATTTTTGGCATTCATCATTATCACATAGAGACATATTTTTACCACAGCCCATTACGAATAAAAAAACTAATATCCCGTTCTTCCTATTTTTAAACTGTTACATAAAATGTTTAAAAAACAAAGAGTAATGCAGCCGATACATCACCTTAAAGAGCTCATTCGTATCCCATTAAAACCCTTCGTTTGAGCAGATTTAAAATAGCGCCGTATCACTTCACACTCCGGTACACTACTAAAATAGCCGAATCTGAATGCTATTGTGACAAATATGCCAAGTTCGTTACACGTTAGTTCGCTAAAGGCATATTTCAAAATTGCATCTGGTTGGGAATATTAAATTGGTGAAAATAAGTAGGTATATTAATGTTAGAAAAATGATAATTATGACAAAAAATTTATAATCATGGCAAAAAATTCATGAATTTCTGTACAAAGTTAATCCACGGTTACGCTAACGCTGGATTAAATCATCATTCCGTCTCTGTCAGTTTATTTGACGTTGACAGAATCAGAAATAAGATTCAATCCAGGTTTAGCGTAATCCTGGTTAACAACATCGCGCGCAAGTGGGCTTAAGTTCTGTGTTTCAATAATTAAAGAGTTACCAATTTTAGGATGTATTACTAAATTGATGTGATATTGTTGGAATCGGATAATATTTGAGTATGATGATCCAGCCTTTTTAAACTTCATAGTACGTGTGCTAAGTTTCGTAAGTGTATGTGTTTATATGTTGTTTCGCAGATTTCGTGATATCGAGAAGATTCTTGTTTTTGTTCTTGCTTTTATACCAAACTTGGCTTAAACACAACCGTGTGTCCAAATATGGGGAGATGTGTTTGACGCCACCCTTACGCTGCCACTGTTACGCGGGGCCCTTTTTACCCCAAGTTTCAAACGCACCCTTCTCTTTCACACCTACAGCAGAACATATAGCTCCTCTCACACGCTTAGATAGTGGTACTAAATAGGTATTTAGTATTCGGAAGGGAACACAGTTAATTATATGGGGTGAGAAGAAAAATTGTGGACGTATTAATAGTGTGTATTATTGTCACTCTTATAGCAACAAAAATAAGGTTTAAAATATGTTTGATGGGCAGATAATCGTTTGGGATCGACTGTTTGGTTTCCTAAATGGCAGGAAGATGTGATATAAATACAATATTATTAATTATGAACGCTCCATTGATCTCAATAATGCTAGGAGATTTATTGAGACTTAAATGGATAAACGGGGATTTTTATTGGGAATATTGCATTTTGGACATGGATCAATACAAAAGGTTTTATTGTACTTCTATTTTTATAGCTTTCTGCAAAACAGGCAATTATTGGTATTGATAAAGTAGGTTGGGAGAGAGTTGAGGACACATGCTTCTGAACTAATAGAGTTAAGTAGGTATTTTTAAAAGTTATGCATAATGTATGCATAAATAATGAATCGAGGAAAGATACTTACCTATGTATCTAGATTAAAAACCAAATAAAATAAAGTAACAAAATAAAAAATAAAGATGCTTGAAATTATACGTAGAGGCTCTTTTAACTTTGTTACGTCACGTTAATCGATATTTTGTTAGTAGTAATGAGCTACTGAAATACTTATTTGTTATTCTAATTCGTATAAGGACGTAAAGAGAACCAAACTCCATTCATCTTTGCAAGTCTAACATTGTAAACAATATTTTCGTAACTTTAAAACAATATAAGCAAATAAAATAAATTGACTATTTAATTTAAAAAGATCTCAGTGTTGAACGATGAACTAACTATGTTTGTTGTAAATTTTGTGTTTATCTCGTTTTAAAAGGATCATTTTTGCTAAAAAGGAATGTCAAGATTGTTTACAATACCTATTCGACTAGTGAAGTAAAAAGAACTTTAAAAATAATTTACAAACTGTCAAATTCAACTGCCGGCTTTGTTGCACAGAACTCTACATATTTTTTATGTTAAAAAGAATAGATGATAAATGAAATAAATATCAATGAATCTTAAAACCCGAACTCCACACAACGCGCGAACCTTTATTAATTATGATAAACGGCGGTATAACGATACAACAACAACATAAATCCCGCATCTGTATCACAATAAATAATTGTTACTACTGTCGCAAATCAGGCACGCTAATTTGAAACGGATCCTCAAACTCTTACGCTAATACCCCCAAAGGGCGCCCGCCAAAGGTTTTAACAAGCGACATTCACAACTGCTCATTATATTTTTATACTTTATACCTCAGTGGCGGACATAAACTGCGCGATCAAAACGCTCCCCTACAAAAGGTAATTATGTTTTGATTCCTACAAAAAAAAAACCGAGTATCACAAAGGCGACTAACGAGATAAGAGTGTGCTAAATCGCCCCCCTCGCCCCCGCTCGGATCAATTCGGGAGAGAACGGTCGATTGGCTGAGAGGGACAGCTTCATTTGTGGGCGGGGTCATATTAAACCACGCCTCGAAACAGCAGCAGGGTCCCCTTCACGCTACCGCCGCCAGTCAACCTCCGACCGTGCTCGCATGTACACGATCTCTGATCGCGGCTCGAAGTGATGTGCTTATGGAACTGACCGGTCAATGTTAAAGAAACCAAGTTACGAGGACAAGGAAGTGACAAACATGGCGATACAGAGCGTCTCGAGGTACCCCAGTAGCCCGGCTGAAGCGACGGAGCCTCCAAAAGCGTCCAGGATAAGCTTCAGTGTGGCATCGATTCTGGCTGATACGAAAGCAAACGATGAGACTGCAGAGATGATCAGACACCATAGGACGATACCAGAGTCTCCTTTGCGACAGAGTCCATCAGCTCAACCAGAATTACCTGGTGGGTCTCCCAGACCTTCATCACAAACACCTCCTTTAAACTTGAACGCCTCAGCGACGGTTACATCCTCGGATGACGAATACGAAGATTCAGTCAACCAAGAAGATTCGATCGTCGATGTAGAGGATCTTCAAAATGGGCATAGCGAAGATGAGGAGAGGCAAGGGGCAGATAAAGGGAGGCTAGTGAGGCCCACCCCTTTCAGCGCGTTGGCGGCGGCGGCAGTGGCGTACCATGGGCTAGGCTGGCCGGGCCCCCCCTCGGTCGTCCCGTCCTTTGGACCGCTTTTCCAGTCGCATTTCCCCGTTGGACATTTGACAGGTTAGTTTTTAAAAAAAAATATTTGAAGTGTTGTAGTTGCCTAAAAACTTAGGGATGGGCGTTACTGGGTGTAGTATAAGTAGTAGTGAAGATGGCTTTTATTTTTAGAATATACATTTTGCTATGCTAAAAGTAATAATACATAAACTTATGTTAATAAAGAAACTAGAGTTAAGCTTTATTATTTTTGGTTGATACCTAGTTTTTATATTTTTTTAATCGTAGTAAACCTTTCGTAGCATTGATTCTATGATAATTTTCTTCTGTATATGTTTAGCTGGGTACCTATATCTTCTTCTATCGCATACACTATTTTTTTTTGTTTAAAAGTTTACAAGTTATTAATAATATTAATAAACAATATTTGAAATAACCTATTAATTGGGTCGATATTGTCTGTGCATTGTTTTTCTTAATAAAATCGTAAAAAAATATGGAAAAATATTGTTTTTTTGCAATGTTTAGGTATTATGTTGTTTGTAAAAAAACGAAAAACATAAAATGATTTTCATTTTTTAACTGTCTACGAGTTAATGATACATGACTTACTTCGATAAAATGTTATCATAAAATTATACGCAAAACTTATAATATCAATTAATTTAATTGCAAGCTTACGCAACCATAATTTTATTAATTAACAATAATAACAATTACCGTTATTATGCTGTTTGTGTAATTAATATTATCGGGTCTATTTTAGGTAGGTAATTATTGACCTCAATGTGTGAGCAATTTTATTTGTTCTTGTAACTAAGGGCAAATTATTTATTAACAGAAGAAAATTACTTCATAACCACCAGTAGGTTTAGGTATGTGGATTTTTTTTATTAGGTAAAACGCAACCAATTTTGATGGAGTAAACATAAAATGACACATTATTTTGGTCATCAATGTCATTTTATGGTTAAAACAATCACTACTATGACTACAAGTTTTTACAACCTTACTCATGAGGATTTGGATTGAAACCGCAAATATTCATTATTATTATGATTGAAGTAGGTACCCATTAGAATGTATTCATGGCCTGATAACCGCAGAACAATAAGCCTGTACATTCCGACTTTCATAAATAATTTTACCTACCACTTTCAGGATAAATTGTTTTATAATTTGGCCTACTATAATGCGAGCATGTTTTTTATACACATAACATAAACTTAGTTCACTCTTGCATGATTGATGTACTCATTTGATAAATTATATAAAAATATTTTTTTTCGAGTTTTTTAAAGTGATCAGCATAGGCTGTCACTGAACAAATAAAAAATATATTTTGCTTTTACGAAACCGAATACATCCTTATCTCTATTAACTGACGAAACTAACCCGAAACAGCCAATTAGCTAGCTCGACAATAAATCTCCGAGCAGTCCCCACAAATCCGCATCTAAAATATTATAATAATGTAATGTAATGTTTTGGGAATCCTCAAAGGCAAAGCTGAATAAGGGCTCAGAGAGAACATAAATAGCGGATTTCGCGAAATGCGAAAACAATAAGGCATGGATTGGACGAGACGAGAGATCAATGGGGCAACATGGCCGACTTTGCATAAGTAGGGAACTGGCTGGTTTTCGAATTCCGAACTTTTTGCGTTGTTAAAAGTTTGATAAAAAAATTACGTAAGTATACTTACTTTTTTTTAAATTAGACATTGAAGAGGTCTTATTAGATTTTCTATGGTTTTACAAATTTCGTATACGCAATTTTTATTCAAAATGTTCGATTACTGACAGTACTTAGCGATGATAATATTACTGTAATTTAGCCAGCGTTTCACATAATTTTGTAAAAGGAAACATAATGTATAGGCAACATGGTTTATGAATGCAATGGTCAATTCTCCGAACGCATTATTATTGAATTATTAATTTCCTGCCGATAACGAAAGGTTGACGATTCATGACTATTTATAACCAACTGAAATACATTATAATTAGTAACTAAAAGGTAATTAGATTTGTGGTAAAATACGACTGGAAATCCAATTAGAATTACTACCTAAAAGGAAAAATATTTTCTACGCCAATCTGTCTGAAATTGGAAATACGTTTTTACACTTCATACCTTGAGTATAAAATTTTTAAAAGAAAAAAATACGACTAATGATTAAAAAAATTAAATATCTACGAATATCAATTCAATTAATTTTAATTAAGTATTGATGGTATAATTAAAACAATCGATTTTCTATCCCAATTGTTATTAAATAACAATAAATTAGTTTTATTACTCACTAGCGGACCCAGCGAACTTTGTTTTGCCCCCAGCCCCGTCTCGCCCCGGCCCCGTCCCGCCCAGCCCCGTAATTCTAAAAGTTAAAAGCGGTTCCAGCGAACATTGGTTCTAAGCTACATACCCACCGTTTCACCCCAGCCCCGTCCCACCCCAGACCCGGCCCCGTCTAACGAAATAAAAAGTATCTTAAGTCCTTCTCCTAATTTTAAGCTACCTTCCCACCAATTTCAGCCAAATCGGTTCAGCCGTTCTTGATTTATAAATAGTATCTATACTGGGTGTCCCAAAAAGAGCGTGCCAAACTGAAACTGGAGATAGCTTAGCCTTTCAAATAAAAATAACATGACTAATAAAAGTCTCACAGTTTGGGAGATAATGCCACTTTTTTGTATTTTTCTTGCATGAAGAAATCAAGAAAGTGGCATTATCTCCCAAACCATGACACTTTTATAAGATTCTTGTTATTTTTATTTAAAAGGTCTTTTGCTAACCTATCTCCAGTGTCAGTCTAGTGTGACATTTATAAGAAAAAAAGTGGCATAGTTAAAAAAATACATAAATTGTAGAGTACATCTGAAAGGTCTATGACTAAGCTAACTCCAGTGTCAGTTTAACACGCTCTTTTTGGGACATCCTGTATATGTGTAGATATTTCATCTTACTCAAACGTAAACAGGAAATCGATTTTATTTCACACATACGAGTATAACTGAATTAATAAGTATCAAAAACAAATTTAGGATATCCTTCGTAATAAATTTAATTAAAGCGTTATTGAACGCTAACAATAATACGTTATTAATGCATTAACAATATGATATATATTGATATCATAATTAAATTATTTGAGCTAATTGGTTGTTTACCGGTAGATAAATTTTATGAGATTAAGAAAATTCTCAATTGGAAAAAAAATTATATTGAGGAATATGTGAAAGAAAAAAATATGTTTGGTACAACACAGAAGATACAGAGATTATTAAATAATTATTAAAAGTACTTTTTATGACAACTATTGTATGGGTATACGTTACCATATATTTCTATTTTTTATTTCGAAATGAAAAAGAAGTAAATTCCTAATTCAATTATAACATTTTATAATTAAACAAGGATGTTCTCTATTGAGATGCATGTTCCGAGATATATTTTTATTTTGATAGTGTTTTGTCACTATACAAACTTAATAATATAAATTGCACTTGTACACGCAACTGCAACAGACTAGGAATCGAACCCCGTGTGTTTAATAGTGTGTCGGGTCCATCAATAAGCAAAACTCACTAAATATAATTTAAAACTTATTTATTGTAAAACGGACATACGGGCAGTTACATTGTTCAAAGCGAAGAGAGCAAACATAGATTATGCAACAATTTACTTAAGGTCGCGTCGCTACAAATAGCGCCATCTACACTAAAACTGTTGAACTACAATGTTTGGAGTGTCAATTACCAGCAAGGTTTAGTTCCTTATTAACCACCGTGTCTTACGTTATCCGTTCAATTTTTGTGGCTGTAAAATACTTATAAATTTGTAGCTACCGTTCTGCCTACTCTATGGTAGCGTGCAACACTGACATTATGCGTAGCAACGCCCCCAGATTAGCCACAGCATGGATATTCTATTAGCCATGGTAATGTCCAGATATGTCCAAGCAAAGGCTAGACCTTTGGATAGAGACTCTATAAAATAATTATTGTACTACATTATGGTTATTTGTTCTACGATTCTTCTAACTAGTCAGTGTAACGTGGACTATTAGCAGTGTTTGTGTCTCTGAATTTCAGGAATAAAATATTAGTTACTTATCTATTTTATTTTTGTTTTACGTTATCATCATTATAAAACTTTTTGATAAAATAATGAGTATGTGATAACTTATTGATAAATAACTATTTAAATTCCAATGCCAAATAAAATACCCAAAGAACCGAGTAGGAAACTGTAATAGGATAGAATATAAAATTTTTTAATTTTCCTCATGACCATAGGTACTAATTAATTTATTGAAGTATTTCGTCAACGTGCGTTTTCTATGTTAAAAAGTTAACCCCTCAAATGCCGTCTCTCTCAAAGCTTGGACAATTTTCTTTTGTCTCTGTCCGACATTGCGTGGTATTAAAGCATTTGGCGTGTAGCTGAAACGAATTGTGCCTATCTGGTAAAAGGAATTACTTGATATCAATTCAAGCCTATGGGTACTAATTAGGTACCATTTAGTCTAATCCTGCAAGCTCATCTTGGTAATGACTTTGAGCAAATAGGACGACTGAATTTTCTTGTTTGCTGAATTGTAAGTGGGTACAGTAATAAAATACAGGGTGTAGGAAAAACAAGGAATAAAAAACATGAAAAATGTTAAATGACAGACATGAAAAATATTATTTGATAAGTCGGTAAAAAATATTTTTTTACACACTTTTTAAATACCTTCTCACATTACGAGTTATATAACAAATTTAAATATGCCACGTTTGTCAAAAATAATTGCCTATTTTTTTCATGGACACAAATGCTCGGACTAATAATTCAAAGCTCAAAATTAGTGTTTCAGTGAAAAATATAAACAAAAATTACCATTTGAAACACAGCTAATCACGCAGCCATAAAAGTATGTTGCTATAAAAAAATTAACCACGCCGTCAAAATAATTTGCAAACACGAACCGAATATAAGAGAGCTGGTTCACGATATGCTATGGCACGAACTGGGATTCGTATTACAATAATGGGCATATAAATAATTAGGTACCTATTGTAATTGAAAATACTATTGTACACAAACTGCCC
Source organism: Pyrausta aurata (assembly GCA_963584085.1). Taxonomy (NCBI): domain Eukaryota; kingdom Metazoa; phylum Arthropoda; class Insecta; order Lepidoptera; family Crambidae; genus Pyrausta; species Pyrausta aurata. The sequence goes on along the minus strand of OY757275.1, from coordinate 4,444,612 downwards.
GTATATGCGTAGCACTTTTAGTGCCAAATACATAGTTAAAGTAAAGATTCGGGACCTCGACTTTTTCTCCGCTATTTCAGCACTTGAAAGTTTAAAGATGGCACACAATCAGTTATTCGATAAAAAAACAGCAGCATGAAAACCATAAACAATTAGCTTAGGTTGAGATTGTAGCTAAATGCTTGCCTATATGATTAAAAATAAATGCAATAAAATATTCTGCCATTATTATTGTAGAGTAAACAATTTATAGGTAGATTTATATCTTCAGGTGGTGGTGCATTTTCAAAATTCTTTCTAGCCTAACATAATAATTGCCATGCCGGTTCCGAGAGAAAATGTCGTTTAACTTGGTAAGTAAACTATTTAGAAGCACAAAGTAAGCGTAAACAGTACGGCACATAATATAAAATAAGTAATAAAGTGTTAGCCCCGAGTCTGGAAGCACGACGCTAGTGCGTTGAAAAACGAATAAATACAAAACCTGTATTTATCGCACAATGGACGCGGCTGCCTTAGTGCTGCCGCTCTGTGAGGGTTAAACGATTGTTCAGTTCTTTGTGAACGCAAGATGCCTAGTTATTATAGTTAGGCTGCTGAGAGAATGATATTATGACGTTTTTAATTTGACAGAAAACCTTTATGACAAATGTCAAAGTCAGGAAGATTGTCATTCTTTCCATACATTTCGTGTCAAAATTTAAAAAGTCAAAACATGCTTTGAGCGGCTAAATTATACTTTTTTTTGAACATTTGTCGTGGTTCCAGATATGTTGCTTGAATGACACATTTATAGGTCTGGCATGCACTAACATGGCTAAGTTTTGTCACGAATTAAATTCATTCATACTTATAAATTAGGACGAAACTCTGGCAAATTGATAATTCTTCAGAAGTTATGCGTACTCGATAGAAACTTACTAGTACGATGATTATTACAAAAATACTACAGTCAAGATGAGCATGATACCTGCAGAATAGTATGCTAAGAAGATAGGCGACAAAATTCGCTGAATACATTAAAAACCCTTTTTATCTAGCACTTTCGTCATAACCAATAAAGAATGTATAATCATCATTCGCCATGCACCAATTGATTTCGTATACATTTGACAGTTCAAAACGTACGGTGCGATCTGTCAAACCCTTTGTTCATTGCCGTTTGACTGATCATATCGTACGTTTTGAACTGTCAAATGAATATGATTGCTTTACACAATCGCCCCTCAGATCCCTCCATAGTTAATATCGCAGTTATTGATAAATCATTTAAATCATTATCGATACATTATCTCACTTCACGGCACTTCACTACGCTGTGCTGGTAATAAGCACTTATTACAGGCATTTTCCTATTTGTTTACGATCGCACATAATGGTCTATTAGGAAATTTAAATTGCTAAACAGAATGGCAGTCAAGCTTCTAAGATGATACGATTATTGAATGGTTTTGAGTAATCGAAAGTTTACTGCATAAATTGATTTTTCTGTTATAGAAAAAAATGGTCAGATTCTCCAAAATATTTATTTTTGCGCAGGTGAAATTAATGTAAAATTAATGAATAAAAACTGTAGATTTCAAATAACTCATTCAAAATAATGTAGGTTTACGATATATCAATATTTTTTAATTAAATTTTCGATGGACTTGGTACCATTTTATTGACTTATTCTCTGTTGAAACAAACTTTAAAAAGTTGAACTTACTTAGGTAGAGTTTCAATAACTTAATCTTTGCGTAATTTCATGCAATGGAGCCTCTAACATTGTTATAGTTTTAACGATAGAAATTCTCATAAGTGTTGTATTGTATTGGACATACATAACATAAAACAATAACCGCTTATATAAACGTTTATCAGAATATCAATCAACACATAGGCCCTTGATTGATTCCATTTCGTTCCAAATGATTTTTCCCGCGATTGGATTGGTTTCCATTTCATAGTTGTTGCCTATGCGTTTTGTATGCATCGTAAATACTACTTATTGCTGAATATCACTGCTTTACGATTGCAATTGTATTATTATTGCAGCGCCACAGTGTAAGTAGGTATGCAGTAAGAAAAGTGTGTAGCAGAGAAACATTTCGCAACATTTCGTATGCGTTGCTGCTTAGCATCAAGATAACATGAGTAAAACCAATGAAAAAAGATTTCGTACGTCATATTAGTTAGTACGTAAAATTTAAGTGAGCCTGTAGCGCCCCACTGCTGGGCAAAAGCCTTAATTAAACTACGAGGTAGTTTGAACCATAGGTACTCTGCCTCGCGGGCTCAGTTTGGATTGGTGAAGTGATATTTCACTATTGCTTATTGGTGACAAAAATAGTAAGCAGTTATAATTTTTAGTAATATCAATGGAATATTTATTACTCCTCATTTGAAAACGTAATTTAAATTATTTGTAGCCTAGAAAACAGTTAGTGTTCAAGAATAAGTATAACTTACTGATCTCATTTGTAGTGTACATAGCATTATTATTAAATTAATTCACCACTTAGTTAACTGCTTAATTAATTTGTCAATAAACTGAACGCTATATATAATTAGACACATTTAGATCACAACAATGAAGAATGTAACTGAGGAAATAAAATTGTAATTAATTACCCGCTACAATTATAATTAACGCAAAAAAAGTTTGCAATCCCTGCTAATTATTTAACGTGCGAAAGTATGTTTGTGTCTTTTTAGTCTTATGTAAAGCCATTTTAATGTTAATGTATGGTAATGATGAACTTGACAACAGGGATATATTGGCACATGAAGACGAGATAAGATAACTCTATGAGCCCAAAAAAAATTAACGAGAAATCTATGTTTCCGCTAGTTTAAATAATGCTAACGAAAGAACTTAAGCAGTTATTCCAAACACAACTTTCCTTAACAGTACATTTTTCTTAATTAAATAGACACAAATTAAACAGCGGAAACAATTTGTTTTCTGCCACAACAAATAACGAAATCAGGATTTCGCCGAAAACGCAAAACGGAATGAATTATGAATGAATTCCAAAATGGCCGCCAATTAGACATGTTCGCCCACGAATTTGTTTTTCGAACCTTGATACTGCCACAGCACAGATAATAACAGTATACTCAATAAGAACGAAACATTTAACAAAATATTCGTTGCTATAACCTTCCATTTACAATTTAAATTTATAAGTTAGAACCATAAATTGAATTGTAAAGTTGTTCAAATTGTTTAACGAAGACATCAGAGTATTATCTGTACTTGCAAATGCTCATTATAATCATCTGGAGCTCTATTTTTAAATCACTCGCTTCAAGATGGCGAGTGATTTTCCTTCGAAGATGAATTAAAAGTCAACGAAAATAACTCGTTTTTGAACGAAAATCGCTCGTAATATAGACGCGAGTGATTCAAAAATAGGGCCCCTGATCTGTGTTATTAAAATCTATGATATGTAAATTGTAGTGGCTGTTTTCAAATCTACTTTGCCTAAACTAATTAGCACTTATAATGACATAACGCTGCCCCAGCCGTACACTGGAGTGCAAATTAATGATAAATATATCCATATTTGTCTATCAGAGAGCCTCGAGGCCTTATCGACGCGAAAGCTCTCGTTAGGGCTTGTAATCTGAAACCCTATTACTACCTCCAAATACCAACGAGTACCGACTTTATTGCTTACGAAATAAGAATCAAAATTCTGAAGGATTCAAGTCGGGGTCTTTTTTCGTTCAGTACTCGCACCATTGGCTTTCCTAATTGGCTCGGCATCTGTTTAATTCATTTCGCGATAGTTTTACAAGTATTTTATTGAGCCGAGGCTCCGCCTGGCGGACTGGCAGTGAAACGGAGCGTTTAATCGATTCGTTGGCGTACCACGTTCGATTATTCGAATTTCGAAACATTTTATTACTGGCCAGCATTGTTTTTGAAGCGAATAATGGCGGTCGCTCAGCGTGTGATTTGCAATTCTAATTATGAAGTTAAAAAAAGAAAAGCAATTGGACACCTAGGCGCAGTGTTATCTGCATAAAATATTACTTTTTACGAGATAAAAGCTATAAGAGTACGCAATGATAATTTTAATTGCGTTGATTTCAACTGAATTCTATAGATATCAAGCAACACTAATTATTTACTATTACACTATGGGAGGTCTACTACAACTTTGTACTGCATTGCTGCGTTTCTAGCACGTTTGGTATAAGGTTCAAAGTTGCGTTGCAATTGTAAAGAAAGAGATAAGTCCAGTAGCGTCGCCAGTGACGCGTGCTGCCATCTCTCGGACGATGACAGTAAATAATAAATCATAAGATAACATCAGAGGCGAAGATTATACGGTGCTGGGTTCCCCATCACGCCATCCGTGCTTCCTGCAAGCGCAAATTAGTAAAACACTTACAAACAATACTCAACAAACATCCCAACAAGTATCCACCTTATTATTTGAAAGATAAGGTTGAGATTTGAAAAGGATTCTTCAAAGCAAGAGCACCCAATAATTGCCACTGCAAAACACTGAAGTATATTTTTAGTAGTTCGCAGAATCGTGTAGGCGAAAAGTTAACGCCGGTCGAACAGCAAAAGACAATGAACACGGTTTAGTTTAATAGCCCAGTTAACGTATTACCGTCAAAGAGGGAAATTACGGATAAATAGCTACAAGTTTGACTCGGAAGTTGGGTTTGTGTGCGGTTTTTTTGACCGCGCGTGTACCCGGCCTCGGACGTTGACCAATTAGAAACAGCTATTAAACAGTGGTCCGGTCACTTTGTCCAAATGCATTCTTTCACGAAAACAAGCCATGCGATTTTATTCATCAATTTGCACCGGCCGAAATTGCGACCGGTAGCCCTTTTGAAAAAGGAACGCCTTTTATTTTTTAACGCGAAAGGAGGTTCGCCGCGAACATGACGCTAATTAAAAAAATATCAAACACATTTGGAGGGAAGTCCGAAAAATTTAACCCTTTGTCTACCCAATTAGCAAAGTTACTTTCTTGATAAAAAAACAAGTGTCAATTCGAAATCGAATTACGAATTGTTGAATGGAGCGTGAGGCAGCGACACTCCAAAACTTGATTTAAATATCCGATTAGAGGTAGAAACTAGGTTTATTCGAATTTCGACCTTTGGGACCAATAAAATTAATGCTCGCTACTGTTTCTTAAAAAAGATTAAGAAGATATCGTTCATTGCGCTACACTCGTTAAATTAATATGCAAATTGATTCAACGTCAACGACGGCTCATTAAAAGTTGAAAGTGTGTTATTTTTCCAAATAGAAATGTACTTATGTCAATGTAGGCAACTAATTTGTTAGGTATTAAAACATATCTAACTTCTGTTCTTATTTCTTCTGTTAATACGTATATCTAACTAGCGGTGTCCCGCGACTTCGTCTGCGCATTTTGAGTTTGCTCCATCCTCTTTAGTCGCAGCGCGATGCTTTATAGCCTAAAGCCTTCCCCGATAAATAAGCAATCCAACACAAAAAGATTTTTCAAATCGGACAAGTAGTTCTTGATATTAGCGTGTTTAAACAGACATACAAACTCTTCAGTTTTATATTATTAGTATAGATAAAATCTTTAAAACGTAATGGCAGTTGGACGTAATGACAATCCAGGACAGAATTGCCTGGCGGAAATTAATTAGGAGAGCCGACCCCACCTAAAGTGGGAAAAAGGCAAAGAAAAAGAAGAGATAAAAATCTTTAAAAGGCACAAGAAACAAAATTTCATAAGTTTTTATTACGAATCTTGAAGTTCGAATTATATTATATTTAAAAAAAAGCCTATATTAAGTACCTTAGTAGTACCTCGTAAAATAAGTATTTTAAGTACCTATCTTTACAAAATCTAGAAATAATTATTCCAAATCGACCACCATAACCTCAAAAACCACAATCCTAACTCTTCCTAAGCACTATCGATCGATATAATTTAATAAAAAAGCTAAATTATTTATGTTCGTTTCGGATTTTAATTAAAATAACTTGGCGTTGCGAATCGTATAATTTGTCATCGGCCGGCATCCATTAGGTGTATTGTGTATGGGCCATAACTCATCGGCAACCTTCGGAGAACTATCGGTAGAATAACGGAAAGCTCGAGTTTGGCTGTTCAAGGTGAATTCCGTAGTCGAAAAAGGTTGATGATTTTCTTTTTTTATAAAGTAAATGACCGAAAATGAGCAATAAAAAAGTGAAGTTTCGTCTTGTAAAAAGTACCTGACCAAAAAGCAAATTGATGGAATCATTTTTCTGTTTATGAAAAAACAAAACTTTATGTATTTGTACTCGTACTAACATAGCTTTCTATGAGTTCTTAAAATTCAAATTGTTTACCAAACCACAGAGCTCTTAACATTGTAAGCTTTTTACACAATCGTTTTTGAAGTCGGTTAAACTTATATTTATAACCATTAAATACTCGTATATTCCTAAACCGAAATACTTATTTTCCTACGGGACCCTAAATCTTACGCTTAGATATTAAACGCTACACATGTTTACGGGTTTTTATTAATAAGAATTCAAAATAAATTATGAGATCAATTTATTAATTACGTCCAATTCAGTTAATGTGTACGTGTTGAAATATTTATGCGTGGATTTGCTCACAAAACAGGTTTTTGTGAAGTTTGAATGGCTGTCCGAATTTTACCATAATGGACTGAAAGAGAGTCATAGGTTTTGAAATAAGAGGTTTTTTGTAAAGCATAAAGCCGTAATCTGAGCGATAAACCAAGCTTTGAGTTTTTTTATACAAGTACCGTATCTAGCATTGCACTTTAAAATATTGTGCTAGTATAGTAAAACTCCTGTATTAAAGTGCATACAATACCGTCATTTCAATACAATATATTAACTCATATCCTTAAGTACGTAAGTGATGATGAAATGCTAATAAAAATACGACTGCTTGTATAGCATAGCTATCCAACGCGGCAACGCAGCCAGCATTATAGCCTCCTTGCCACAAGGAAATGGTTTCGTTTTTGAATAGGGTAGTCTAATTTTTTCATGTTGCATTGCTTAAGGTTAGGTACCTTAAGTATTTCTTGCTCTATGTCCAGTACGGAGTTGTCCATACATTACATACATGCATACTTTCTGACTACAGCTATCATAGGTAAAAGCTTTAAAATAGAAGAAACCGAAAACACGGGGCCACAAAGTCCCCGTGTATAGCTATAACATATGCTTTGAGCATTCGTTTAGTATAAAGTTGTCCGCATTACTTTCTGCACAATATCTATTCTGTGGCCCTAGGAAACGAATGCATCTGATCATAGACAACACAGTATGATTTTTTCTACCTTTCCCTATATCACATACTTAGGTCCTATTCTTACACCTATTCTTCACTATTTCTTATACGTATTCTTAGACCATTTCTTCTCTATAGATAGAGTTGTCCGCATACTTTCTGCGTCTGCGTGGTATAATATATTCTGTGGCCCCGGGTAGGCGGGCGCTGCGTGGGAGAGCAGCGCCCCGCTGCGGCCGGCGCACGCACTACATTAACGTGTTCATTTATTAATAATGCGCCATAGATTAGGTATGTGCAGAGAGGACATGGTGAAACTTATGCCTGAAGCCTCTAATTCACTTTTAGTTGAATAGGCACCCTTTATTTATACAAATAAGTACTTATATATTAGCTAATATTACTACTTGACTATAAATCCACTATGTTTATTATCTAATCATCGCAAATATCTTCACGAACATTCCATCCACTACCATTTCAGAAATCACTTTTTCATTACTAAAAAATAATATTTGTGTACTAATAAAATGTGAACTTACCTCTATAATTCAATAACTAATAAAATTAAAACAATATACCTACACGCGTTATGTATTGAAACCAATAAAATATTTGAGCAATATTGTAACATGTTGAAATTAGTATCACAAAATGGATGAGTTGTTCGAATATACGCACCATTTCCCCTTTCCCGATGTATTTGTTTTATAACTGTTGTTCATTATTGACTGGTTTATTTCATTCATTTGTTAGTTATCACAGTGGAGTCTGCAATACAATGTAGTGGATAGGAATTACGCTACATTCCACATTTGACGATTACGTTTACTTACAATAATTTATTTATTATGCTAGTTTCGAAGAATTCTGAATTTAAACGTACTTAGGTGCTAACTCCCCTAGTAAAACGATTATGAGCAATTAATTGTTAATATAAATAAATTGCTTTGCCCAGCAGTGGGACAGCAACGGCTAGAAAAATATATATATTTAAGCCTGGTCCATTGAATAGAAGACTTTCTTTACAAATACAACATTCCTTAAACTGCTAATCAAACACTTTCATTGCTTATGATACAATGTTCAATGATTAACACATTTACACTCAGAAGTGACACACGTTTTGTTTACCAAGTGAAAGTAACATTTTTGCCTAGCCTGTAGGAACATTAATTATCGTTAGTCTGTTTGTAATATGTACTTACTTGTTACTTTTCAACTGAGGTATTTGGTTACATTCGACATGCCAATTAGAAGTATTTTCAAGGCAAAAAAGTTTATGTTTATAAATGATCATGCCAAGGTATCTATATATATAAAAGAAAGTCGTGTAAGTTACTCCACTTATAACTCAAGAACGGCTAAACCGATTTAGCTGAAAATTGGCAGGGAGGTAGTTTATAGCCAGGAGAAGGACACGGGATACTTTTTATCCCGTTAGACTGGGCCGGGGCTGGGGTGGGATGGGGCCGGGCGAAACGGTGGGGAGGTAGCTTAGAACCAGGAGAAGGACATAGGATCCTTTTTATCCCGTTCAATGGGGCCGGGGCTGGGGCGGGACGGGGCCAGGGCGAAACAAAGTTCGCTGGGACCGCTAGTTTATTTACAAAATTAACATCGTGTGATGTAATGATTAATTCACATTAGTCATTTTATAGCTTGTTATTTATGGTGGCTAAATTGTTTAACGTCTCATCCCAAAAAATAAACTAATAGAAGTTCAGTTTTTTTTAAATATTAGTTTCTGTTACCCTGTTCAAATTTTGCTAATCTTACATATCTTTTATTAAAAAAATCTAATAATGAGGTTGAGGATGAATTTTCGGATTATTAACAGCATATTCACTCTTTGCTTACAAATTTCCCAAATAATGTTAGAGATTTTAAATATTTATCACCACCAATTTTATTTTATTTTATTCCCCTTAAAAAGTAGCACCAGGTTCAAACCAAGCACTATATTACCCAACCAAACAGAAACGTATTCGTCATAATTGAAATGTCATCATTTTGACATTATTTTTAAATTGGTCGGGCAATATTTTTTCGATACGATTCTAAGATAAACCTGGTGCTATGTTTTGTATTAAGGGCGATTAAGTTTAATAACATAATAGACGCTTTACTAGCAATAACTACATCAAGAAATTACCAGTAGTCGACAGGCTCTAGGACCCCGCCGCGAGCGGTCCTTCAGCGCTACTAAATTATCTATTTACTTACACCGACCCTTATTTAATAATGGGCCAAACGGTGGCAAGTGTAATGTTGTTAATTTATTAGACTTTCTTGTAGAATAGGCTTTGATTTTCTTTTCTTATTTGGCTATATCTGGTCTACGTAATACGAAAAAACTATATATTTTTACTACATTATGCTCCTGCACCCACTTATAATCTTTCTGCATGACCTAAAGGTATGACTGGGAGAGAATGCTTTTAGCATTAAGTCCACCTTTTGTACACTGTTACTTGTGCAATAAAGTTCTTAAATAAACAAAAAAATATAGTATTATAATTCAGCCGCTCAGGAGAATGCTATTTTGAAGTTTCAATTCTTATTTTCAAATTCCGGAAGATTGAAATTCTTACCATACGTTTTGTGTCATTATTGAAGACGTCAAAATAGAATTATCTGAGCGGCTAAACTTTACTTAACTTTTCAATGATAATAAGTTAAATAAAACGAAATACTCCTGCAGTTCATATTACAGGTTAAATACAGTTAGTGTTTATTTCGTATGTTGTTCGAATTGGTAATTTACTAATACTTTTTAACGATTGAATCTCATGTTTCTTAAAATAAACGTAATACAAATATACAATTATTAGTGTATGTAACCACTTAAACCAGCAACTTTTTTTTTTATATTCTTTATTCAATAAAACAAATCAATAACAAGTAATAAAATCTGCCAAACTGCGGACGCAGTTTATCGGCAGGTGTTCTCGTTCCTTAAATATCTAGTTATCCAGTTATAAACTATTTATAAAAACTAAATTACCATAAGTTAGGTTAAGTTAAGGTTAAGGGCCTGCTTCCTCATTAAAACATATAAACAATACTCCAATATACATATAATTAAATTGTTTATGAAATATCTGGCATATCTGGTAGATAGCATCAACCAGAACCTTTTATTAAGACATTGTGAAACAGGCCGAAACATAATTATTAATTCTTTTTTAGAAATTAGATTACATAGGTACACATAATATTTAAATTGGTTATGGACAAAGTGACAAGTAATGTTTTTTGAGTCTCTTTTTTAAGCTGGTTTTTGATGTGACATCCTTAAATATTTCATGTGGTAGGTCATTGATTAGAGTAGGTACCAACCACCTCCTTTCTCTTTTACCATAGTAATTTGTCACATTAGGTACAGCCAGTTTATTTTTCTTTGAAAGCCTGGTTGGATACCTATGGACTCTTTCCTTTTTAAAATTATTTGTGTTATATTGTTCCACCAGTATTGCTAGCTTCACCTTTGCGTCTACAGGAAGAATTTTACATACACTAAAAAGTTTAATTTTACATACACTAAAAAGTTTAAACTTCTCCAAATGATAATGATGTCTTTATACCAAATATAAAAGTGCTGTAAATAGCAGTTAATTTCCATTATAAATACTTGTTTTAAAATGCCATTATTAAATGAGACACCGAAATCTCGCCCACGCACATTCAAAACTCTCAGCAGCTAGTAATTTAATTTAAAAATTAATAAAACACCAATAATCTGGCTTATAATTATGGTGATTATCAATTTATAAACATGTTAAGGTTATGAGCTATCGGGTTTCGTAATAACCGTGTTCTCGCCATTAATTAATAAGTTTAATTATACGCAAGCCTCATACAAAGATGAGATATGACAGCCTTGATATTTGAAACAATTTTCTATATTACACTAGCGGTCCCAGCGAACTTTGTTTCGCCCCGGCCCCGTCCCGCCCCAGCCTCGGCCCCGTTGATCGGGATAAAAAGGATCCTATGTCCTTCTCCTGGTTCTAAGCTACCTCCCCACCGTTTCGCCCCGGCCCCATCCCACCCCAGCCCCGGCCCCGTCTAACGGGATAAAAAGTATCCTATGTCCTTCTCCTGGCTCTAAACTACCTCCCTGCCAATTTTCAACTAAATCGGTTGAGCCGTTCTTGAGTTATAAGTGGAGTAACTAACACTTTCTTTTATGAGGTATATAGATACATTATAATTTGGGCGAATTCAAGAAGAGTGAATAGGCTGTTACTTGTCAGACATGATCCATCCTAGGCCATATCGTCAATTACCATCAGGTGAGATGGTGGCAAAATGTCTGGCCAGATGCTAAAAGATAAAAAAAACTGCACAAAAACCCAATGTAAGTAGAATACTGGAAATATGTACATACCTTTGTCTAAACCAATCAGTTAAGTATCGTTTGAAAACTTCTAGTAAACTAACGGCCTGGTTCACAATGTCCTAATAAGTTCCTGTTAACGTTATCAATCCATTAATTCATACGAAATGACGTTCTATCATTGAATTATTCGTTAGTGCTTATTTGTCGACGGTGAAAGAGGCCTTTAGACTTGTGATTATGGACAAAATTAATATAAAAATATAATGCCTACCTGAAAAATTTACTAATCATAAAGATCACAAAGTTAGTAAACTTTAAAAAAGTATTTTGGAAAGTATAGCGAGGTACATAAATATAATGATAGTAAATTACAATCATGTATGGGTCCTAGAGTAAAACAATTTATCAAAGTTAGCAAACTATTCGTTCACATTATTGAAAATAACCAATGACAGAGTAATTCACTGTATGCCGAGCTAAGTATATTGTGGTCGTGTCTGTTAATAGTTAAATTACGTCTTTTAGTACAGTCGGTTTTATACATTACTCTCCGTTTATGAGAACATAAACGAACCGTTTTCTGTATTCCAAATTAAAAAAAAAACTACGAAAAGAAAAATGTTACTAAATAATCTATTTTGAATTTAGCAAAATGTTATAGGTACGAGTATTCTTACTTATTTTGAAGCATATTACCTACTCTTGTCAAAATAGAATATGAGGCATTTCATTCTGCTTGAGAAACAAAATGAAGAGACATAACTCTAACAAACCATTACTTTGTCTTTGCATTTAAATACCCAAATACCTGTTTAACGTTTAAGAGCCCAAGTACAGTCAGCAACAAGAGTCACGCTCCTAATTATAGAAGCATTCCCAATCAATTACCGCTCGGCAACAAAACTGTCGCGACTTCATTTGAGGGAGCGTCAGCAAAACAGTGATTGCACCATAATAAAATATTTAATTAAGTATGCTACGTTTCTCAATATAATTGAATAAAAATACGACACTAAATGAAAAAATAAAGGCAGTCAAATGAAATGAGAGGCAATAAATGAATAAAACTTCTCATTTTTTTTTCTTTAAGACCGCTTATCTAATAAAAAGACTAAACACTAATGCCTTTGCGCTTTGATGTGTGCAGAATCATTTAAAACACTTTATTCAATGTAATTTTTTGACATAACCAACAAATTACATCCCGTAGGTATTAAAAAGTCTTAAAACCCCAAAGACTACCATCAAAATTAATCACGCGACCATTACGCAGTAAAACTATTCCACAATAAATCACTCGTTAAAATGATTTTGGATTCGCTATTAAAACATGTCAAAATAGTTCGCCCGAATGTTTAACAAGTAGTCAAACGATGTCAGTGGCTGGCAACAGGCCAAAATACTAATGTTCCACTGAATGGTGCTATTTGTAAGCTGACTGCAGCACGACGCGTATAAGCAGGGCTCTTATGCTCTTAATAGATCATTCGGGGCCATAGGAAAAGCGACATTACTTAAGCGACATCTGCTTAATTTCTCAAAACCTTGGAAGAAATGCGTTGTGTCATTTTTGCTGGACATGGGCAAAGCGTGTTGAGTTTACAATAGACGCCCAAATGAAGGCAAAGTTGACGCAATCTTTACTGAATAAAATCGTTTCTTAATCGTTGGTTTTATTGTCATTATGGCAAATTCATAGCTTTTAAATGGCTTTGAATGCTCCCAAAACTTAGAACTGATTCTGATCTTACGCCATTATAATTATAGCACAGATCTTTAAGGTCAAACTACCTTATATGATCACTATTATCTAAGTGATACCATCTCTTTTTTATTGAAGTTTTATAATAATAAACCACTTTTGTAGAGCTGTTTTAGATGATCAAAACTATGTGTTATCTGTGTTAAGAATAGTTAAATGTCTTCCGCGTTTTGTATAGCTTCTATTTATGAAGGACTCATCCCGTTTCTGATGAATGGATGAGGTAGAGACGTCTTTGATCGTCTGATAAATATTACCTCAGCGAAGAAGGAAGCATAGAAAAAATCTTAAGGAAAGTATTTTTGTATTAAGCGCCATTTAAAAAAGTTGTCATTCATTTAGTAAACATGACACAACTAAATGACAATTAAATTAGCTACTTAGGTAGGCTTAGGTAACTACTAATTAAAACTAAAAATCCTTTTTTTTCATGTTTAAAAACTAAATTGTTACACTTTAGCCTGATCTAGTATCACACTAGTCGGTTGTGATTTTGGCCTATGTACCTGGAATATAACTCTAAATACAAGTTGATGCTTCTTTTCCTTTCGTTCATCAGCTAAAACTGAAGAATCCTGTTAATATCGTGAAAGAATTCGGGACAACCATGTGGGCAGTTCTTCTTTGTAAGGCACATTTTAATTTATAGCCTGTGGTGTCTTTGATGTTTCTTTTGTGCCTATTTGAAATGTGGGCTCGACAAGATTAATTCATGGTTGAAATGTTACCTTTTTACATTAGTTCACGTTTCATATTTTTTTCATAGTTACTTATCGGCTTATTTCTGTCCTTAACAGACTTAGTAAGGCTTTTTGCGCTATATGTTAACTAATATTAACCTTAATAGGTATCTTGCAACTAAGCGATTCCTCTAACATTGTGAAAAGCTTGTAAATAAATAAATAGAAAGAACTAACCGCGCAGTATAAGGGCACATACACTTCTTGTAACGTTTAGTAATGGTAGTTAAACACACAATTACATGCAAAAAGGCGAATGTTTAATTAAAATAAACGCATCCCGATAGACATATCACATTCTTTCAAGTCGCCCGATTTGCATTTGCATACTCGAGAGTGAAAAATGACAGCCATTTTTTAAGTTAATTTAATTATAACGACGAAGAATGCCCGCCATCTCATTCCGACTGTTTATGAGAACTGATCTCGTCTACATTAGCAGGAATAATGGCGTTTCAATATGGAAATTCGATGTAAAAAGGAAACGTGTTCAAACAGCCCCTGAGACGCACGGAATGCCCGCCTCTCTTGTACGGACAGCAAAAACGTCAAGCACACGGTGACCGTTTAAAATATTGGAATGAATGACATACCACGCCTCGCAGGATTAATGGTCCAATGCACACAAAAAGCAAACGCACTCATTAATATATCAACTGTCTTTTTAGCAGCGCACTCCAACCATTAGGTAACGTCGGCAAAAACACGGATTTAAATTCCATTTTCAAATAAAACACCCCCTCACTTTTCATAATTCATTCTTGCCGCGTTCCTTTTTTAAATGATGTTACAATGGAAATGCTTAAACGAATTTAAAACGAGTCATATTTCTTTCGTCGGTGCCAAGTCACAACAACGACATAACTCCATTCTAACATCTGCAGTCGATATCTCTTTAGACAATTAACAAGAAAACGAAAGCGGACAGCTCCATATAAGTATTTTAAAGGTAATTTAACAGCTCCCGGGTATTAGGCCGTTGACACATTAACGACACGAGTTTGAGACGTTTGGCTTTTAAGCGTCTTTTTTAATATTTCAATTTTAACACTGCCGTGTAATATGATATTTTAATGTTCATCGTTTATTAGTTTGTTATTCGTACCAAAAGACCACGTTAATTATAAATATTAGCCATTTCCTCAATGTTCAAGTAGGTAACATACTTTCATTGACAACGATTCAAAAATACATTTATGATACATTCATCGAAACCATAATTCAACCTGAATATCGACTCAAAACTGGAAAGGGCGTTTAAGTCAATCATTAGTGTGTGTCTGCTTTAAATTTTATTTCCGTCGCTCGACAGTCGGCGCTTTGACGTCCACCAAACACGACATTAATACACTTTAACTTTTTTCCTCTGTCACATAATTTACGTCTTTTTTCACCCGACTTTTTTGGACCATTAGCTATTAAGCGTCGCTTACGACGTTTTACAAACACCAGGCGCCGTGATTATTAATTTCAAACTTTATTAATGCGAGTGCTACCTGTCAAAGTATATTAACATGTTTTCGGAGTTATGGAAAGTAAGAAATTTTAGTATAAATAAATGTTTTAACATAATTAGACGTCGTACACAAAATTGCGTGTTAATTTAGGATGAGAGGTGAAATGAGAAGTATCATTGACATTGATTTAGAAATAATTGATTTAAAAAGACTAACACTATTGAAATGTAAATTATGTAGTTGCGACACACGGCAATAACTAAAGGGGAAACTACTTATATCTACGCATATCCGACCATGTTTAAAAAAACTTTAATGAAAAGTTCAAAATTATAATTGGGTGCTTATTTTACTGCCACTTAACTAAGCAGTCAATAAAGTATAATTAGTGAACCATAACTATTTTATAGTCAACGTTCGTTGACTCTTGATAGGCAAGTACCATTTTATCTGACAGTTAACTTTCCAACACGTGCTCCCCAATCCATCATCAGTCAAAAACGTTAATTAGTACTTAAATGGCAATTAGTTGATAGCTAATTATGTGGGTTACAGACTATTAAAACGGTTCATTCAAGTCTCTAATCAATTGTGCACGTCTCAGTCGATCAACATGTTAGATAACCAGTGATTCAAATAAATCAGAACACAATTAAATGGTATACAGTAGATACGTCTTTTTTTATTGGTCACCTCAAAGTCAAAATGACGCAACTCACTTTGTCTCATAATTGAAGTGCTTAAAAAGTTATTTTTTTTCATAATGATAAATTTTCATATTACTTATAGTATATGTAACTATATTTATATTAATAGTATTCTAATAGACGTTTTCAGTACAAATAATATGCATAAAACATGTAGGTAAGCTATTTTGCGCAATAAGCGAGCTTACTTTGTATAAACTTTATTGATAGTAATAACGTTTCTAAGTAATTGAAATTGGTTTAATTATCATTAGCACTGATAATGTTTTACGATGAAAACAAGTGCGTAAGAAGCGCATTATAAACTGAGGCATGTCTGCGTAAACAACGCTATTAAGTTTCTAATTAACTTATTTACGGTTATCTAATATAATTTAACTATTTGTAGTTTATACTACTTTTCGAAGAATATTCGTATTTTATAGACCACTTGAACATCTAAGTTCGATCAATACATCATTACTTTAAAATGCTGTCTTATAGATTATACGGGTAAATAGCACGAAAAAATATTAGGGAATATTTTGGATTTAAATCTTATGGCAACTGTTGCATTGGCTAAGATTAAAATATCAAAGACAAAACAAAGATAACAATCAAAGCATTCGTTCTATAAAAAGACAAGAATCAAAACCGATTTCTAAAGATCACGATACCAAGAACTTGACGAAATCTTTATCTCAAATTCGCATCACATATTAAATGCGCGTGGGCGTATTATATCAAATTTTTCTAACCAGCTACCGCTATAAAATGAACGATTTGCTTACTAATACGCTGTTTCCATCGCTAAATAAGTTAAAAATTACCTCTCGATAGATTTTATCGGGAATGGATCGCGGACCGCTTCCTTCGCCTTTTATTTTATATGAGTTTTATTATGCGATTTATTAAGCAGAATGAATGAAGCGACATTCTTTAGGTTGAATTGTTTCGTTTTATTGAGATGTAACTGTGTGCTACGTATCGGTGGCATACTAAATGTAGCCGGATATTATGTTGTATTTAGGTTTCGTTAAACTCAATTTGTTTCTACAAAAATATGTTACTTTCCTGACTTAGGGCGTTTTTGCAATCATCCGACTCTTTTGTCAAAATACCTGAATCGTTATACAGCATATATTTACGCACTAGATCCGATTACTACTAAGTTTTGTTTTTAATCCGATGGATTACAGAAATCCTTCTAACTACGAAGTTAACCCAGCCAATTTCTAACAAAAAAAATTCTTCTTCATTGCCTCCGTCTTGTTCTTCTTCAATTATTTACAACAACATGTTTCTTCAACAGACGCCAACGGCGAGCCGGCCAAGTTAAAATGCAACCTGCGCAAACACAAGCCGAACCGCAAACCGCGCACGCCCTTCACCGCGCAGCAGCTTAGAGCGCTGGAAAGCAAGTTCGTCGAGAAGCAGTATCTGAGCATAGCTGAGCGAGCCGAGTTCTCGTCCTCGCTAGGATTGTCTGAGACCCAGGTGAATAGATTCTCTTATGTGTTTTTTTTTTCTGTTTCATTAATTACTAATTTGTTTTTATACTTGCCAGCTACCTACCAGCAAATTTTAATATTACTAACTTTATCAACCTCCTTAATCTCTCTGCTCTAGTAGGTTTTGGTATTTCATTCATCATTTTTTATTCAAGCATTAAGGTTGCCATTTACAAAAAAAATACAAATCCGAGCGACATTAAAAGACGGTTATGTGTTAAGTCACTTTCTATGCGCAAAATTATGAGATAAGTGATCTACGATCATTACATTTCCTAGGCGTCGTTAAATAAAATGACTTTTCATCCCATGAACATTAAAATCATCGTTAATTTTATAAAATGGGATCATAAATTAGTGAATAAATAAGCATACAAATTAATGCAATGACTGATAAGATTTTAAGATACTACTGGTCTGTTCACTATTAAAACTGGCTTTATTTAGTATACTTAGTCGCAGATTTTACAGCCTATTTTTATGTCCTAGCATCTTAAGTTAACTGTTTATTTAACAACATTACTCTAATTTTTATGGTCAATAACTAATAAGCTTAGGATCAAAACTTCAGTAAGCTTGATATACGACATTAATCTTCAAACATTGTATCACAAATTTTAATACATCATACGTTTGCCAACAGGTAAAAATCTGGTTCCAAAATCGGCGGGCGAAAGCGAAGCGCGTACAAGAGGCGGAGATCGAGAAACTTAAAATGGCGCAATTTTCCCGACACCCCCACCACTTGTACCCCCACCCCGCGCTGCAGCAGTACTTTCACCCCCACCCTTTGATGGGGGGTGGGCGGCCGCTACCCCCCATGGGCATGCCACCTCATCTAACCATGGTTCAAACACCTGTCTCGAGCTCTCCGTCACCGACGACTAATAGTGGACCGCAGTAAAAAAGTTTAAATGACATCGTCATTACATGAGAAAAATGACAAAAAAAGCCATAGAGTAAAAAGTTACAATATGGTGTTAATTTTAACAAAGACTTGATGTCAATTTCAAAATTACATTTAATTATCACCAGCCAGTTCTTATATTGTATTCGTGAAAAAAAAAACATAATTTTGAAAAAATATACAGAATGTTAAAACTTTTTTGCTAACGGTACGAACGAATGAGTTTAATGTATATTTTTGTAAATAATTATTTTAAGGGTAAAGTTACTTTCACTATTAGATATTTGTATTAATTTAAAAACATATTATTTAGTTCATTTAGTTAGGTAAAGTTTTTACCTCTTACCAAAAGTACACTAGCATAATGTCAGTACAAGATTTAATTTGATTTTTAATGTTTGGGAGTTGTATAAATAATTGTAAATAGTTTTCTTTGTACATTATTATTGTCTACTTAAAAATGTAAATATACTATTTCTTTCATAATGATACGTTTGTTTTAATAATTTAAGGGCGTGTATCCTCAACGACAAATAAGCATTAATCAACGAATAATTCAAATAGATATACAACGTTTCGTATGCAGTATTGGACTAGAACTTTAAGGAACTGTGAACCGAAAAATGCAGGGTTCGATTCCCAACCTCAGATTAATCGTTTTTTTTCTAAAAGCGTTTTACCCTGTTATGTTTTTTTCTAACAATAATGGTGATTTCAAAACAATGATAATACTTAATAAATCACGTAGACATTCAGATAAGAATTATTTAACTGTTTTTCTCCCGATTTATCTGCGCCGATAGCAATGTGGTCAATTGAGTGTAGAGCACTAATTTAAATATATCCATTAAAGTTAATTGTCAGATAGGCCGGGTCCTGAGATATGCATTGATAACTGACGGACGTACAGGATGTGTTGGAAGTCATACTTCATTGAAGTTTGTGGAAGTTCACAATCAGGTTGTTTGTAGCATACTCGAAGTAACTATGAAACTAGAGACTTCAGAAAATGTTTAAGGGTAAGTTTGTAGCGAAAAAAAAGACGTTTGCGTGAATGATTTACCAATGCTTCATTTCAGGTATCAGGGCGTTTAGCACCTCGAGATTTTCGGACCGCACAGTGGGTCATTCGCACCGCGCAGTGGTTTCGGTGTTGCGACTAGAAATAAAGAAAAAAATATGAATACATTAATGAAATACAATAAATACAATATGCCTGTGCCTACCTACCCTGTAGGAAACATTTGAATTATTGAGAATAATAAAGTTTGAGTTGAACTATCAATGAGCTTTAAGTTTTAGCTATTATTTATTTATTTATTTTTATAGTATCTAGGCAGACATTTGGCCACAATCTCACCTGATTGTAAGTCATGATATGGCCTAGGATTAGCTACAGATTGACTGAACTTTGGCATGCTTGTGCAAGAGGCAATACAGACAGTACCTACAAAATTGAAGTTAGATTAGTGGCGACGATGTAAAAACGTAAAACAATAATGGATCACCCTATACATTTGAATTTCGCTGATGACTGTTTGTATCCAAAAACAATTTTTATCACTTATAATTTATGGCAAACGATTTACCTACAGCGGAGATGTATCTGGCCCACATTTTCAATGACTTGGAGTCATCTTATCTGTACGATTAACTGCGGTAGGTATTACGCAATTTCGGTAATTAGAGTTCAAGTAATGATTATTATTTTAAGTGCGTAATAATCGTTCATGTGTAAATTTCAAATAGAAATGATCAATTTGTGGTTTGGATTTCAAATTAGGAAAGGTCACGTGATTTGTTTTGACATAAGAGTACTAATATATATTCTGTGACATAAGAAAGGCCTTTTTGTTAAATATGGGACACTTTATAAATATTTGGACATCAAAATAAAAAAAAGTATACCTGATTTATTGATGATACTCATACACATACTCTTTCACTCGGCATCAGAACTTACTACCAAAATGATAGGCATTACAGTTATGGTGAAATGTTACCGAATAACAATGAAAATTACTACTACTTAGGAATATCCTGGTAGGTACCTGTTTCTAAGAACTTTACCTAACAACTTCGAGTGCGATACTACGAAGCGACGATACTACGAGCTTTCCAAGCGGTTGAGTTGTAGAGAAAGCCTAAAGGCATTAAGTCCGCTAATTGTACAACTTACAGCGCAATAAAGATTAAATAATAAATAGGATTGCGACGAGGAAAGAACTCGTGAGTAGTGAAAAAGTAGAAGTAAAATAGTGTTTGATATACAAGTCACAATTTTGTTACAAAGGTTTATAGGCAGATAGCATAAGGAGGTATTCACAAATAAGGACATTACAGTGACGCCCTTGCTAAATGCCTGTCATACCTCTTGAGCACAGAATATACCTTGATTGTGAAAAAGCTCGTGAACAGAACTGGAAAAGGCGCAGCTTAGGACGTCCACCGACAAGATGGACAGACGACCTTGTAAAGATTGCAGGATCACACTGGATGCAGACCACTCACAACCGGTCGCTGTGGAAAACCGTGGAGGCCGAGGCCTATGTTCAGTGGTGCACGTCCTTTGGCTGATAATGATGATGATGATGATTACATTATAGGCCCCTTAAGTAGCCCGTAATTCATTTTAAATACTGGGCACTACAAATTTAATTGATTTACCATCGACACGCTAAGAAGAAGAATTCATTTTAAATGATTTAACTTATTACGAGTATGAAAATCTTTGCTATATTACAAGCCACACGCTGTATATCTATCGAATGCAATAAAACAAAAGAACACCATAAATGCTTGCGCCCCACCTATCATCATCCCAGCACAAAAAGCGACCAATTTGAAATTAGAATAGCGAATTGAACTGGCAACATGACAGATTGAATTCTCAACGCGCTCGAGATACACGCAAGATTTGCTCCCAATGAGCGTGGCCAATGCTGCCAACATTCAGAGGAGAGCACAGACAGCCCCTGTGGCCTGAAAATTAACAGCACGGTACATTAGCGTGATTAATTTATGTAATTTAAGCAAGAGAGCGGGTGTGTAGCGCGGAGAGATAAGCAAAACCAAAAAGCTTGCGAAAAGTTTGGCTTATTTCTTATTTCTAATGCGAACAGGGCGGAAATCATATCAATCACAATGATAATTACCTGTGTTATAAGGCCAGTCATTGCTAGGAGGTGACTGAATCTAAAAGATTTATGGATTTTAAAAGATTTTGTAATACAGAAATAGACAAATTCTATGCTGCAAACATTCTGTAGGTATGCCTACTTTTTGTGAAGTTTATGTAAAGTGAAGCATATTAAAAACTCCTCTCTTCTCGATAGATTCGCGACTGTTTTGTGCTATGAAGAAGAAGCATAAGAAACTTAGTCATTATTAATAATATTTTCATTTTAGAATTGGCCTAGGGCTCAAGAATATGGCCAAATTTTTAGGTTAGATTGCACATTTTAACTCTATGACGAAAAAATATGAATGACGATCTGTTATTTTATTTTTTACACAATGTTGTTATTTTATTTTTAACAAAATGATACATTCCCAAGATGTTTTTGTAAGTACATAGAAGTAAATAGATAAGCGGGCTGGCTGTCTTCTTCCCGCTACACTCGCGTAGCTTACTAAATGAATAAGTTATTTTTAATTACAGAGTAATTGCAAACACACGAGTCTTCCACAGATTAATTTGTTGTTAATGATGCGACAATTCCGACGAGTGCGCTAAATGAGACGCGAAAGGGAATTAGTTCTAAATTAGTTTGTACAGAAGGCTAACATACGGATTTAATGGGAATCTTGCTACTCAAATACCGAGCTAACTACCGATACAGAATGGACTAGAGCTCATTAAAGTAATATGATAGAAATCAGACAGGTTTAATGAACTAAAGTTCTTATAATGCTGAAAAATATTATAAATAAATAAATGTGCACCAGACAACACATTAATTGTCTAGTTTCGAAGTAAGGAATTCATTCCTTGTGTTACGAAGTACTAGACAACGATAATGACGGGGGCGTCTCCCATAAATACTTAAATACATATGACATCCATGACTTAGTTCGTTCGTGCTCATCACACAAACATTTGCCCCTTGCGGGATTCAAACCCGCGACAGCTGGTTCAGTAGTCAGGAGCTCTAACCACTGCACCAAACGTGTCGTCACGTCACGTCACGTCACGTCATTATGGTTTTGTGCTGTAGATTGATATTTTCAGCTGGGGAATTTTCGCTGGGGCAGAATCATTCTGGATTGGAGACTCTTTGACCAAAGGCGGAGCGTAAGGCGTCCACCAACAAAATGGACAGACGACCTTGTGAAGATCGCACGATCGCACTAGATTCAAACCGATCACAACCGGTTGCTGTGGAAAACCGTGGGGGAGGCCTATGCTCACCAGTGAACGTTATTTGGTTGATAATAATGAATGATGATGATGATAGAAATCAGACACGTTTATATCCAACTTAAGTTCATGTATAATGCTGAAAAAAAAATGGTTAGGTACTGTAGTATAATATTTTTAGGTAAATAGGAAGACGTCGTTGATCCTCGTTAAGCGTCGGTCCATAGACCGAAAGCTTTTTAAAAAAACTTCGAATAAAATGCTTAGCCAAAAAGGTTTTTAACTTTAATATTACTTGGTAACTTTAACAAAGTATGTTTATTATTTCCAACTGACCTCATCAGTAGGAAGATAATTCTGGACTACATCACATACATACGTGACACATGTAATATAAAACATGTTAATTAAATACCAGTAATACAAATAATTTTGGCAAAACCTAACCCATTGTTCTTCGTGGTTAAGAAAGTCACATAATATTAATTAAAATTATACTTTTTCCTCGTAAGTGCGACATTAGCTGACAATCCGCGTTATAAACAAATTACACATTTATTATTCCATTCACTACTAAGACATAACGTAGAAAAATAAAAAAGTTCAGTAGGCTTTCTCCGACAGGTGATAAATGTAAGAAAGCAGAAGATGACTTTTGACAGAAGTGAGTAATGTGTAATAAGAGAAATTCCTCAACATATTAAAAAGTATATTTCAGATGCATGCAAAAATAAATAAACACAAACCACAACCTACTAATGTAATTCGTCGTCGAACACTGAGATCTTTGTACATCAATTAGTTAATTAACTTTTATCACTAATATTTTTTTAAATATAAATTGCACTTTAAAATTCAACAGGCTTGTTAATGTGACGGTGGCCGAGTGGTATAGGCATACGCCCGGATAGCGTAAGACACGGGGTTCGATTCCTCGTCTGTCACAGAGTCACGGTTGCTTTTTACAAGTGCAATTTATATAATTAAGTTTGTATAGTGACAAAACACTATAAAAACAAAAATCAACGATTATTTTTAATGTTATAAAAGGTAGTTTACTATACTTAATATTCAACAAGCAAAGAAAAACGGACTTTATTGTACACCCGTATGACACTGATTGTGAATAATATACCTAAATGCATATTTTTTGCTATGCACTTTACACTTACTTTCAAGCTGCGATGAAGGCAGTTAAAAAGAATCTTAATTATGCACATAAGTACATAAAACCTTAGAGCCCTAAGCAACAACCCTACTTCCTCACCCCAGCTGTGTCCATAATCTGAAAGACATTAAACGACATTATCGACAGACGCATTTCTCAATCACAAATAATTAATGAGCGACAGCGTTATTTATTGATCCGACCATTATAATTATATTGTAACAATTATTGTTCCGTAAAGGAGACATTAAGATAATAATGTCAGGGCAGGCAATGTGACTGATAGTGTATTCAAATGCGTTAAGTTTCATTGATTTCCATCTGTGACTTTTCTGTATAGGAAGAACATTTCTTATCACATCCGTCATATCGTGTAACATTAAGTTATGTTGATACTTGGGTAACTACATGACTTTTAGTCAATTTTATACCACAACTAGCGGTCCCAGCGAACTTCGTTTCACCCCAGCCCCGTCCCGCCCCGGCCCCGTTTTATGGGAATTGTCTTTGCTATAAACCTTACGGAGCCCGAGACCTTTCTAACAAATGCAAATCCGTGGAAATCGGTTCGTGCGTTCTGGAGTTATAGCGTCAGGAAGGAAAACCCGACTTATTTTTATAATCGTAGATTGTTTTTTTACTGAATACTGACCTACTAATTGTCTATAGCTAGACTCTCCGCTGTGTGGTATACGCGCGTACTCACCTACTTTGGCCACATAGCGCGAGGAGAGCCTGATAATCTAGAAAATCTTGTGGTTGTGGGCAAAGTGGAAGGCAAAAGACTTAGAGGCCGATCACCGAGCCGCTGGTCTGCTGACTCCATCAAAGAATTCACGGCGCTCCCGGTGACTGCCGCTCTTAGACAAACTGAAGAAAGAGTGGCGGGGAAACACCCCGTAAGATCATCCACCGAGGATTATCAAGACGAGCACGACCTTCAGAAATGAAGAGAAGAGAATTGACTATAAATTACAGCCTCATCTCAGATAACAGAATTCAACGAAAAACTAATTTAGGTTAGCTGTAAGGCAACCTTTCAGGTATGTCTACAAATGGCATTAGTCAAATGAAAATCCTGAAGATTTTCATTTGACGGGCATGATTTTTCATTGATACCTTTACTTTTACCGCAACTAAACTTTAAATTTGTGGTATTTAGTATAAAATTTGATAAATAATTTGACGTCTATGTAAGTACTTTGTATAATATGATTAATGCAACGATTCCTAAGTTCTGAATTAGTAAGTAGGTAACCATTAGAATGATACTAGTTTCATCACAATATTCTACAAATGGCATTAGTTGGATCGCATACAGCACCGATTACAAACTCTGGAAAGTTAGAATGTAACGGATGGTACTATTAAGCACATTAAAATGAGGTTCAGTGCTCCCACTCCATGCTTGCCTTAAGAACGACTCCATTTAACAGTAGTAGTACTATGTTCAAAACGACGAAATTTAATTTGTTTTAAATAAATCAGCCTTTTTTGCTAATTTAACCAAATGTTAGGACACCTTCCTTTTTTAGGTCTTCCTCCTCGCGCCATGCATATTCTTAATTTGAGTAGTCTTCCATCTCCGTCTATTGTTGTCGTCGTGAAGTGCTTGGCATCAAAATCTGACAAGACATGTCCAAACAATTTAATTGGGTTACGCTCTCTTGGCCTTTTTCGCTTTAGTGCCTTAACTCATCGAGACGCCATGGCGACATCGCCAGCTAAAAATGAAAACATACTTATAATATTCAAACGTATGGTACCTAAAATATCACCAAGTGAGTTGGGTACCACACAATTCAATATTAGTAGTGGATCTACTGTCTATACTTTATTTGTGGCTCCACCGTTTTCCATCGGACGTGGGTGTTAATAGGCCAATCAATACGTTATTTATTGTTCTTTGAACAAACATCGGATTCGTTTAAAACAATTAACGTTTACTAAATCATCGGCTATTGTTTTTGCTGGATACAGCGAATTAGGTAACGAGGCAAGCAGGCAACAGTTAACTTATAATTGGTACTTGGTACTTGTTAGGTATCAATCAATTACTATTCGATACATTTCAGCGGTTGGTAAGTCTGTTGGTTTGTTTGGTTTGTGATTGCATGGTGATACTGGCGATTTTAATAGTATTTATTTTTAGGGTTCCGTAGCCGAATGGCAAAAAACGGAACCCTTATAGTTTCGTCAAGTCTGTCTGTCTGTCTGTCCGTCCGTATGTCACAGCCACTTTATTCTGAAACTAAAAGCATCACATAGCTGAAACTTGGTAAGTAAGTGTATCTTGTTCACCGCTTTCCGATTCAGATACAAAAAGTAATAAAACATAATATTTAAGGGGGGGCTCCCATACATGAAACTAAAACCTAAAATTTTTTTTTTACTCAAACCTATGCGTGTGGGGTGTCTTTGGATAGGTCTTTAAAATGATGTTGAGGTTTCTAAAATCATTTTTTCTAAAAGTGTAAGGTTTGAGATATAGACGCTTCCAAAGTGGTAAAATAGGCGTCCATCTAACTTTTGAACTAAGAAAGTGAAAATTTTGAAAAAAATATATGATGTAGATCTGAACAAAAACTTGCAACGAAAATTGGTTTTAAGGAGATCGAACCAGTAGTTTTTGAGATATTGCACATTTTTATCAACCGCAAATATAACTTTGTCTTTCATACAAACACTATGAAAAACAAAGTTATTTTTGCTGTCGCAATATATTGTGATGTTTTCGTTAAGTGAAAGTAAGTGGACCCTGAATTCAGTTAAGGGTGGCACGGAACCCTCAGTGCGCGGGTCCGACACGCACTTAACCGGTTTTTATTTTAACCAATCACAGTTGTTAAATTCATATTTGAAAGGCGTATGAATTATTGAGCATGAAGCAGAGTTCTTTTAATGTTTTTTTTTTTATGAAAAATACTTTTTCTTGATCTTAGTAAGTTTAGCCAAGCATGACATCTTGGCAGAGAGTGGATGATAAATATAGAAAAAAATGACGTACCTATGTCATGCTTTGCCGCCTGTAGTTTCTTAGGTATTCAGGTAAGGTACTTAAGTTCCGAGTTGAATTCTTAGGGCCGATTGTTTAAACGACAGTTATCTCAAACAATTTTTTAAACATTGGAATTGGACAGTCTTGGTCCAAAGACGCGGCATAGGACGTCCACCGACGTAAAGATCGCAGAATCACACTGGATGCAGACCGCTTGCGATCGATCGCTGTGGAAATTCGTCTGGGAGGCCTATGTTCAGTAGTGGGGATGATGATGAGCTAGCTCATGCAATGCACCATAAATATAGAGACACGTGGACCTATTTATGTGGGAAATATTTATGGGGTAAACAGATTGCTGTTTGCCTCCTCTTTCTTTGACTTCTAGATCAGTCTACAGCACTCTCAATGACTGAACACTCTCCTCAGATGTCAATAATATTAACTACTGCATCTTTCGCTCGTCTTTCATCTATTTTATTTATTTTATTTTTACAATTCAATTTCACTTGCAGCTTATAGTAAAACAACCAAGTCGCATACCAGCTTAAACATAATTAACAGCAAGTAATATTTAACTAATAACATAACCAACGTTCATGCAGAAAATTATGTGTCAAAACTAAAATACTATTAGATTAAATAACAATAATAATATCATTTTGTCAATAACATAGTCATACAAACAATGTCAACAATCCAATCATAAAAAATTACGTCTATACTGTCCGTATACAGCCAGACTTGTCGTCGTCAAATAATTAACAATTAATAATCCATTGTTTACTCGTCAAAGTCAAAATTCGCCAGTTCGTCTCTACACCATGTAGGCTGGACGCCGCGACAACGTCTGTGACACGAGATTTGTTCGTGGTTTCAGTTCCATACGCTAGTAATAGTAGTTCAATGGTATGAACACACCCTTTAGATATAAGCAACCTTCAAATGACATAGTAGCTATGTCCGTTAGTCCGTTTTCCTTTACCGTTAAGCTCTCCTAAGGACGTCACAGTCCTTATAGTGCCTAAAATCCAAAATCTGGGGAAACAAAGTCGGGGAAAACTACTCGTCTATACTATACAGTGAGGCGACTCACTTGACACATGCCAATGAGTGAGACGCGAGTGCTTTATGACTTCCTGCGATGGACGGACCGACGGACAGATAAACGCGCTATTTCCATAGAGAAAGAAAAAATCTTCGCTTTAAAAAGAGCGTGCTACTTAGTGAAATTCTATAGGATTTGACAGCGAAATACCTTATGACAGCGAGACCGTTTTCTAAGAAATAATGGATTTAGTGGATACGTCAAGTTTTCGTCGTTGGAATTTTTGAAAAATTATGAATGGATATAATTATAATTTAAGTTTTGTATAACAATTTCAGATGAAATGACTTGTGCTTTCAGCAACTGTGAAGTGCGCCGAGGATACAATCCCGAAAATCATACTTTCCACCAGTAAATATGAATCATTGATAAAAATTTTAATTCCAAATTTTATAAAATTTGTGAGTGAAATCGACTCCGATGCCAAATTGTACAGTAAATTTAGGACTTTCTTTGTGATTTGCAGCCATATATCAAAGTTTCCAATAGATTAATTCAGGTATTTTCAGTAAAATAAGAAAACGTTTCTTTACACTAGGGCTTGACTAAATGATGACGTCATCAGTATCGATAAATTTTTTGACTGATTTTTTTAGGTAACCGTAATTCTTGCACAGCTTCTTCTTAGCACTGGCCCACACAACTGGCCCGAAGCTGTGCTGTGGTAAGGTCTATGTTGGAACGTGTATAAGTGCTTCTAGCAAGTCTTCATACATAAATAAATAAATATGTAATTTAACAAAAATGAGGTTGTCTTGTTTATCAAATAAAAAGTATTATGTAATTAAAAGTGCATTATTTTAATTATTTTTGTTTCAATTTACATGATTTATCGTAACCTCCTCGATAAAACTTGGACCACCATAAGATACACATCACTATTGAACGCACACATGTAAAGTAACTTTTTGGTATCGCTGAAAATCCGCGTTTGTCATTCTATACTATACTACTTTCTATGGCTATTTCAGGCTGTGAATGAACGAGTGGTATGAATGACTCGGGCATATCTATTTGTGCCGTTTAATTGTATTGGCAAGTAAATCATCTAAAGAATGAAACAATGTTGTTGAGTATCGAATTATCGATCTCCATCTTACCATCTTGTTACCATTGATTAAATAATTTTGTGCGTGCTGTTAACAAGAAATAACTGAACCAATGGTCATTAAAATAACCATTCCGATATTTGATTAAGGTATTTTTCTTCAAAAGTGGCCAGCACATCAGGTTACCCACATTTGTTGCAAACTAGCCCTTATTACAACTGCATAAGATACCGCAGTGTTTACCTTGAAGTGTAGTTGTCCGTCGTACATATTCAACAGCGGTAACGATGTTAACCATTGGTTGAGTTAGCAATCGACCTAGAAAGTTGGTCTCAGGCCCGGGTTTTTATTTTAAATTATTTTTTTTACGTTTTAACAATTATGTATGGGTCTTCCTGATACTTATTTTTTTATTTTAAATACGTAATAATAAAACATGACACTGCAACCACAAAATAGAATGGTTAATGTCTGCCGAGTCGAACCATTAAAATGTAACACCATATTAACATATCTCCCAAGATTTTCTAATAAACATCATTGGACAATAATGTATGCGCAGTCGGACCAAATAATGACGTTAAAATGTTCCCCGGGGACTTATCCCACCATTAAGATTTGATAACTGCTTAAGGGCCCACACAACTTAGTTCATCGTTATAAAGTTTCTTAGATTTTTCTTATCAGTAAACCAAATAATTTCTGTTAGTATAATGGAACGCAACCATAGTGAATAGTTCTTTTGAATTGTCTTCTGTTCTGTCTCTTGCTGTCAAGCTGTTGTAAATTTTTCCAATGGTGAAATAAAAGTATTTTTATTATAATTAAACAAACGTTTAATTGAATACCACGCCACGAACTACGGAATATTTCTTTATGGTAGCAGATCGTTCTGTAAAGTGGTACAGTTGGAAAAATCGGGAAAGTGAAAAACTTCATTCAGAAAAATTGTCGTTGCAATTTGAATTTGAAGTTATTGAAATCCCACAAGATGGGTTCAAATATGTTTCATTTAGACAAACTTATTGGAAGAGAAAACTTCGCAACTTGGAAGTTTAGTATGAAAACATATCTGGAACACGAAGGTTTGTGGTGCTGCGTAGAACCATCCGATGATAAACCTGTAGACGCTAGTAAAGACGTGCTGGCGAAATCAAAGCTGATATTGTTGTTGGATCCCCAGAATTACGTACATGTTCAGGAATGCAAAACTGCAAAACAAGTATGGAATAATCTACAAAGAGCTTTTGATGACAACGGTTTAACTAGGAGAGTCGGCCTACTTAAAGATCTGATAAATACTACACTGGAGTCTAGCAATAGTGTTGAAGACTATGTGAGCAAAATAATGAACACTGCACATAAATTGCGCAACATTGGTTTTGATGTCAATGACGAGTGGCTTGGCACTTTGATGTTAGCTGGCTTACCAGAAGAATATAAGCCTATGATCATGGGACTAGAGAGTTCTGGTATTCAAATCAGTGCTGACTCAGTAAAATCTAAGCTCATACAAGAGATTAACACATCAAAGTCAACTGCTTTCTATACAAACACTAAGAAAACAAAGAATAATGCGCAGCCAGTGAAGCCAAAGGGGCCTAGATGTTTCAATTGTAATAAGAGTGGTCATTTTGCCAAACAATGCAGACTGCCAAAGAAACAGTCGGCGAACAAAGAAGAGAGCTCCAGTTTTGTAGCAGCTTTTTCAGCGACAGTTGTAGAAAAGATTGTTGATGATAAATGGCTACTAGACTCAGGTGCATCCATGCACATGACATGTAGAAATGACTGGATGTACAATGTCACCGAGCCATCTGTAAGGAGTGTCACTGTAGCTAACAGAGAGCCATTACCCGTGAAGGGAGTTGGTTGTGTAAACATACAAATAAGTCAAGATAAATCGATACAAGTTAATGATGTTCTTTATGTTCCGGGACTAACTGCCAATCTACTCTCTGTAAGCGCTATTGTAAAAAAGGGACATAAAGTCAATTTTAATATCAAGGGATGTGAAATTCAAAATGGGGAGCATCAGGTCGTATGTACTGCATCACTGATTAACAAGTTATACATCTTGGATAGTAAAGAAGTAGCACATTTAACCTCAAGTTCTCAGAATGGTAACAATACTTACCTGTGGCACCTGCGAATGGGCCATTTGAACATTCCAGATGTGAAGAAGCTGCCTGGTTGTACTGATGGTGTGACTCTGACTCAGGAACATAGTAATGTCACATGCACTCATTGTATGGAAGGTAGGCAAGCCAGGACGCCATTTAAAAATGTTGGTTCAAGAGCAGCAAGACCACTTGAACTAATACATTCAGACTTGTGTGGCCCCATGGAAAATTTATCATTTGGAGGTATGAAATACTTTATTACTTACATCGATGATTTCACCCGAATGGTCTTTGTATATTTTCTGAAAGACAAGTTAAATGTTTTGGAGACATTTAAAGATTTCAAGTTGAAGGTAGAGAATGAACTGAATCATAAGATAACGAAGCTACGTACAGACAATGGTAAAGAATATTGTAATAATAACTTTGAAAAGTTCTTATCTAATCATGGTATAATTCATCAGACTTCTACCCCTTACACTCCACAGCAAAACGGCATGGCCGAACGAATGAATAGAACTTTAGTTGAACGAGCACGATGCATGCTGTTCTATGCCAACCTGGAGAAGAACTACTGGGCTGAAGCTCTGGCAACCGCTGCATATATTATAAACCGTTCCCCGACAAAGTCATTACAAGGAAAAACCCCATACGAAATGTGGAGAGGTAAGAAACCCAATTTATCACACATGAAAATATTTGGCTCTGAAGCGATGGTTTACGTACCTAGAGAAAAACGCCAAAAGTGGGATAGAAAATCAGTTAAAATGATATTCGTGGGCTACTGCGAAAACACAAAGGGATATCGTTTTATGGACCCTAAGTCACACAAAGTTGTCAAAAGTCGAGATGTATCTTTTATGGAAAAGTATAACGTGGATGTCAGCGTGCCCATTAACTGTGAAACCTATGTTCCAGTCAAGGATAGCCAAACAGCTACTGGCAGTTCCAAGCCATCAGAAAGTGCAAACTCAGACAGTCAGAGAAACAAAGTACACACTCAGGAGTTGTCTACACCTGTTAAGTCCAGCAGAGACTCAGATACACAGGAAAATAGTGAAGACTCAAGTGTGTATGACACTGACACTGGAGAACTCGATGAAACTTACCGTCCTCCATATCCGATAAGACAAGACCCTAATAGTAATGTAACATTGAGATCAACACGAGCACAGAATAAACAAAATGAGGCAGAAAACGATAAGATGGGCCTATTATGTTTGTGCACTGATTCGACTGACCCACAGACTGTTGAGGAAGCTCTTGCATCACCGCGAGCTACAGAATGGAAGAAGGCTATGGATGAGGAATACACTTCTCTGATGAAAAATAAAACTTGGACTTTGTCTGATCTCCCTCCAGGCAAAAAGGCTCTTCCATATAAGTGGGTATTCAAAACAAAAACAGACCAAAGTGGAAATGTTCAGAGATACAAGGCAAGGCTGGTGATAAAGGGTTATGCACAAAGATGGGGTACAGACTATGAAGAAATTTACTCGCCAGTTGTCAGGTACACAACTATCCGCTATTTATTTGCTTTAGCAGCCAGATATGGATTGGAAATTGATCAAATGGATGCTGTATCTGCTTTTCTGCAAGGCGAGATCGATATAGAGACATTTACATGCAGCAGCCAGAAGAGTATAAGCAAGGATCTCAAGTGTGTAAGCTACACAAATCCATATATGGACTGAAGCAGGCCAGCAGACTCTGGAATTTAAAGTTGAATTCTGTCCTACATGAGTTAGGAATGACACAATCAAAAACAGATCCGTGTGTCTATTATAACACAGAGAAGAATACTTTTATAGCCATCTGGGTGGATGATTTAATGTTATTCACTGCTGAAGAAAAAACGAAAACAGATTTTAAAGAAAGACTAAAAGAACACTTAGAAATGAAAGATATTGGTCCAGCTAGTCAATGTGTTGGTTTACATATTACTAGAGATGGGGACAATGTATTACTAGATCAAGAAAAATATATAAATGAAATATTGGCACGATACAGAATGTCAGAATGTAAACCTGTGAAAACACCATTTGAAGTTGGTATGAAATTTGTTGATAAAGTTGATGAGGAAAAACTTACTGACTGTCCTTATCAACAGGCCATAGGCTCCCTACTGTATGTGGCTCAAGGTACCCGACCTGATATATCCTTTGCAGTGAACACACTGAGCAGATTCAACAAAAATCCTTCAGCTGCACACTGGACTGCGGTCAAAAGAATTTTCAGATATCTACAGGGTACCAAAGACTTGAAGTTGTTATACACCAAAGATGGTAATGAGAAAATCACAGGATATTGTGATGCTGATTGGGCGAGCGATGTGCGTGATAGGAAGTCGTGCACGGGTTACATTTTTTTGTTACAGGGTGGTGCTATATCTTGGCGGTCGCACAAGCAGCAGACTGTGGCACTGTCTACTGCGGAGGCCGAGTACATGGCGATGTCTTCGGCGGCGCAGGAGGCGCTGTGGCTCCAACAACTGCATACTGAACTTGGCCAACAACAAAGCAGACCAATCGTCATACTTAGTGATAATCAGAGTGCTATAAAATTATCTAATAATGATTGTTACTTACCTAGGTCACGTCATATTGACATTCGTTACCATTTTCTTAAGGATCATGTTAACAATTTAGAGATAAAATTTTCTTATGTTAAAGGTGAGGAAATGATTGCTGATAATTTAACTAAGGGCACTACTGCCGATAAACATTTGTATTGTGTAAATAAGATGGGGTTGCGTCCCAAGGGTGGATGTTAGTATAATGGAACGCAACCATAGTGAATAGTTCTTTTGAATTGTCTTCTGTTCTGTCTCTTGCTGTCAAGCTGTTGTAAATTTTTCCAATGGTGAAATAAAAGTATTTTTATTATAATTAAACAAACGTTTAATTGAATACCACGCCACGAACTACGGAATATTTCTTTAATTTCCAATAGATATTTACTGCATTTCTATTAGTAGTATTTCACATAACTTTAAGCTTCGCAGACCCTGATGAAAAGGCATTAAGTAATAGCGAAGTAAGTAGTTACAAGTTAAATGTGTGAATGGAAATGAAGTAGTAATGACTACTGGTACCTAGCCAACGAAATTGCAGTTTTGATTCTAAGCAATTCTAATTGCAATTTCGCATTATATTGATATTGTAACAATATTAATATTCATACCATTGTAGTATTATTATAATATTATGATATTGATAATAATCGTTTACATTTAGTGGGAATTGAACTGCCTCGGAATTGAACGGATATAGTTGGATCGCAATACGCCCCCTGGACAAAAACACTTATTTCGGAACTTATATTATTATGGCGTCATAAATAAAATTTTCTTTTTAGTGCACTCTGAAATTCGGCCAAGGCGGAAAGGGAGAGTATGGCAAGATTATGGAACTGGATACAGAGCTAATAGGTACCTTACAAATTTATCTACAAGGTTTATCAAAAACCGATCTCCTTCCAATAACGAAAAAACAGAGTCTCACCTACGTCAGCCCCTTAAGAGGTGATAAGTGTTTAAACGTTGGTAGTCGGTCGATTTCCCGACTATTAAACTTTACGGTTCACATTTAAAACCCTTGACACGTACCAACACGTATTGATATGTGAGCGGTCTCTTTGTGGACGAACGGTGGGATACTGGTGAGGTGTGGTGCCAGTTACAGCGAAGAGAAGAAGACTTATGCAGAGTTGATTGCCGCTTGGTCAAGGTCACGCTGACGTCATCTGGGAAGGTGCCTACACTGGCATGCAGATACAGATTAGTTTCACGACTGTCATTTCATGAGGGATAAAGGCCAACTTCTATGATTTAAAGTATAGCTTCCATTACTTTAATACGCTATAACTTCGTTGTATTTATCATGTCATTTTAGCTTTTAAGTTCTATTGTTGTGGTATAATCGTCATGTTATTTGGTTAATTACTCAAAAGCACCTTTATATTCCCCTCCCATCCCATTAGATTTAAGCTGAAATTATGAAATTGAAACGGGGGAATTGACAAGGGGTATTTTGTGAATCGCTTTTTGGATATTTTTTTGGACAAATTCTTATGTTTTTTCCCTTCCCTCCTTTTTTATCGTATCATTCCTTACTCAACATTGTTTTACTCAACAAATAAAAAAGCCGGTTTGTTTTCAACTTTAAAGTCACAAACCCAATTTTCCGACCAAGAAATCGCTGTCTTTGACACCGCACTCTTACCAGTCAATAACCAAGCAATCAAATACCTATACGGAGGGTTAACCCGATATTGGGCTCAAACAAACATAAAAACGGATAGTAAAAGTTTACGAGTTAGTTTAGTGGTCTCAACCGCGGCGTTTCGGTAATCTTTTGTGGAAACCATGGTTTATGGGAAAGATAGGTGGGTAGGTAAGTAGCTGGGAGATTGGCAGATATGAGGAGAGGAGTAACGCACAAGAAAGTAAGTATGTTATAATGCCTTGATATTCGCAATTTTTTATATAATGGTCTAGCCATTACAAAATAAAATGTAGGAGCAGTTAAAATTTTTAGGTCAACTTCTGTGATATATATAGTTTATATAGTATGTTACGCGCTTAAAAAATACTCGGCGGACTTTTCTGTAGAACTATTTAAGGCAAACATTTCTGCCATACATAATATTGGTGTATCTAAACTCTTACAGTTTTTGCAGCGTACACGAAAAGAGCTCGAAAATCTAAATAAAACCCGCTTTATTAACATTTATCGTCATATCTTCGCTAATTAAATTCATATATTTTTAAAATATAGCCTATGTTATTCCAATGTTTACATAAGCTAAATTTTATTAAAGTTTCATCAAAATCTATTCAGTAGTTTTTGCGTGTAGTCAATTTTGATCCGCCTTCATCATAGTAAATCAAGTGTGGAAAGCGAGTAACTGAATAAAGACTATTAGATTGTCGCTTCGTAAAACTAGCTACTACCACTACTAAAGAACCTAATGAAAACTGAAAATTTGTTTCTTAATGTATTTTCGGCCTACACTTTTTAGGGTTACGTACACAAAGGGTAAAAACGGGACTCTATTACTAAGACTTCGCTGTCTGTCCGTCTGTTAGTCTTTTAACAGGCTGTTTCTCAAGAACCGCGATATCTAGACAGCTGTTTTTTTTTTAATTTTATATATTTTGATATCAATTATGGCAACAGGTAATAAGCATTTGAAATATTCACTAGATACTCAGTTGTATTTTTACTTTAAGAACAAGCAATCTAATTACAATAAAATATTTTTAAGGCTTCTCTACATTAATCGCAATCTTTTGCCTATTTACCTAGTCGGACTCGCGCACGGAACCCTTCGTGCGCGTGTCCGACTCGCACTTGACCAGTTGCTTATCATTTCTTTTTCTTCAATCACTGCGGTAGAGTCGAACATCGGCATGCAGTATAGCACACACGGCTCCACATCAAGCTATACATGACCATTTTATTCTGAACTCCCTAAGTACCGAAGCCCCTCTTAATGTACATCCAATTTATATTGGAAATGTATGGCTTGATGAAATATTTGGTTACTGGTATGCCACCCATATCAATGTGTTTCTTGGAGCCGCTTGGTAAGACCAATTAACGGAATTGGGATATATTCCCGAAAATACTTTATCTTACCGCTGTTAAGGGCCAGTTAGTCTATGAAGATAAGTTGAGATATTTTTGATTAAATAGTTATAC
Organism: Pyrausta aurata; assembly: GCA_963584085.1. Taxonomy (NCBI): domain Eukaryota; kingdom Metazoa; phylum Arthropoda; class Insecta; order Lepidoptera; family Crambidae; genus Pyrausta; species Pyrausta aurata. The sequence goes on along the minus strand of OY757275.1, from coordinate 4,407,437 downwards.
ATAATATTGTTTTTATCCTACTTTGACTAGAACTTTAGTTGACATATTCTAGTAAGTAAGCAAATTTTGTAGATTCAATAAAGACAATTTTGATTATTTATATAAATTGCACTTGTAAAAAGCAACTGTGACTCTGTGACAGACGAGGAATTGAACCCCGTGTCTTACGCTATCCGGGCGTATGCCTATACCACTCGGCCACCGTCACATTAACAAGCCTGAATTTTGCAAGCGCTTTCAATTCCTCGTCTGTCACAGAGTCACAGTTCCTTTTTACAAGTGCAATTTATATTATTAAATTTGTATGGTGACAAAACACTATAAAAACAAAAATAAACTATTTGAGTATTTAGTTTTATTTTTCAATTCGCATGCTTATAAAACTGAGGACATTAGCTTTTTGATAAGCTTCAAATGCGCCAATTATTTTTAAATTATTGCATAAAAACAACTCTCATTTCTTAAATAGGGTGATCTATAATCATAATCGGCACAGATAAAGTGATATTTTGTACGTAAATGCGATTATAAAGACGCTCAACGATTTCCGCGGCGTCCTTAAAACTCAATCTCACAACTCGTCCATACATTTCCATTCGCAATTAAGTCCACAAATTTTTCGCTCGCTAATCTTAATGCTCTCTCTCAATTCAAGTAGCAGATCAATTAAAGTTACGACTTCCCCTTAACAGACTACAAAGTGTCGCGCCTCTTTATTCCGAATAAACCTTTATCAGCCAATCTACATATATATTTATTTTTATGTCTTTATTCAGCTCTTTCCGGTAGCCGTTAATAGTTTAAAACCATTAAAGTTAATTATAAATTCACGTTTATCTCGCATTAGTTTTACGGGCTATAAAATCGCTCCAGGTACAATTTGTAAGAAACCCGACCGCTGGTTGAGTATTATTTATGGTTATTTATCGATTTTAATGTATTCAAAAGGCGGATCTTTTTAAGTTTATGCCTAATACTTGTCGCGAAACGGTATCTTTTATTGTTAGAAAATAAATTTGCATACATTCATTTTTAGGGTTATTAATGACAGTTTACGCGATGGTTCTCAGTCAAATTAAACGAAAAAAGGTTGATGACCGACTTGATAACAGTAGATTATTCACCTAGGGCGTAAAATTGTGTCTTTCGGCGCGGGCGTCACCTTGAATCACGAGCGAATCGAGTGTATTAACGGGTTTACTCCCGAGCGTTAGCAAGGAAGGTAATAGAAAATCCTGAGTGTAGCGAGGGATTTAAGTTTGCCCTTAAGAAACACTTGCAAACTTTAACAGGCTTGCCAATGTATCGGTGGCCGGGTGGTATAGGCATGCACCCGGATAGCGTAATCCACAGGGTTCGACTCACAGATAGGATCACTTTCACATTAGTAGGGGCAAGAATAAATTTACAAGGTTGTTATAATCAATTTAGTACAACCCAGCGCTATGTAGAACACAAAAGAAAATAACACAATTCGGCGCAGTCGGGTAACGGTCCGTGTATCGGTTACGTATAAAAATGCGCAATTACTTGCAAAATTGGCGAGCGCTTGTTTAAACGTTTCATTCTGACGGGAGAAGCGATTTCTGTTTAATTGCCTGGTTAAGGCGAAGATAGCATTTAAATCAGGTGCAGGAATATAATAAGCATTAAGAAAGCATTACTATGCAACACAAACGGTGTACAATTCGACAATTTTGGCGGCCTATAGGAGATAAATTAAAGGCATAGAAGTTTGAACACATTATATTATAATAATAAATCGATTTTCTAGCGCGATTTAATCAAGTACAGCGCCATCTCTGAACTCAAATTTGAACTAAATTTTTCTTGGACCGCTTCTTACTTATACCATACCTAGAATGTCTATAACTCAGTGTCATATTTAAATTCTTCAAAGATGAAATCAGGAACCAAAAATTGCGCACGGGCGGGACACTAACCAGGCATCTTTTTGACTCACCAATTCTTGGGGTCTTATTGATACGTAATATGACAATAAGATAATATAATTATACGTATAATATGTTTTTTTTTACATTTTGAGGACCTTAAAATCATGTACTTATGTGTATTTTTGAAAATAAACTTTCTGATTTAGATTCTTTCTGATTCTAATCCAACAAAACTGATAACGTAATGCGCTAAACACTAAAGGCACTGTGCACTAAAGGCTTTTACACAGATAAAAAAGGTGGCTTTGTTGCCATCATTTGGGTGGCCGAGTGGTATGGGCATTTGACCGATTTGCGAAGGACGTAGGTTCGGTTCAACCTACCTCAGAAAATTATGCAATTTCAAGTTGTCTTGTTTACATTATCATAATTGAATGTTTTTAAATGTATGGACGTCCTAGGGTCTCCAATCTAGAACTTCTCTGCCTCAAAAGTCTAATTAATTCTCCTAGTTTCGTAGCATAATTAGCCTTTGTCAAGAGCTACGCCTTAATGGTTGTATCGTGCTGATTTGCAGTTAACAAACAATGCCAGTAATTAATTATTTATAAACTGATAATCGCCGATGCGAATTCGGCATCGCAGACATTTGTATTCCGGAACGGATAATTATACTTTGAAAAAAGTGTAATAATTAGCGAGCCTACACGATTTTGAAATCTACACCTTTACTGCTAAGTCCAAAATAAAAGTTCATACTGTCAATTTTCATATACATCGTCAATATATGTAATAGTCCCCCTAGCCGATTTCGACTACGGTGGCCAGTCACAAGGACCAACCGACTGCGCGGGACATATTATAGTGCACAAGTGTGTGCGCAAACACAGGTGCACTCTCTATTCCTTTCACTCTCATAGCCCGATGGGACAGCCATCTGACACGACCGGAGAGAGATCAGGCGCAGGACCAACGGCTTTACGTGCTTTCCGAGGCACGGGGGTGAAACACCACCAACTTCCAAACTCCGGGCTTCCCTGAGAATTTCTAAACAGAAAACTCAGGTACATATTTTTTGGCCCGACCCGGGAATCGAACCCAGGACCTCTGGCGCAGCCGTCTCTTTAAAATGCGACCCTCTAACCGCTGCGCCACCGAGGCAGTTAATATATGTAAGAGGAATATATACACTATACTTAAACCTAGGTACTTGATGTCGTATTTCATGGCGACTTTATTGCGAGTAGATAGGGTTAAAACTCATAGTGCTTTACCTAAAAAAAATGTAGCTTGAAGAAATAACTACGTCATAACTTAACCACTTTGTGAGTTATGCATTGAAACAACTGAATCAAGCTTTTTTTTATTTAAAAGAGAGTTTTTAAATAACGTGGGAATGTGATCGATCATACATAAATGAATAAATAAATAAATGCGCCAGACAACACACCAATTGTCTGGTTTCGTGGTAAGGAATTATCTTCCTTGTGTTACGAAGTACCAGACAACGAATATGACGAGGGCGTCTCCCATAAATACTTAAATACATATAACATCCATGACTTAGGTACAAATGTTCGTGCTTATCACATAAACATTTGCTCCTTGAGGGATTCGAACCCGCGACCGCCGGCGTAACAGTCAGGAGCGCTAACCAATCATCAAATAACAAACCCATCATCAAATACGTAGTACTTAAAGACTACTCCATCTATTCTATAGGAATTACATTTTTTTTAAATTATTGTTTATTTCTAGAAGTAGAGTTATGGGCCATGGCGTAACCTACATATTAACTTAGTTATAATTAAGCGGCATACTTGAGTAGTGGCTACAAGTGATTAGCGTTCTTCGAAACATGCACTTGAAACTATAAATCTTATAGAGCTTAGAATCTATTCAACAGGGCGTGAATAAAGCATACATTCTCATGCACTTATCACAATCTTTCTGCATAACCTGAAGGTACGACTGGTGGAAAAGGCTTTTAGCATTAAGTCAATATATTTCCTAGCCCTCCGCAAGTTGCTAATGCGCTAGAACCTTGTTAAATCATAACCTCAAAATCTCTTTCGCAATAAAAACAATACATCCCAAATGTGTAATTATTTAAATTTTAAAGTTATAGATTGAACACTGTCAAGATAGAGTTAAGAAACATACAAAACAAGATATCGAAAGATATACCAACGAGAATAAGTAAAAAACCGGTTAAGTGCGTGTCGGACCCGCGCACTGAGGGTTCCGTGCCACCTTTAACTGAATTCAGGGTCCACTTACTTTCATTTAACGAAAACATCACAATATAATGCGACAGCAAAAATAACTTTGTTTTTCATAGTGTTTGTATGAAAGACAAAGTTATATTTGCGGTTGATAAAAATGTGCAATATCTCAAAAACTACTGGTTCGATCTCCTTCAAACCAATTTTCGTTGCAAGTTTTTGTTGAGATCTACATCATATATTTTTTTCAAAATTTTCACTTCCTTAGTTCAAAAGTTAGATGGGGGGGGGACGCCCATTTTACGACTTTGGAAGCGTCTATATCTCAAACCTTACACTTTTAGAAAAAATGGTTTTAGAAACCTCAACATCATTTTAAAAGACTTATCTATAGACACCCCACACGCATAGGTTTGAGTAGAAAAAAATTTTTAGGTTTTAGTTTCATGTATGGGAGCCCCCCTTAAATATTATTTTTTCTTACTTTTTGTCTACTTACTATCTGAATCGGAAAGCGGTGAACAAAATACACCTACCTACCAAGTTTCAGCTATGTGGTGCTTATAGTTTCAGAATAAAGTGGCTGTGACATACGGACGGACAGACAGACAGACAGACAGACAGACAGACTTGACGAAACTATAAGGGTTCCGTTTTTTGCCATTCGGCTACGGAACCCTAAAAATGGCCGCTAGGCGCATTACCAATTTGCGGACTACACCCATAACCAAAGGTAGGTACTGAAATTGTACCCAGACAATGAAATAATTCAAAAAAAGAGCTAGAAAAATCATTTGCTAAACGTGACTGACAAAAAATAAGCCAGGCGCTATCTTCGAGGTAGGTTTGATTCAATATAGAAATCATAATTTTGTTGTCCTTTGGGAACAGAGTAATGTATGTGATGTTGTTATATCATAAAGAGATAGTTAAAAGTAATTGTTCTTATTGCAATGTGAGCTTATCTACTTTTCTTATGTCAATTGAATATTGTTTTCAGCTCGCCAGTTCTAGCACATTCTTAGCTTTCCACAAGTCACAATCTGAGGTTATCGAATGCAGTCGACATAACAATTAGAGTGGAGAGAAATTCGTGAAGTCATACAATTTTTATGTGCCGATAACGAATAACGATAAATAGGTGAAAGGTCATCTCTTATCGCGAACTGAAATCCTTTAATGTGAGTGTTACGATAATAAAAGTTAAACAACGATAAATTAAGCAATAGGAATGAGACTTTTATTGTATAATTAATTAGGTTTTACTGTTTAAAATAGCTCTCACAGATAATGCTCTTAGCATTAAGTCCAACTTTATGAACTTTTTTTTTTCAATAAAGTCTTTAAATAAAAAGCCTAAAATGGAGTGTCTTGTATCCTCTCTAACATAACCAGTTATTGTATTGGGCCAATATCGAAACCTAAAATAGTAATTAACTTACAACCCATGCGGAATAATTATGATCGATGATTTTTATTAAAAACCAAAAACACGATGTATTTCCAAACTAATAGTTGCTAACCAATCCTTAACTATTTATATGCCACTCCTAATACATATACTTAAAATGCCTTTACTGTACTGAGTTTACCTAATTACGCACAAATTAGGTAGAGCTTTTAATAAAACACACTTTGATTATGCAAGTTACGAGTACTAAAAAAGCACAATGGTATTCATCATCATCATTATCAGCCAAAGGACGTCCACTGCTGAACATAGGCCTCCCCCACGGCTTTCCACGGCGACCGATCAGTAGCGGTCTGCATCCAGTTTGATCCTGCGATCTTTACAGAGTTGTTTGTCCATTGTCGGTGGACGTCCTACACTGCGTCTTTGGTCAATGGGTGTCCAATTAATTTATTGAAACATAAAAATACTATCGTTCGTTAGATCATTACTAAGGTTAATTAATTTACTATTGAAATGACTCAAAAAAAAAAATTAATCCCAAAAATTTAGTTCCCATTATTGTAAAACTATTTTGGTATTCTTTCCTCAAAGGTCGACCAAAACAAAAGAAGCTACCCCATCTAAACGAAATTATAATACTGTGTTATTGAAACACTTTTCACGTCATTAATATACTTTTTTCTGTGCCCCAAAGTCATTAATATTCATTTATTTCTCGACCATTAATTTGTAATACCCACAGCACTTATGCTTATAAATATTTATGTAAAGTATACATCAACGTGACCCGAGATACGAGGTTGCAACAACTTTTAAATTTAATTGCAATTATTGAGACAATTAACGTTTAATGGCACATTAAAAATGATAAGATGACCGTTTGTTTTTTTCATCCCGACCTCATTTACAATTATGTCGAATTTTAGGATTCAACAAAACTAATTGTTTTTTACATTGTTGAAAGTCTTACTTAAGTTGAGAGTTTTAATTTTCAAAAAATATGGCGGCTGCATAAGTATTGGGTAAACCCATATGGCAAAAATAATATCCCCAGGCGTCTTTTTTTTATTAACCTGTATCATCCTACTGCTGGGCAAAGAAACCCCCTAAACTTCTTCACCTATTTCTATCCATGGCCAACGACTCGCAATTCATCGCAAAACTGACCAAAATCGTCACACCAGCGCTTTTTGGGTTTTGCCTCTGTGACGATAACCACCTGCTGGTATCCATCCCATGTCCATATCCTTAGACGTCTATAAAATTGAAGATTATCGTCCAGACATAAGACTAGTCTCAAATTAGTCGATAAAAAAAATTCAAAAGCTATAAATTGTATGAAAAACGACTCTGAATATGCCAAGCTCTCAACATATTTCGCATTTTTATCTGAAGTACTAAACGGTGCTGTCGGAGATGTTAACAGTTTTCGAGTGATATTGAAGATAATTACCAGAAATATAAGGGTTTGTCTTAAAGTTTGTGTTGAAATAATGTGCTAAAAATTAACTTTATGATGTTGTGAAAGCAAACCAATAGCTTATTAGGGTCAATTTCAACAAAGTCGATTTTTTTTATCACTTCGGTGAACTTTTTTATTTTTAACATTTTTCGAATTCAAACTATGGTTTATGCTTCTTCTTGATGTTGTTTAGATCATTACGTAACGCCATCAAAATATCTTGATAAACTAAAAAGATACATTACTTCAAAGTTTTGATGCCACCGAAATGAAAGAACGATTCATCGAAATGAAATAACTTGCCCACCGAAATGACAACACTTATCCACCCACCGAAAACCTTTAAAAAAATTACTTCTATACACTAAAACACGTGGTTCCTCGTGACTGCATCCGTGCGTTTTGATTTTACTCCATTCCCGTAGGTCGTAGCGTGATGTTTTACAGTATCCCGTATGTACAAGTTAACCTTTCTTTCAGGACTCATATATTATTATAACGGAAAAACAGCAATTCTCCCCGCGAAATTTAAGCGCCGTGCGCCGCGCATAATACGGGTAATAAGCTAGACTACTGTGACTACAAATTTTCACTTTTATTATTTACTATTTATTTAAATGTAACCTGATTTACAAATAAAATAGGCCTTCGGCTACTCAAACTCGCATCGCAAAATAAACAAGTAAAAAAAGTATTTGTATTAACAGTAGTGAAAAACCCATCACTAGATGACAATTTGGTAGATTTTCTAATGTACACAACTTCGGTCTACAACCCTGTTATTTTCAGAAAAAGAGTAAACAGGCTTCTTCTGGGTGAGCTCGCTTCATCGTCGTCCCTGTCTGTGCCTCGTCTGGTATAGTCTAGAGACAAAAGTAAACCCATACCATATTCAAAAAACTTTTTAGCTTAACAACACTACTAGCGGTCTCCTTCGACATTTTCTGTGCGTTTTGCCTTTACACCGTTCCCGTAGGTTCCAGCGTGATGTTGGCACGCCTTAAAGCAGTTGCAAAACCTAAATCTGGTGCTTGGCTGCATGCTTTGCCGTCTCCACAGTTGGATACGCTTCTTGATAACAATTCCTTAAGAATTGCAGTAGCTTTAAGACTGGGCAGAAAAGTTTTTGAACCTCATCGCTGTATTTGTGGTGTGATGGTAGATGAAAACGGCCACCATGGACTGAGTTGCCAAAGATGTGCAGGGCGGTTCCCGAGGCACCATTCTATTAATGAATTTGTGCGTCGGACACGGTTTCCGTAAATATTCCTTGCGTCCTAGAGCCACCAGGCTTGTCCCGCATGGATGGTAAGAGCCAGATGGCCTAACGTTGGTTCCATGGCGAAGAGGGCGTAGCCTCTTATGGGACGCAACATGCGTTAGACACATTTACGGCATACTGTAACTTCAGCAGGTTCAGCGGCGGAAAATGCTGCCAAGTTAAAACATACTAAGTATGCTGAGCTAAAGTCTGAGTATGATTTTGTTCCAATCGCTGTGGAGACGGCTGGGCCCTGGGGTGACGAGGCACGCGAGCTCTTCAAAGAGTTGGGACAACGACTGAGGGATAAGGGTAATGATCCCCACTCTGGCTGGTTCAACAGGTTTCCATTGCTATTCTACGAGGCAATGCTGCTAGCATAATGGGAACCTTTGGATCGGTCAGAGCGTAGAGTGGGAATCAATAGTAGTTATAAGGAAATTCAAAGCGTCTTTTTTTCCTGTGACATTTTGTAATAAAATGACGACGCTTTTCGCTGAAAGAATAATTTGTATCTTAATTATAGTTCATTATGTATGTCATTGTAATTTTCATTAACAACTTAACGCGTTCATGAAGAAAGGGGCAGTAAGTTTTTTTAATATGATATAACAAAAAAATACAGTTTTCGCAATTATTCCTGTATCTGTACGTTGCTTTGTACCAAATTTTAAGATTCTAAGTTCACGGGAAGTACCCTGTAGGTAGGTTTTGATTCCTTTTCGAGTGTTGAAAATTTGCGGAAATTTGCTGATATTTACGGCAATAACGGCTGTATCTTTTGATTGCGTTGGCTTAGAAGTTTGATTTCTTTACAGCTTTAAGGGACCGCAGAGCTTTTGATTAAATTTTAGCTTGATACCTCCACGTGTTCCTGAGAAAAAGGGTAGAACGGACGGACAACGAAGTGATCCTATAGTGGGTTCCGTTTTTTACCTTTCAAGGTACGGAATCCTAAAAAGGAAGGTAAAACAAAAATATTTTTTCAAATTTGACCAGTAGTTCCTGAGATTACCGCGTTCAAAAAAAAAACAAACTCTTCAACTGTATAATATAGTATAGATTTCACCGGAATGATAAAATAAAGCCATCGAAATGAGAAAAACAATCACCGATATGAACAATTTACGCACCGGAATTAATAAAATTCAGCGAAATGATATTTTTTATCATTTCGGTGAATTTTGTTTCATTTCGGTGGTCAATCTAGGCCGCCGAATCAACCGAAATGAAAACACCGATATTAAAATCAACGACAAAATTTAACATAACAATAAAAGTTTTAAAGTCACAACGTTAATAAAACCACACTAATAAACGTAGTTTGGGAAGGATACCAATAAATATTTCGTAAATTTTATGGAGAATTGGATGACAATATATTCTAACCTGCGGAAATGAAAAATAAAATGTCCCATGTCACCGAAACCAACTACTTACTTTTTTGGCGGGAACACGGAGCAAGCGGCGCACGTCTATTTACTTTAAGCATTGAGGCGGCACTGGTATGTAGCGTTTTAGCGCGGAAGCAAGGAGCTAAAGTTGTCCCACGCAAAAATATTCTCGACAAACAAAAATTCACCGATATGAAAAGTCTTATTTGACCACATGCATTTTTACTTATAAGTCATTTAATTAAATAGATTAAATTATGAAAACATTATGTGATAGTACTATAACTATTCACGATTTAAATGAAATAAGCAATCATACTAAATAACCAAAAGTTTTTACTATATAAGGGAAATTAAACAGAAAAATGGATTTGACCGCGCAACCGAAATGAAAAATATGGTGCTTTATCATTTTTTATTCAGAATTTAACGTAGTCCTAATCAAAAAATATTTATGGTCTCGTATACGAAATAACGCCTTCTATAAATAAAAAAATAAATAAGCCTCATTGTATCACTCTGCACTGCCGATTTCACTCATGCCGCGTAAAATTTGCTGTCGGGAAATTCACCCATTAGTAGTTTTCCACGACAACATCTGCGCTTAATTCGATGTTAGGTAAAGAAACGGTATTAAACTTTTACATTACATTACGTTTAAAAATCTAAATTATTGTAGTGGTATCAATAAAATAGTTTATGAAGTTGAAATATTTAATTACTAATAGAAAAGTAAATCAGAATTTGATCAATCATTTAAGTAAGGAAAACTGCTTAAAGTTTCTAAACTGCTCAAAGCCTAGGGTTACTAAGCTACTTTATTGTTACCATCTTAACCGACTTCAAAAAAAGAGTTTATCAATTTGATTACATTTATAAAATACCTGTATAATATTTAAAAGTCACAGAGGTCACTCAATATTTAGCTCACCACCTCACCAGCTCAAACAACTATAACATTCACAATATTAACTACTAGCAAATCTAACTAGATCGTTAGCATCGTTTGAAAACAACAGATAGATTTAAAAAACAAAAAGGCGAATTAATAACCTATCCACGTATAATGGCATAACAATCCCCTTATCTGTAGATAATTGCTACCTGTTTAACATTAACATTGAGAGGCGAGTCCGTATCCGTCATTTGATTGGTATCGATGATGTCGTTGGGTATACTGTCTAGTGGGGCAGTGTGAATGCTATACAATAATATATGTAAAGTAAAGTTAGCCTGTGTCCCACTGCTGGGCAAAGGCCTCTACTAAGTATGGGGTGAGGATCTGGGTCTGTGTGGATTGGTGGAGGGGTATTTGTAAAAAATAATTTCAAAACCCCCTGACACATGACATATTTAGAGTCATTGTTACCTTACCATGTTTTTGTAATATAATTGAAGTAACACGGTATCAAATTATGAACCGATCAAACAGAAACTAGAAAAGAGATGACTAACACTTGGGTTAAAATTACCTACGACACAAATAAACTAAACGAAAATCGGTTCATCCGTTCAGGGGTTGGGACGAACACGTTAAAATTATAACAACCCTCTCTTTTTGCGCCGGGGGCAAAAAAACACCATTAATCTTATTATTTTTACCTTAAACCTGTATATTCATAGTTCTAAAATCTTAAGTCAATATATTTTTAATTTGTGACAAAATAAACCCAAATCATTTTTCTACTGATCCAATAATGTTATTGCAATATTACACCAGAATGTCTTCAATTTTTGTATCTCTACATCACATAAGAATCTTATTACTCGTAAGAACCTTGCATACATACATTTTCTGTCCTGTCTACCATCACAATATTATAACCCAAAGATACCATCATAAGCCCAAAGCTATATTCTGCTTATCGCATTGCATCGCGTGCCATAGCGACGTGTGCTATCAGTGGAGAATCAGCCTGTCACAACATTGTAACTGATAAGAGGTGTTTAACATTTTACACGCAATGCTATTTAGGGCTAAAGAATGAAGCGTAGAAGCTGACATAGGAAGTTCAGCGAATGAAACAGTAAAGGAAGCGAATGCTAATTTTTTTCAGGTCGCAAGCCTCCTTCTGAATGAATTAGGCCGCATCGTCATTAAATAGTTACCATAAGATGAGATTAGGGAGACAAATGTGTCTTTTGAACAACGAAATTCTTTTGAAAGTAATTTGAGCTGGTCAAAACATTTGAAGTGGTTAGGTTTGTCTAGTACATGTCATATCTGTTAATTGTGTTGTTATCAATCTTGCCCATGTTTTATTAATAAAGAACAATAATATTCTACCTCTACCTATTCAACTCAAAAAAAAAATAAGATTTACGCTGACCATTTTTTTACTTTAAATTTTTGGAAATGTAAATGATAATGAATGAAATGTTAACGTCGATGGCGAGACGATTTAGACCAATATCGCGAAGACTGGCAAACCCTTACCGCCGGCAGGGACACGTGGAGTAGTTTGGGGGAAGGTCTTTGCCCAGCAGTGGGACAGTATAGGCTAGGAAAAAAAAAACATAAGAGAAGATGAGGTGATTTGCACTTACGCCTTTTACCATCTTCCGGCGAATAATCACAGCATCAATATTGCTGAGTACTACATACAAATATATATTCTTCTTCTATGTTTTTTCAGTTCGTTCTATTCAAGTATGGGATCAGTGGACTTCATACTTACAACTAATTAGAGTGAGAGCCAAGTCACATACAAGTTACGTTACGTTAATATGGAAATCAATGAAAAACAACACATGACTTGTGAAAGCTGTTATTGGTTAAAAATACCATAAATGGCGAATTTCCGAGAAATTCCTTAGAGTCATTATTAAAAATTTACAAATACATACTTACTACTTAACAAGAGAAAGATGATTTATTAGTAAAAAATACCATAAATGGTGAGATTCCTGGGATGCATTTATGAAAATTTATTCATAACTAAGAAACAATTATTATTGTATTGTACCTATTAGTCAAAAGTAACATAAATAGTGCATTTCTTGGAAATTCCTCTTATTTCTTGTAGATAATGTTGGATGAATTAATCATCAGACCAATACTTATTAGGTTCGCTTTTAAAATATTCCAGGACTTAATCAGCTGTCACGGTATATAAATTTTGAACGTTTGAATAAATATTTCATTTCCCAAGTCACTAACTTAGTTTTTGCTGATTCACATTTGTATCACTAATAAGCCAAGAAAGCTACGAGCACTATTGTTTTTGAATAATTTATAAAATGGTTTAGAATGTTTTTTAACACTCACAACTCACAGTGTCATATTTGTATTCTTAAAAGATGAAATAAGAAACCAAAAATTGCGCACGGGCGGGACTCGAACCAGCATCTTTCTGGCGTATCCTTAAGAGACCAAGAATTTCGCGCGGTCGGATCGACAGCACGGTAGCTCAATTGGAAGAGCAGTTGGCCCGGTAAGCCAGAAAGATGCTGGTTCGAGTCCCGCCCGTGCGCAATTTTTGGTTTCTTATTTCATCTTTTAATAATGTATAAAATACAATTAAAGGATAAAACTTCGCTAAAATCGTGATAAAAATCGATATCATGTGTCAAGGTGCCAAGAAGGCTGTTAATTCTGTATATCCAGCAATTTATTATTATTGAATGTATTTTTGAAACAATTATATTAAAATTAATGCTTTTGAGTTTGTTTGTATACCGCAAATCTCAGGAACTACATTTTTTTTAAATCTTTTTGTTTTAGATAGCTTATTTGTTCAAGTAAGGTTTTAATCAAACATCACGCTACGACGGAATGAAGCGAGTAAAATCGAAAAGCGCGGATAAAGTCACGGTGGACCGCTAGTTAGCAATATAATTAAAAATCACCAATTATTTTAACCCTTCCGCTGTCTAGAGATACGCGTCCGTCAATCGTCGTGGTATTCGGAGCCCAAAATGGCGTCGTTTTATTGCTAATTAGCCATATCGCGGATGCCGATGCGTGCGCGCGGTGCAAGACCACTTGTCAACCTTTTGACGAGACCCTTCACTGGTTAAGTGGGTCTGATAGACCGGGAATGGTATTTTTATTAAAGTCATACCAGAAATACGCAACGACTGATACTGCCGGCTGAAGTTTTTCTAAGCAATATTAAATATAAAAAAAATAATAGAAGAAGGATTCGAAAAATAGATTAGACATTTCCTAGAAAATAGTAAAAAGGCTCACTACGGCAAAATATTGTCTGATTATATTTTAACTCAACATAAATATGTATTAGGCTACTACAGTACCTAGCTGAGCAGTAATTATAATTACCCAGTTACAATTGACTACGCGCTTTTAAATTATTCTGCTTTGCCAACAAAATATAAATACGAGTATGTCTAGATAAAGATCTACCGATTGCTTTAGAGGCCTACAAAAAATAATGTGAACTGATCTTAAAATACGATCTATAACTATATTTCCGATCTCGTAAGAAATCGATGTCTCAAGCAATAAACAAGTTATGAATAATAATTACCGCAGTTATTATTTCATTGGGCAATTATCGATAATTTTATAGATAATTATCAGCTATACTTGGATGTTTATTTGCATTTCTCTTTGAGTATCGCGCTAATTGCAATTCACAGCGGTCATATCAAATTAGTATTTCATTGCATAATTTTAATTGCAATTATGTATTGCTTATTCCTGCTGCGAGATAATTTAAATACTGCACATTTTTGTTCAGTCTCTATTACACAATAGTTATTTTAAGCAAAAGTAATATGTGTATCCAATAAACATTTTGAACCTCAAGAATTCGTTTTTTTGACTGGCGCCTTCGTCAGAAAAACGAAATAATAAAGCTACGCTACAGATGAATGAAAAAAAACAATGATTATTAAATGTAAGTTGTTATTTAATACAAAAACCATAAAATAGGCTAATATCATAGCTCATATTCAGTAAAAAAATCCACGCGAACGTACTGTACCGCATGTACATGCGGTAAAAGGCTAGTTCTAAATAGACATTGAATAGATACTTATTGTACAAGAATAGCTACAACATAATCCCCGACTAACAGCCAGGAGGAACAATAAATACAAGAGTAGAGCTAACAGTGGGACAAACATAAACAATCATTAGAGGGTTAAAAGCTACCTTAACGAGAGTCACCGACTGAACTAACTGGTATAGTCACTTCTTATTTCTCTGCGGTGTCATCGCCCGTCCTTTTTCTTCGTGCTGTCTTTTTATATGTGCGTCTTTGTCGCTCTTGGCAATTAACACTTTCTGTATACGGTAGCAATGGAAGAAATTAGTTAAGACCCGGCCCCGTTCCTCGTGTCAACGGGCTCGGGACGACTTTTTGTGTTCGCTTTTTAAATTATTTGTTTTTTTTTTGTTTTTGGCCCGGGTTATCTTGGCCCGACGGTTTGGGAGTTAAATTCGGATGCAAGATGCTTTAGGAACTTTATAAATGTAGTAAATGAGATCTCATTTTGTGCAGAAAATCTTGCTAATTTCTAGTATTTAGAAAAAATTCAAGTTACTTTCTCTGTATGATTTTGTTTGCAATTTTGATTGATTATACATTGTTTTCTATAATACATATTTATTCGTTGGTTGGTCAAACATATAGACATTATCTATCTATCATACATAGGCTCACTTTCTTGGTTTCACAGATAATCAGGTATTGATATTCTGCAAAACTTTCAGCATATTTTCTACAGTTAATGACAGTATAAGACACCATATTAAAAACGTGACGGACTTAGTACGCGCAAACCACACAATCTATTTTTAATACTGTTACTCCGTAAGCCCAGTGAATAAATCAAAACATAAGTATACTATTCAGACCGTACTAATTAGCAAATATTCAGATGTATTTATTTCCCAGACAGCTTTATCCGACTAATTTAGCATAAAGAAAATTGCTTGGCCACAGTGGCTTACAGATGCAGTAAGCCCGACAAATAATATTCTCCTAACTATTTTCGGTGCTCGTAGCGCAGTGGTGGCGCTTTGGTTAGTAATACCGAAGTTAAGCAACTTACAGCGCGGTCGGGTTTTGGATGGGTGACCATTCCGACTATTTAAGTGACCTATATCACGAGCATCTCCGTGCTTCGGAAGGCACGTAAAGCAGTTGATCCCGGCTAATATCGGTTGATATTAGTCGTTAAGCATAGTCAGAGGCTTGATAAAATCTAACAGCAAGGTTGGTCGCTTGCCTTGCAAACACCCCTCCGCCAATCCGCACTGAGCCCGCGTGGTGGAGTACGGCTCATACTACCTCATATTTGAGGTAAAGCCTTTGCCCAGCAGTGGGATGCTTACAGGCTAACTAAACTTTTAACTAACTGTTTTCGGTGTGAATGTGGCGGCCCCTCTCAGCATCTCTGTACTGTGTCTCTGTGTATAATAATAGTATATACACAGAGACACAGTATGTGTCTATAATAATAGTACCCAGATTTGTTACCAGCGGTGGAATTTTACGATTGCTTTGAAGAAAAAATACCTTAACTAAATGTCACAATGGCTATTTTAATGACCATTGGTTATATTGTGCGTAAATATTCAACAACTGGTAACGATATTTAACCATAATTTGAGCTGACTAATGATCACGCAACTGGGCCCTAATGTCACAGGTAAACCTTACTAAGTTAACTTTACGAGCAAAGAATCGATGTAAGACATTCCTTAAACCAATTCATTGCTCGACCACTACACTATACAGGGTGACTTGAAGATGGGTGCAAAGCTTGGAGGCGAAAGTAGTATAGACCATTTAGAACCATTAGACATGGTTGTCTTAGAGGAAGTTTACAATTAAACTTAATTATTAAACAGTTAAACTGTTACAATTAATTGCTAATAATGGCCAATTATAACGATAAGTATATTTCTACCGTGTCTGTTTACACTGTGCTCATAATTATCGCACAAAAACACAGTATTCGCTATCAGTGCATAATGCAAATGCAACTGCTGAGAGTAATTACAGAAGCGCAAAAAAATCACTTAAATTATCATACAATTAATGCCTAATCCGCGAATGTTAATTGTTATTGCGAAATCTTTAGGGATCCGTTGGCAAAATATTTAAAAGGAACCCACATTTTTGTGGGTATGGTATATATCACAGAACATAAAAAACGATAGAAGTAGTATTAACTCCTACTTGTATGAAAACCAGTGTGACCACACTAACACATTTGTGATTATATCACATTATCACGCACACCAAGAATGTCTTGTTGTGATTGGTTACCTTTCACTGCCAGATAGTTTCGCTACCCGACACTAGATGCCTCTTATTCACTATCAGATAGTTCCGCTACCTGACGACAGATGCTATTTGAAAATCATTGATAGCTAGAGGTGGGGTGGTTACGATACAATAGTCATGTCGATATTTTTGTTATGGAACATGATACAGCGTTATGTTTAACGATGTTTCTCTTATCTTCCTAATTATTACATCATAGCAAATTTGTAAAAAATAAACAAATTGTTAATGACTTCTTTATTCTAAGCTATAAATGATCAAAAATACCATAATAAAGAGTTAAAGGCAATGTTCATTATGAGAAGACGATAAACGCACGTTTAAGAAAAATCTGTATTTATTTACAAGAGACATTTGATTTACATTCATTCACTAATAATAAATAAGGAATAAATTAAAACATAGTCATTTCAACTTCAAAACGGAGATATGTGATGTATTCGCCATTGATGTTGATGCCGAATCCTTCCTATTCCTGTAGCTTAAAGGAGTCTTCTAATGCCGCTGTAAACAGTTTAGAGACATAAATCTCCCTGTCTTACACCACTCCGAAAATTTTGCCTACCGGTTGCTGCAATCCATTTTTCTTTTATGAATCGATCTTTAGGGAACCTTAAAAAAATAATATTCAGTTATTAATTTTATACGAAAATTTTTTTTAAAAAAACAGCAATTTATAAACCTTTTTAAAAGCTTTACTTTTTTGTGTCATACAATAACAAGTATCGATAGCTAACTTATCGATATTTTGATTTGGTCATTCCCTAAATGAGTAGCATTTCGAGAATAAGTAACAGTCAAAATATAGTTTCGACCTTATCTCTATGAACAGTGGAATGGTTTTAGGTTGTAATTTTTTATGGATTGTTATTTTCTGCAAAATTCACAATTTCTATTGAAATAATGTTATAATATTACTTACCGATGGTATGTCACGCCTCCTTTGGATAAATTCTTTGTAGTGCTTGCGTTTTGCACTCTACACACAGTGCGACACAGTGCAGGTCGGCATATTTCAAGTTTTTTATCCATACAGCAAAACGTGTTACATGTTCGAGCAACTGTCACCGTCTGAAGCGCGTAAAAGGGGGCGGAAACATGAGATGCGCCAAGCTTGGCCTATGCGTCGTCACACGGGGCCCGCCTACTTACTACTTCTACTCGTTTTTTATGTTCTGTGGTATATATGGTATTTTGTAACGTAAATTAAAAGAATACCTACGGCTCAAAGTCTGACACTGGTTTTATAGTCCACATAATAAGAAGAAGACTAGCTGTAGTTATCATTTAAAACATTCATGTGTACAGATATCGCTGCCCACGTGAAGACTGGGGCAGAAAAGTTCTAGATTGGAGACCCTTTGACCAAAGGCGCAGTGTAGGACGTCCACCGACAAGATGGACAGACGACCTTGTAAAGATCGCGAAATCACACTGGATGCAGACCGCTCACAACTGGTCGCTGTTGAAAACCGTGGGGAAGGCCTATGTTCAGCAGTGGACGTCCTTTGGATGATGATGATGATGATGATGTGTACAGAATTACAACATGACAATATGATAAGATGATATTCGAAAGTTATACAGGGTGACACAGGGCAATCTTATTTCGACCTGATTAAGCTTTCGACCATGACCCCATATTATAAGTTATATGTATTGATTGTCTGATTCACCTTATAAAATTTGGCAACACCTCGCACAGTCACCCTGTATAAAGATCTGTAGAAGAGTCTTGTCGAGTCGGAATCTTTCGATTCCGTGTTAGGTGCTAGAATTCCGTTTAGTAGAAGTGCAAGTTATTTCTCCGATTTCTTAGATACCAAATAAGTACATTTAAAAACAATATTTTAAGTCTAATTTTAAGTACCAAAAATCGTAGCATTGCCGGGCCTACGTGTCAAAAACCGGTTAAGTGCGTGTCGGACCCGCGCACTGAGGGTTCCGTGCCACCCTTAACTGAATTCAGGGTCCACTAACTTTCACTTAACGAGAACATCACAATATATTGCGACAGCAAAAATAACTTTGTTTTTCATAGTGTTTGTATGAAAGACAAAGTTATATTTGCGGTTGATAAAAATGTGCAATATCTCAAAAACTACTGGTTCGATCTCCTTCAAACCAATTTTCGTTGCAAGTTTTTGTTGAGATTTACATCATATATTTTTTTCAAAATTTTCACTTTCTTAGTTCAAAAGTTAGAGGGGGGGGGACGCCCATTTTACCACTTTGGAAGCGTCTATATCTCAAACCTTACACTTTTACAAAAAATGGTTTTAGAAACCTCAATATCATTTTAAAAGACCTATCCATAGACACCCCACACGCATAGGTTTGAGTAAAAAATTTTTTTTAGGTTCTAGTTTCATGTATGGGAGCCCCCCTTAAATATTTTTTTTTCTTACTTTTTGTATCTGAATCGGAAAGCGGTGAACAAAATACACCTACCTACCAAGTTTCATCTATGTGATGCTTATAGTTTCAGAATAAAGTGGCTGTGACATACGGACGGACAGACAGACAGACAGACAGACAGACAGACAGACAGACAGACAGACAGACAGACAGACAGACAGACAGACTTGACGAAACTATAAGGGTTCCGTTTTTTGCCATTCGGCTACGGAACCCTAAAAACGTGCTCTTTATTATATCCATGGTTGTTCGCAATAATGTCTGCCACCTTTATGAAAAAGAATTTGATAAAGACAAACAAAATCATGGATGGTCTTACTCATACACACATTTGCGCAGAATAGATAGTGTGATCGTATCGTATACCGTTCTGTAGATATCGCAACAAATATGGTGTATTAGAAAATGCCTTGTCTGACCGATAACGAAAAGAAAGGCGAGCAAAAACTGTTATCATGCTGTCGGATGCCTATAACAGGCCAGAATAGAGATTGATATCTTTGCAATTACACGCGCGAATTATCAGGTGCGCTAACACAGCTCTTACCATTTTTTTCTACGACCGCACCTACCATACATTCATACATAATTGCATAAAGTAATAGGACGCATAAAGTAATAGGACGCAGAAAGTCTAATTAAAAAGTGGCTATGAAATCACATAAGGTCTCATGAGTATCACTGTCACAGAAACTATTGTACCAAGTTTCATGACTCCAAAATCCAACAAGGTCAAACAATGACACAAAAAGCACAGTCTATCTGGTAGCTAGGATACCAGAATTGGGTACTCTTTTTATTCCGAATAGAACTTTTGGTACCTAGAGATCTAGAATATAAATCAGTACGTAAATTTTGGGTTGCCATTGTATCATTATCATCTTATCTACTATTGATAGCCACATTGACGTTCATGCTGCACATAAGCCATACATTTTACAGTATTCCGTTGTATGAGGCTTACATCCATCGAGATGCTGCGATCTTTAGTAGTTTATTTGGTCATCTTAAGGTAGAATTCGGTGCTACTCGTATGTGGCTATCTATCATTGGTAAAATAATATATTTTGGTACAGGTTTTTTCTTTTTCTTTTAAATAAACATAGGAGTGTATCCATGTGATGAGCCTGCGAACCTACTTATTTTTTCTTAATTGTGATAATTGTGTGCAATATAACGATTGCGTAACCGACCCACCCGCGCCAATCGCAACGGATTTCTCATGTTTAAACTATCGTTTCTGTATTCTTACGCAAAAAAATGCAAGGCGGAATTGGTATTTTGTTTAAATTGGTAATCAGTACGTTCTTGCGGCAAATTGTTGGGTTTGCGAATCAATTTGGTGAAAAAATATGAAAGTGATGAACCTTCAATCATTCAATTAGGCATTGTTTCAATTATCAGAAGGATGGATAAAGAGAAACATACTGCTTTATAATTACAATTTACAAAACTCATCGTAGTTTTTTAAATCAGCTATGAATCTTTATTACACAAAGAACAAAAATCTAACGAAGACATTTATCATAAAAAAATAACTAAAAACATCGTGGTTGTTTAATCAGTATCTGTGGTCAAATTTGAGCTTGAAAACTGAATTTGATGAAGCGCCTCTTTCATTGTAAGGAAAGACTACAAAAACTGGGAAGTAAAAGTTAAAATAGTCCCTACAAAAGAAATAATACGAGAAGATGTTTATTTACATCACGACATCCTTTAATCCTCTTTTGACGAGTTTATCTAAAAAAAGGTACAAAAAAAACAAAGCTGATAAACTTACAAGGGATTAGGACACCTTGTGGCAAACTGACATAAGTCCATTTTGAGCCTTTTGTGCGCATAATTGACTCGATAATGCTAAGCCTAGTGGTGCATAGTTTTTGTCATGTAAGACCCTTAGCGATTGGGATTGTTATTTTGCAATGGGATAGAGATGTTTTTGAAAATCAAAATTGTTTTTTTTACCACTCGTGACTTTTGATGTGATGTGAGATGTCATAGTAGAAAAATTGTTTAACGCATAAGAATAACCTCATCATTATCAGCCAAAGGACGTCCACTGCTGAACATAGGCCTCCCCCACGGCTTTCCACAACGACCGATTGTGAGTGGTTTGCATCCAGTGCGATCCTGCGATCTTTACAAGGTCGTCTGTCCATCTTGTCGGTGGACGTCCTACGCTGCGCTAAAAAAAAGATTTACCTGCTTTTTAATAATTCATTTCATTTCCTTGTCACACTGCCCACAAGCATTTCTGCTTAGCCCAAAATTATGACTGGTAGAGAATGCCATATAGCGTTAAGTCCACCTTTTGTACAAATTTTCGATGTGCAATAAAGTATAAATAAATAAATTACATATAAGGCTGATCAATGATCAGACTAACTTATACCGCCTCTATTTTCTCAGACCTATTGTAGGGAATGCTTTGGACATTAAGTGCACCTTAATTACAATATTTTGATATGTGCATGAAGTTTTAGATAAATAAATAAAAGTCTTATCAGCAAACCATAAATAAAATACAAAAATTGTCTAAATTCAAAAACCGGTTAAGTGCGTGTCGGACCCGCGCACTGAGGGTTCCGTGTCACCCTTAACTGAATTCAGAGTCCACTTACTTTCACTTAACGAAAACATCACAATATATTGTAACAGCAAAAATAACTTTGTTTTTCATAGTGTTTGTATGAAAGACAAAGTTATATTTGCGGTTGATAAAAATGTGCAATATCTCAAAAACTACTGGTTCGATCTCCTTCAAACCAATTTTCGTTGCAAGTTTTTGTTGAGATCTACATCATATATTTTTTTCAAAATTTTCACTTTCTTAGTTCAAAAATTAGATGGGGCGGGACGCCCATTTTACCACTTTGGAAGCGTCTATATCTCAAACCTTACACTTTTAGATAAAATGGTTTTAGAAACCTCAACATCATTTTTAAAGACCTATCCATAGACACCCCACACGTATAGGTTTGAGTAAAAAAAAATTTTTTGATTTTAGTTTCATGTATGGGAGCCCCCCCTTAAATATTATTTTTTCTTACTTTTTGTATCTGAATCGGAAAGCGGTGAACAAGATGCACCTACCTACCAAGTTTCAGCTATGTGATGCTTATAGTTTCAGAATAAAGTGGCTGTGACATACGGACGGACAGACAGACAGACAGACAGACAGACAGACTTGACGAAACTATAAGGGTTCCGTTTTTTGCCATTCGGCTACGGAACCCTAAAAACTATGAAATAACCTTATTTCGCCCTTCCAACTGACTGCCTTTGTGAGTAGAAATTAGAGATGGGCCGAGTACTCGGTTAATACTCGGTACTCGGCATACTCGGCAGGTTTTTTGATACTCGTACTCGGCCGAGTAACTCGGTTTTAATGCCGAGTATACTCGGTTTAAGTAAAGCAATATATTTAGGTACATATCATCCAAACGACTGGGGAAATCTTTTACTTACAGCCTCAATTATGATAATGAATGAGTAGAGCCAAATGAGGAAAACGTTAATAAAAATAATATTATGTGAAATGTAGATTGGTTGTGGTGATGCAAAGCTCTCTGCACGTTCTAGTAACAAACAATTCCTTTTTCCTTTGTAGACTTTACCAGCCTCCGAAAATAATCAGTCGCTATGAACGGTGCTTGCAGGTGCTCATTGAAACACTCTTGCTGATCGTGCCAGTTCTGAATACCTTTTTCGGGGTTCTACCCACCACTCGAAAGGGCTCTTGTCTTTTGCTAGCATTTTTTTTAAATAGTGACCATTTAAATGTAGTTATTAAAATGTTAATCCGTCATTGGATGTAAGTCTTACATGTCTATATTTTATGTTATCATCATGCTGTGGATTTTGTAATATACAAAAAAAGTAATAGGGGTTTTAGGATCATCGCGGTCTAGTGACTTGATGAAAGCTTTTTCTGCGCGAACGTGTTTACACACTTGTTTTACTTGTTTACACACCCGAAACAGGAATTTGATTGAACCGAGTTACTCGGCCGAGTACTCGGTTGGAAAAAAAATGGACCGAGTAATACTCGGTACTCGGTACTCTGCAAAAGTGCTACTCGGCGCATCTCTAAATCAAATATGTGTATCCAATAACGCAAAATATAATTGCAAAATTATCCTCACACTCAAGCTTCGTTTACCCTGACAGGATAATACTTTTGAATAGCTTCATTCTCTCAATGAGTCCCAAATCAGCGGGAGTGATACTTTTGACATTGACGTTTGTCGAATTCAATGCACTTACGATAATTTGTTTGAAGCATAATACGACTCGAAGGACCAGTTGTCATGACAATGAGCGAGATGGGTGTTCGGAGAAGTGGGATTAGTCGGATTGGAGATCGATTACAGGGCTTGAGTAAACAGTCATTGTTAAAGTAATTGTAGATTTGTTTTTTTTTTAAATTAAATTTTCCTAACGAACATTGTAGCGTTTTTTTTTCATTGCCAATAGACCATCAGTTCGTTTAGCTTTGCTATAGACAATATTAAAAATAAAATTAGATCCTGCTTATTTAAGCCTATTATCATAAAACGCCCTTTATTTATTTGTATGAAGCATCTGGAATGTAATGATTTTGACCATGATTCTATATAAAAAATAGTTCCTAGCACTCGGTAAGTAATAAAACATCAGTATATTAATTGAAAATAATCAATATGGAAAAAGGAAGACTGCAATTAAAATCCAATTGATTAACAACGGTTGCTAAGTAAAAAGTATAAAGTTAATCTCGTAATGATTATGTAGTGTTTACTGAACCTGATAATCCTTAGTGCACAATTAGTGAGCATATTTTTTGCGACATGTAACATTTGTAAGGAATTGTGCTGTCAATCGATACTTGAGTATCTATGTTATTATGAAATCATTATAAGTTGCACCTTGAAGATAATATAATATGTATTTTTCAGAGATGGGTACCGCGCGTTTGCTCTCCGAGTGGATTCTATACACTTTTCGGCTACTGACATGGCCAGTCTACTGCTAAGCATACGAGTATACCCATGGTTTGTAGTTGTTTAGCGACTGCTAGTAAGCGTTCAGTATCAAGTGTGATCCTACGATCTTCACAAGTCTACAAATAAAATAAAAAATCAAGTAAAAAAGAGTCTGATTATGTAACGCTGGTTTATGATAAGCTGTGAAGAGTCTAGTGCCTAAGTTGAATTTAATTGTAAATTATATTTAGAAAGAAGTAAAAATATTCGTTCGTGATGATTATGAAGTAATAATCACTGAACCAAATAGACCTTAACTGTAAAATAAGAGGCATGTTTATGCGACCTGTAAGATTTAAAAAAATCTATATTAAGGACAACAAACAATAACATTGTAGGATTAACCTAAAATATTCTAGTATAAAGATTACTTATAATGTAACCAGCACCGGTCCATTGATATAATATTTTATCATGCGACATTTGGGCAAACAGAGCACAGTGTAGTGTAACTTAACAAGATACATTTTATTGGTAAACTAATTATTTTTATTTATTTATTATTTAAAAACTTTATTGCACAAATAAAAGTGTACAAAAGGTGGACTTAATGCTAAAAGCATTCTCTCGTAGTCATACCTTTAGGTCATGCAGAGAGATTGTGATAGGTGCAGGAGAGTATTGTAAATAGATATTAAAATTGCAACAAAATATTAAAGTGTAGAATAATAATATTATATACATAGCATAATTTACATACTATAGGTTTATAAACTAAATATACAGTTTATATATAACTAATCACACTCGAGGGCACGAAATTATGGCCTTACCTACATTGTCCATTAAACTAAATACTATATACCTCAATCTCTTTGTGACTACATCATCAAAATTACAGTAATTGGCGATCCTTTGTGTCATGACCAACCCATCGCGTCATGGAATGTTTGTGAGTTTGGGACTGTGACTTGACAGGCGGGTGGCGGCGGGTGATGAGGCCATTGTGCCACTGCTGTCAGTGTGGGCCATGGTAGTTCTGTAGCCGTAGACAATGAGGCTGCAGCGTGGAGGCGGGTAAGTATGGATTTGCTGTTTCTGAAAATGTATATATGAGATTGTCACTGCTATGCACCTCTTAGCAGTGACACCATTTGTATGCTTTATATAAAGATTTCGTAGAATTCGTTATATTCATTTATTTTTTTATTAATGGAATAAAAGTTTTAAAAAAACAGAAACACCAGCGCTCTAGCGTTAGATTAATAAATCGTTTCATTATTAAACTCTAGCTACTTAGCCAAAATGTATTACTATTTTATCTTCTACTAGCTTTTGCCCGCGACTTCGTTCGCGTGGACTTCAGGTTCGTCCCGTCTAGTCTAGTAATAAGTAAGAAATACGGTAACTAAGCACTGCAGAGCCCTAAATTGTAGCCTATATGTTATTCTGATGTATAAGCTATATTGTGGTAAAGTTTCATTCAAATCCATTTAGTAGTTTTTACGTGAAAGAGTAACAAACATCCATACATCCATACAAACTTTCGCCTTTATAATAGTAGTAGGATAAGAATTTTTCTTTTTTGTGTTCTTTTACGCCGCATCAATCATTTCTGCCTCACCCAATGATTGACTGTTAGAGAATGCTTTAAACATTAAGTCCGCCATTTGTTCTTTTTTTTTTGTCTGTGCAATAAAGAATAAAGTAAATAAATAAGAAAAATTATTACACAAGATTACAACTATGACTTCCTTTATTTGTGATAAAAGAAAGATAATTACAACACGGTACTTACACCATTTTCAACTCCAGCCTAACGCCTACACAAGCGCAAAATTACCCAATAAAATTGGATATTGCACGCGACAGTGCACTCCAAAGTGCACAATGAAGAGTGCACAATGAGGAGTCAATCATTTTCGCATTATGACGGACGCAGCAGCGGGGCATTTCCTCAATGGAAGACAAATTTTGAAGAAATGATGGATGCCAAAACTATATCGGTCAAGTGTGAGTGGCGAGTGATATTGAACGGTCCGGTTAGCGTTTACCAGTATTTATTATAAATTCTTCTTTTGATTCTATAACAATATCCTTACATGTTCATGTCAACGTTTCAATTTTCTTTTCATTTGTTTTTATACTAATAACTTCGTAATTCTTTAACTTCTTTTTTGGTAAATTGTAAGCGAAAAGACTGGCAAATTATATGAGAGTTTTTTTATTTATTTTAACGATTAGTATCCAGTTTGTCAGCAGATTTTATAAAGTTCTAGAAGTGCTTTTTTGAAATCTCTTTCATTCAAATACTTTTTGACGAACGGCCAAGACTGAAAATTCATGAGTTTGCTATTTATTACCTGGTTCCAATATAAATTAAAGCACACACGGAACCCTATTTATAGATTTGCAATAAAACATCCACGGCTTCAGCTGATCTTAGCCGATCAGGTGTTTATGAGATTATTTCGGGTCATTGATGTATCGTGGGACCAAAAAAAAACGTAGCGAATCCTAAATCGATTACAAAGCAATTTGAATGAGATTTAACATAAAGGTGCATTCTAACTCAATTTGCAAAGAAACTGCAGATAAAATTAAAGTGCATTTTAAAGATTTCTCGCTATCTTAACTTTTAAGGAATTTCATAATTACTCTTTATGGTTTTAAAAACTCGTACATGAGTCAAAACAAATTCTTGGCACAGGCAATTAATTTGCGAAACATGATAATTTGGTATGCAATTATTTTGAGATGCTTTTATTTCCTAAAGATAACATTTTTATGGAAACCAAGCAGCTACTGTTTGCATATACTTACGTTAGTGTGTTTGATTGTTCGATAGATAGATAGATAATTACAAATACAATGTTTAGTTCCTAAACTGCGCGGTATGGGAGGCAAGAGGGAGAGGCCCGACCTGCACATCCGCCCATATGCTTCTAAGCTCCAGATTTACGCATATCTATACTAATATTATAAAGCTGAAGAGCTTGTTTGTTTGTTTGTTTGTTTGAACGCGCTAATCTCCGAAACTACTGGTTCGAATTGAATAATTCTTTTTGTGTTGGATAGTCCAGTTATCGAGGAAGGCTATAGGCTATATAACATCACGCTACGACCAATAGGAGCAAAGATATAGTGGTAAATGTGTAAAAAACGGGAGAAAGAAGTCACTACTCCAGGCGGACGAAGTCGCGGGCAAAAGCTAGTAAATTATAAACTGTTTATTTACCCCCTTATTCATAAAAACGCAAACAGTCTAATAAACCTGTTTTAACTATTACACTGTTTTGTCTCGTTCTTTCTTGGCGCTGTCATCATTTGTCAGAAAGTGACAAAACAGTGTAATAGCTATAACAGGTTTATTTAACTGTTTGAATTATTATGAATAAGGGGGTTAGTTTATAAACCTATAGTATGTAATTATGGTATGGTATTATTATTAACTTTAGTATTTTGTTGCAATTTTAATATCTATTTACAACACTCTCCTGCACCCATCACAATCTCTCTGCATGACCTAAAGGTATGACTAAGAGAGAATGCTTTTAGCATTAAGTCCGCCTTTTGTACACTTTTATTTGTGCAATAAAGTTTTTAAATAAATAAATAATAAATAACAGGGAAACTACCACACCGACACCTCCTACGCAAAAGTCGCTAACTTGAAATCGCAAATTTTACAGGAGAGCCGATTGAAACTTCAAATGCGCACTGTGCTCTTACCCTTGAAACTGTCACCTTGAAATTTGGCACAAGGGCTGTTTTTGACGACTATATTCAGATTTTTTTGGTGGTTTTATCAAATTACTTACAGTTATTAAGATATCACACTTGAAGAATTATGCGTCGGATTTAATAAGTTTTTTTTTATTCAAGTGTCATTTACAGAGTTTTGCTTCGGAAAAAAATATCTAATAAAGTCTGTAAGTGGCAAATAGGAAGTTATGTAATGGAAGAATGGACGTATTTTATTTCGTAAGTGGTACTTAATGCTTTATGAATAGGTGAGATATTTTTATATTTATAGATACATAGTTTTGTTAGTATGAACTTTGAAGTCTGAACTATGAAGAAGTGCTTCGGACCCACATAATTAAGGGGTGCGTGGGATTCTCGTGATTTTATTATTTAGTATTTTATCTGTAAGACCGGCGTACTAAATGACGTCATGGCGTCAGTACGAAAGTCTTTTTGTCAGCAAAATACTATAAAGAGTTTTCAATGAGAGCCAAAAAAGCCGCTATCGGACTAGGCATCACGTCACATCCTTTGATAGGCGTTTGCGGTCACGTGGCTAAATGTGCGTTTTGGAGAAACTAAATTATTTAAAATATTAATATTCCTTATTAAAATTCATAAATTAATTGTTTTTATGATATGTCCAAACCATAATTCATCACTAGACCTACCAATATTCTGATTTGTTCTTAGTGATAACTAGCCTATTGGGGTCAGGATTAAGAAAAGAAAACCGCTTAAGTATTTCGGCTTGATGGACGCTAGAGTTCACCGCCCATTTCGAAAGTAAGCTGCTGGGGCAGACTAATGCCGAACATTGGTGGGTGCCGCTAGTAGACGCCTATATGCCAATATGGGCGTTCTGCAGTCCATGGCGTTATACAGGCCCTGACAGTAATTCGGAGCTACCGTACAGTAGTGAAAAATGCAGCTGCTGCCATGGCCGGTACGAAGTCTAGGCGCTTGATCCCGTGGTTCTCGCCGCCGTCTTTGAGTGGCACGAGAAACAAAAGTATCTGGACTTAAGGCCAAAACCCTGAGAAGTTGAGGTGAAGCGCCTCAAACTGAAGGACGAGGCTATGCAGATCTGGGACCTGCAGATAATCAATTGAAACGTGGGCACCGCATTATATATTTGCTCGCTGCTATACTTTGGTCGAGGGAAGTCTGAGGCGCTAACATGAGCACCTAACACACCAAGCTATTCAGATTTAAACAGGTAACTTTAGCGAGCTTTGGCAAATATCTGCACCACATCAACAGTGATCCAGAATCAAGATGTCATCACTGCCCAGCTGATGAAGATACGGTTCAGCATACCCTAGAAGTGTGTCTAGCCGGCACCGATGCATCGGTGTGTTGGCTGAAGCCTCCTGCTACCTCTTCGCCGCTCCTTCTGGGAGATAACGGTCTCCCAAAAGGTGAGCACCGCCTGCTACGCCTCCTATCTCTCTACCATTTGTGCTACGACCGCCCCGATTTGGAGGGTTTACTGCAGACTTTATCTTTGTGTGCATCGCGCTCAGCTGCCCAAGCCAACACTGATGATTCGTCGCCGACTTCCTGGAAACCGAATAAGGCTCGATGCCCTACACCTGTCACTCCTAGATAGGTCTCTAGAGGTTGACATGGTGATGGTGTGTGGTGGACGGTATGCCGCTCGCTAAAGGAAACCCATGATGGTGGTGTATGTGTGTCTCATTCGCTGTCTGCTGGATAACAGGATAAATAATTTTCTCCTGAATACAGGTGGAGCTCGCAAACTGTCGTGTCTCAGTCAGAGGCGAGGCTGTGGAAGAATACCCAGGGGCTGAGCTTAGGGAGCTAAGGATTACCCTCATAAATGGCACCAGTAAACACTGACTGTATACCCAATACCCAACGCATATATTAAGTAATGTTAAAATTTGATAAAAACAGCCTGGATGTCGTAGGAAAAAGCCAAGTATGGGCTCGTTACAAATATAAAATTTACAAAAAACAGCCAACGTACACTTGCTGTTTTTTACGGAACTCGATTCCCGATACCTCCTAACATTTAGAATTTTGTGCGAAACAGCCATATAGCAGGCTGACTTATGCAATATAATATGTTAGGCAGTTTATGTAGAAATTGGCTGCATTGGACGCTATAATTACTGATTTTTACAAAATACTTTTTGTTGAATGACTGCTTTTGACGGCTCGTATCTCCACCGTAAAAAGAAATATTGACATGGCTGTCTTTGCAAAAAAATCCGGCATGTCGAATTTAGCATGGCTTTGTTAATAACTCGATTTTCGAAAATGTGCTAGTTAGCTACTTTCTGCAGAACTAGGTTATAATTCGCCTAAAATATTTTCTATTTTTCTGTGAAGTGTGTACTTACAGAAAAAGTGACTCGGGAAAAGTAATAACACTAAAACTTAGGGGGCATTCTCAAATTTGTTTTCCCACGTTAGTTAACTTAAGTGACAGATACATATAAAATAATGAATTAACTAATACAAGGCAAATCAACCTAAGTGGTACTTAAATAATATTTTTAAAATAAACCTCCAGTGCATAAGTATGTAAGCGGCAATTGGAAAAATATTAAAGTACGACATACGACACATAAGTCTGTAAGTGTCAGTTAAAGCAAAAAGCATTACAAATCTTCCGTAGCAAAACTCTTTAAGTGGCAAGCGTCATTATGAATTACGAAGCATAACTCTGAAACTGGTCCAGTTACGTGTATTTGCGTCGGATTAGTAGAATTTATTAGATTGCCGTAAGTTTTACCTCTTAATACCACAAAAAACAAGCAGTGTACAAAACATTATGTTGGTATAATTTTAATTCAGTTGAAAAATATTCTAGTTAATCATCTTATTAACTTAGCTGGATTTTGTATTTTACTTGAATCCCTCACATTTGTATTTATTGACTTTTGGATCAAACAAGCGTGTTTTAGAGTATCCTTGAATTGTATCCTTTTTGAACACATGTCTGTATTTACTTTCTAGCTGTTTTCTTAAATTAAATCATATTTTACTTGAGTACACACCCGCGTTCTACGCTCTCCGCTGCAATACTGATGAAGTGACAGATATCCCCCCCGGTCCGCTTCGATACGCCCCGCGCATATGCGGTTAACTAACAGCTAGGCAGATATGCAGGGAATACTTTTTCTAGATAGACACATATACAACTGTAAATTACTAATATTAATGAGAATCTAAAAATTTTATGAAGGCCACCTTATTAAACCGCCCTCGGAGAACACGAAAATACTAAAATCGTATTTCTCGATAAGTAACAGTTACAGAGTTTTGCGAGGGAGGTGTCGACACTATCATCCCTTATTTGGATATTTTATAAAAAAAAACTGTGGAGGTTTTCCAAGACAGGAGCCTAGGTCTTAAATTCGATCATGATGAAGTTTTCCTAATTGTTGAAGTGCAAATTCTGTAAAAAAATACCTGACAACGAGACAAGAAGTCGCGAGTTCGAATACAAGGGGCAAATGTTTGTATGTTAAGCACGAGCGTTCGTACCCAAGTTATGGATGTTATATGCATTTAATTATTTAGGGGAATGAAAGCAAAGCCCTATCAAAATCGGTCCAGTAGATTTTGAGATTAGCTCGAACAAACAGACAGAAAGACAGACAAAAAAATTCAAAAAAAATATTTTTGATATCTATTACGTGTAAGAAGCCCCCTCAATGCAATTTTTTTTTTTAAATATGCAATGTACAGAATTCACCTACTTTACAGTTTTATTATATGTATAGATTATAACATATGTATCAACCAGTACTTTAAACTACAATATCTCCAACACTCTTTTTAGTTTCTCCTTTTGCAAAATTCAATTGATAACTTATATCAAGGCACTTTTTTATTATTTCAGTTATACTAAATTTTGTTTTTATGAATATCTACATTATTTGATAGGCATTACGCAAGAATATCGAAATAGGGTCGTGCCGTTTCACACGCGCACATTAGCAGATTATCGACTGTCGATAAACGTCGATAAAAAACGCATTAGTACGTGCAAAGACGTTATTTCGTGAGAGCCATTGAAAATGAGATTATGATTTGTATGAGTATAATACAGGTAAGAATCAGCTTAAGTACTTCCTTGGGTACACTTTATTTTATGCTTTTATTTACTATCAATAATATAATATAATATAAATATAAATATGCGCCAGACAACACACCAATTGTCTTGGTTTCGAACTAAGGAATTTTCTTCCTTGTGCTATGAATACCAGACAACGATATTGACGGGGGCGTCTCCCATAAATACTTAAATACATATAAACATCCATGACTCAGGTACAAATTTTCGTGCTCATCACAAAAACGTTTGCCTATTGCGGGATTCGAACCCGCGACGCCGGCATAGTAGTCAGGAGCGCTAACCACTACACCAGGGATGCACAGACCGCGGCCCGCGGGCCGCTTGCGGCCCGCCGGTCGAATACTGGTGGCCCGCCGACAGCAAAAATAATACTCTCGTACATTCGAAAAATATTGAATTCTATTCCAGAATAAAACCAAAAAAAATATGTTCGAAAAGTAATTTGAATCTCGCGCGCGCGCTCTTAAGTGCACGAATTCCCGATTGCTCGCGTAGGTAGATACACGAAGCTTCCAGAGTCGGTTTCGAAATTTCTCCAGACAGTTTTCGACTCTATACGCGCGGTATAAAAGCCACGCTAACCGCAGCGACCGATAGTTCGGTTTTAATTTGAGTGAAGTGTCAATAGTTCTAGTGTAGATTTTAACTCGACTAGCCGGTGTCATATATTTTGATCCACATTCAACGTAGATTTCCCATCAAGTGCCGTGTATAATTGTGTTGTGAAATCGTAAGTAAAACTCTGTTATTAATAAGTGTTTCCCTACCTATTTAAATCAATCTACCTAAATAAAAAAGGATGGGTAATTTAAGTAGGTACTGTAATTGTTTTTAGGTGCTGTGTTAATCCTAGCCAGGATTAGAACGCAACATGGACAAGCCAGGACCTAGTAAAAAACGTAAGGTTAAAGATGAAAATCGGCAGTTTCAAGAAATTTGGACTGAGAAATACTTTTTTGTATGGTCGCATAATAAAGTCGTTTGTTTAATTTGCAAGAATTCTGTTGCGATTGCAAAGGAATATAATGTAAAAAGGCACTATGAAACGCAGCATCCTACTTTTACCAAGTTTACAGGCGAATTAAGAAAGCAAAAAATGTTGTCTTTAAAACGGGAGCTTATTGGTCAGCAAGCTATGTTTACAAAACCCATCTAAGATTCAGAAACAGCTACAGAAGTTAGTTATGAAATTTCTCGAATGATAGCAAAGCGCAGTCGCCCCTTCAATGATGGGGATTTTGTAAAAGAATGCATAGAAATTGCCGCTAAGAAAATGTGTCCAGAAGCAGCAAAAAAGTTTGAGAAAATTCAACTGAATCGTATGACTATCCAAAGACGTATTATGTCTTTGTCAGGTAATATTGCGGAACAATTAAATGAAAAAACTAAGATCATTGAATTTTTTTCATTAGCACTCGACGAATCCACTGATATTACTTCCACAGCTCAACTTCTCATATTCATACGAGGTGTTACTCAAGATTTTGAAGTCTTAGAAGAGTTGTTAGGAATGTGTTCATTGAAAGGTCAAACCAGAGGAGTTGATATACTCAATGTACTTTTGGATGAGTGTTCAAAAACTGATTTGGACTTATCAAAATTATCGGGAGTTGCCACTGACGGTGCTCCTTCGATGATTGGTGTCAATTCTGGGCTAGTTACTTTGCTGAAAAAGCATATGCAAGAAAAAAACATAAACGCTGAAGATCTCATGCAGTTTCACTGCATTATACACCAAAAAGCCCTCTGTTCTAAAAAAATTGAATTTCAAAATGTCATGAAAGTGGTAGTTTCGACTGTAAATTTCATAAAATCACGAGGACTCAATCACAGGCAATTCAAACAATTCCTTGATGACATCGAAAGCGAATATGGAGATTTACTGTATTATACAGAAGTAAGGTGACTAAGTCGTGGATTGACCCTGGAACGATTTCTAAATTTAATAGAAGAAATTGGAATATTTCTGGCGGAAAAGCAAAAGGATGTCCCGGAACTTAAAAATCCTGATTGGTTGTGTGATTTGGCTTTTTTAGTTGACATTACAAATCATTTGAATGTCTTGAACACACGGCTTCAAGGCAAAAATCAACTGATATCCCAGCTCTACGCTCACGTATCATCCTTTCAATGCAAGCTGACACTTTTCAGATCGCAATTGAATTCTGGAAATTACAATCATTTTCCGAATTATAAGAAAATGGCTGAAAAATTCAACAAAACTGCGATTAATTTCAGTTATGTAGAAAAGCTAGATATTTTGATTCAATCTTTTCAAGAAAGATTTTCGGAGTTTAAAAAAGGGAAACCTCTGTTGGACATATTCAGCAATCCTTTCACGATTTCAGTTGAAAATGCGCCAGAGTCAATGCAGTTAGAAATTATCGACATTCAAAACGACCAAGATTTACACAACAAATTCAACGAAGGAGACTTGCTGAACTTTTACCGCTGCATTGATAAAAATACGTACAAAGAGTTGCGCATAAATGCTCTGAAATGTGCCAGCTTATTTGGTTCTACCTATATATGTGAACAAACCTTTTCAATACTAAATAATAATAAAACAAAAAATCGAAACCGCCTTGCAAATGAAAGTTTGGAAGCAGTTTTACGTGTTGCTACAAGTAAATTTGAGCCAAATATAAAAAAGATTGTAAGCACTATGCAGTGCCACGCTTCAAATTAATAAATTCTTTTTCAATTTTAATACATAATTATCAATTCTTTATTGTCTTTAATTACCTATACTTCTGGCGGCCCGCCATCAGTTCATAATTTTCCCGAGTGGCCCCTAGTCTTAATAAGTCTGTGCATCCCTGCACTACACCAAACGCGTCGTCATATAATCATTATTTTTTTAGTCCAGTTTGATAAATTCACACTTGTAAATTGCTTTGATGAGGAATTAAAAAGATGGTACCAAACCTTAGTAACTAAACAGTTAGATAAATATTATTAATAAAGTTTATTTTTAGCAACGTTAGAAGGTACTTTATCAAATTCTATAAGACACTTCCTAGAACTCTTCAAGAAAACTAACCTAAAAACATCATGTTCAAACCATTCAGAAGAGGTAACATTGAATAAACACCCAATTATGGCCATAAAAGTTAGCTAAATGTGACTGATTAGTGAAAAATTAACTGTTGATGCCCATACAAAGTGTGGCGGAGACAATGAATTCACGTAAAAAGTGCTGGGACAATTACAGTTGTGAATAGATGCAATTATACACGCGATGTGGGAGCCGTTACACTGTGTGTAAGGTAACCATATCGTTATACAGAGTAGGATAAACCAGGAGGATTTTTAGTAAAGAATTTGAGCTATACTATACTGACGATAATCAAACAAATGTCAAATTCTTTTTTCTTAATATTAACGGTTGGGCTCAAGTTATCAACCGACCGTAGAACGCTTCAAGAATGCAATATATTTTTATACTTTCCTATTGTTTTGATTCAGTACGAATTGCGAAAAAAAACTAATATTAAGTTAAATTAGTTGTATAAAGCATAAGTTGCCGTTAAAATAGACGTTAGAACATTGAAAATGTACCTACACAAAAGAGGCTTGTTATTTTAATTAACCATTTAACCATTTTAATAAACCACATATAACCACATATTTAAAAAGTGGTCCAAAACTATTACATATTTTATTTTTTGACTAACTTCCGAATTTACGCTACTATGGACACCCTATTCGTATTTTGAAATATGTAACAAAACAACAAACTATGATAAACATATTCGGCTAATTTCTAGGAAGTGTGGCCCCCCTTCAAATGCATTAATGGATTGTTATGAGAATGCAATAAGCGATTGCAGACCACCCAACACCTGAGGATTAATGGCACACGCATTGTTTAATACTTTTCTTGGAATAAAAGTTACTTAACACGTTCCGGGACACTACTCCAGACACAATAGATGTTTTATTGTTTTCACGCCTGTAGGCGTTCACTGTCCCGGAACGTGTTAAATGGGAATACATCAAGACTACTAGTGTCTTCAGACCAATATTTACATAATTTAAAAAATATTTTTGTAGATGACAAATATCAGGTATGGTCACATTAAACTAGACTACAATTCTCTCTCCTCGGGCCAATATTTACATATGTAAAATTTATTTTTGTAGGCGACAAATATCAGGTGCCAATTATAAATGTAGGTACTGTTAATAATTATAATAATTTGACCGAAATTTGCGGAGGTAAAATACTTAGTGTCAATGTGCAATTAATTGTGCATACACAAGTGCACTCTCTGTTCTTTCACTCGTATAGACGGCCAGTCTGACGCCATTTTTTTTTAAATATTGTATACCAATAACATTGTTCTGATACCACAACACCCAGACCCGAGACAATATAGAAAATTATAATTTCTACCCGGGACCGGGAATCGGACCCGGGACCTCGGAGCGGCGTGGCCTTGAAACCCAGCGTGCATAAAATAGAGCTTCAGAAACATCAAGGTCATCATGCATATTAAAACGTGATAATATATTCTTGCTTTCATATATTTTAAGTGGTCGATAATTTGCGAAATGTATTCTTATATTCATTGCAATTTTGATGTCAATAAGTTTCATTAATTTACAAATGATGATAAATTTAAAAAGAAAAATCAATAGTGCCTAATTCACACTCAATAAGCTGTTTGATTCACAATCATGAGTCATGACATATCAACATTACAGATCAATACAGGATTTTCTCCATCGAAATAATCATTCACTATTGCAATAGCAAAACGATAATTCTCGCAAAAGAAACCGAACAAGAGAAACCGCGAAGCTAAAAGGTCCTACTATGTAATTTTTTTTTTAAGTGGCGAGGACCTTAAATACCGAAGATAGAAAGGTTTAGGTACTGAAACCAAACATACTTTTATTTTCCACCTAGCTAACCTGGCTAAAAGCTGGCAGCTACCTCGGACAGCGGATTAGTTTAGCTATCCAGAGGGGTAGCCATAAGATAGTAATAAGATAAAAAATCCAACAATAACTAACAAAAAAACAAAAAATATATTAAATACATCTAAAATTTGGATACCTACTTTATCTGACAAAAAATATTTTTATAATGTACATAAATCACGTATTTATTACTCAGTTTTACACAGTAAGGCATCTGGTTTGTGTACTAAATACGACTAACGAGTGATGTGACTCATGATCGGGTTTTATTATCGATAAAATCCGGATCAAATGAAGTATTCATACGCGGTGTAAAGTGCCGGCGTGTTGACAGAGACGCAATCAATAAATCATTCGGTGCGTCAAAGGAGTATTCAATGTGTGTTGATTGTGCCTCTTGGGAACTTTTTTTAGTAAGCAATAGGGATGGGGTGGCGGTCGATATCGATAAAATCGCTTTTCAGCTTAGGTTGAATCAAATTGAAATCTGGAAAACTAGTATAGATTCTAACAAGAAATGAATAAACAAATAACACTTAATTAAGTTTATTAAAAATTAAGTCGTTTTTAAAAGAAATATGCTTATTATAATATGTATTTTATTTAATCCGGAAAACCAACAGGTTGACAGTATATATGAACTAAAAGTATGTATATGATAGCATAACTAATAACAGGTTTCCCCTTAACACGTTCCAGGACAGTAAACGCCTACAGGCGTAAAAACAATAAAACATCTATTGTGTCTAGAATAGTGTCCCGGAACGTGTTAATTGACAAATGGTACTGTAATAATCTGCTCTGTGTCCTAGCTTTTTACCTAGATCTAAGTAGGCTCAAAGTCGAGTTTAGACTATTTCATTCACTTGACAAGTCATTCCGGAATAAGCGATTGAAACCTTTGATGCGAATATACGGATATCGTTTTACACAGCCGCATTCCTTCCTCAACTTACTCAGTTCAATATCGATAAAGTCGATAAAATAAGTTACCCCAGCTCAATACAGTCATCTTAAGAGGCTCATTGGTGGTCCGGCGTGCTTTGATCGATAATGCCGAATCATGGCACGCGATTCGTATGACGATGATACGACTCTTAGGCTGCGTTTCCACCAGAGATGTGCGAGGATGCGTAGCGAGGAATGTGTTTGTAAAGAACCAATAGAATCGCTTCATTTACCTCGCCTCGGTCAGCACAGCTCTGGTGGAAACGGCTCAGCGGAGCTAGGTTTTTGCGCTTACAAAACAAGCGAGGAATATGTGCGAGGGATGTGTACGAGGGATGTGTGCGAGGAATGTGTACGAGGGATGTGTGCGAGGAATGTGTGCGAGGAATGTGTGTTGAATAGGTTTGCGCATACACCGCACCCCCGTCGACACATTTCACAGCTTCGCAACGCATCCTCGCACCACACATTAATGCGCATTTTCACAGCTCCGCTACACATCCTCGTAGACACATTTTCATCGCACATCTCTGGTGGAAACGCAGCCTTATTCAAAAACAAATCTTTCTTAACACCTCTAATTTCACCTCTTGTACCTTAAATCTTTTGTTATTAGGTCGAAAATTGCGTACCAAGTGAAGGGTTATGAGTAACGTGAAAATAGTGACGTGAAAAATCGACGTCTATTTAATTGTTATTATCGCTCTATTGACGAGGTTAACAAAATATTGTTGGTCAGTGTGGGGCAATTTCGATTGCCAATATGGCAACTAGAGGCGACTAAATTTGCTGCCTCTTGACCTTCGGATTATCGAATTCAATTAGATGGTAATTGATAGGTGAATTGGAAATGATAGGAAGAATGCTTGCGAAATTGAGGTGTTGCCATTTTATTAAAGTTGGTTAGTCGTCTTTAATGTAAATTGTGCAATTGTTGGTGGAATTTAATCATGATCATCCGTATTTTCGCTTTCAAAGAAACAATTTATCATAGTTAGTACTATGTAAATTTTATATCTAAGATTATTTTTACTTCTCACTCACTCACTTATTTTTCACTTAGATCACTTATTTCTGTTTGGATAAATACTTAGTCAATGATGTGGCATCTTTACATACCTCATTGATCTCATAGATACAATATAAGTCATTTGTAAGTATACCCTTTAAAACAAAAATCATCATTCTTCTAGCTTTGTTGCAGTAGGAGAAAACCCTCAAGTCTAAGAACATTATCCTTGATGCTTAAATAAAATATTTACCTTAGGCCTTACGGCCTTGATTCCCCAATCAATGAAAATCATTTATTTGTTTATTATCCAATGAATTACACAAATTGGCGAACGAGCTCCATAAGTGGCTCCGCGGGGTGCCGGGTTCGAATCCCGGGGCGCGCTAATGTACCGCATTATGCCGTATCACTTAGCACTCACTTAAGATGCCATGTTAACTTTAAAAAAAATTATATTTTGATGTGAAACTCAAGTAATGGCCACATAAAATTTCCATATGTAGTAACTAGTCAAACAGAACCTTAACTATGCACTACACTCAGTAAGAATCTTATCAATCAATCACATAAATCATATAGTTGAAGTTATATTGCTTACGGCAAATATTTCCAAAGAACCTTAAAGCTAAGCACTGTATCTGTAGATACAAGGAAGTAGTCCATAGATATAATAATCTAACTATCATGAAAGTTTTGAATCATACAACCAATCTGAGTCTGTCAGATTTGATTGATTGTTTAACGTCTGGTAGGTAGTATACCATAAGATCTCAAAAACAGTGGCTGCAATCATCAAAAAATATGCAACAAAACGGTATCCATCTTAATCTCCAAGACCCATGAATTTCTCCCGCCCGACACATACGATCACAATGGTATGGTAAAAAGCTTAAAAGTACAATATTTTTCATTTTCTCGTTTGAAATCGTAAAAATTCCTTGCATTCCTACTTACGAGGCACTCCGAATCAATATCCATATAAGAGCAAAACGTTTTGCGAGCAAATGAAGCTGTAACAATGGACTTTGTTAAACAAACTAAACGATTCAAGTCACTGATATCACGCAACGAAAACTCAACTTTATCTGATTTTCGCTGAGTTGAGATTTCAGTGATGAAGCGAGGTGGTCTCTAGACGGTCGGTTCCAACCAATTTGCATATTTCTATCCCTTTTTCTCTTATTAGAGTCCGATAAATGAGAGATTCTCGAGGCATAGTCGCGTCGCGAAGGCTTTGCTATGCAGTAAATTCAAACCAATTGAATTGTCTCTATTCGCTGACCTTTCTAATTGAAGGAACTGGAGATAATGGTGACATCTTATTTTGTTAGAGAGTAAGGTAGAAATTTGGAAGGTCATGTTTGTTCAGAGATCCTACTCTTTTAAAAGTTATACCATATTTTGGCACAAAAAGTGAGAGACTAAGCGCAAAGTATGGATCCCAAAAAAAAACAATCTAACAAAGTACCACAACAACACATGAGCCAGCTGTTATTATTGTATGACATTAGCGCTATGTATATTATTTATTAAGTATGTTATAATAGCTTGTGACGTGGTCTGTGGTGGAGCGAGCGAGCCCAGTAGCAGTTTGTTCTTTCTACAAATATATCATTGATACTTTAAAACGCTCATAGATTAAAAATCCACCGGCGGTCGCGTTAGCAAAAGTATGACAAAATAATGTTACACACATGCGTTAGTTCTTTTTTCATCCTTCTATTCTATACTGTATATAGTACGTGCCAGTACAGCCTTTCGTCCTAATCGTTTATAAGGTACATTTGTGCAAGAGTTTGCCAATTTTTGATGATATTATAATGAATATGACTGTTAAATATTACATATTTTTTCATATTTTTATATATGCCACAAACCCCGTACCACAGAATATATAATAGTACTACATACCCGTACCCCATGCTTTCCTCAATCAAAAATGAACGGCGCGCGCCTTCTTGGATGGCACTAACTATACTCAACGAACCTAATCAGTAGGAAAGATACTCGTAGCTAGCAGCTACACACGTAATTATCTAATCACTAACTGAGCAGATACATAGATCTAACAAATAAAGATCACAAACCCAAATTAAAACAAACAGAACGCCAATATCATATTAATATTATATTACGCTTCTAATATTTCCACCACATCCCCCGTTGCTCCGCGGGGCGCCGAACTACTTAATAGGCCGATAATTGAGAGGCTATTACCTCCCTCCCCCCTCCCACACCCTCTTACGTCCCGGGGTGACCGTCCCTTACTATGGTACTTATGCTTATGTACTTTCTTTTGTAGCAGAGGTTTTAGAGAGTCGCCATTTTATAGCAGCTGAAATCAGTATATTAATTTATCAAACATAGTTAACCTTTTGAAAAGAGGCATTGACAATATTTGTGACTGGTTTGTTGCGCAGCTTCTTCTGAACTCTAGCCCATAATTGTCGCGAAGTTGTGGTAGGGTTTATATTGGGTCGTGTTTGAGTAATGCAAAAATGAACGACTTTTATTTATTTTGTTTGAAATTTTGCCCCCATTAGTTGGTACATACTTAGAATCATGTTGCTGGCTTTGATTTCTGCATTGATCATTTTCTTACTCTACATCAGGGATGCACAGACTTATTAAGACTAGGGGCCACTCGGGCAAATTATGAACTGATGGCGGGCCGCCAGAAGTATAGGTAATTAAAGACAATAAAGAATTGATAATTATGTATTAAAATTGAAAAAGAATTTATTAATTTGAAGCGTGGCACTGCATAGTGCTTACAATCTTTTTTATATTTGGCTCAAATTTACTTGTAGCAACACGTAAAACTGCTTCCAAACTTTCATTTGCAAGGCGGTTTCGATTTTTTGTTTTATTATTATTTAGTATTGAAAAGGTTTGTTCACATATATAGGTAGAACCAAATAAGCTGGCACATTTCAGAGCGTTTATGCGCAACTCTTTGTACGTATTTTTATCAATGCAGCGGTAAAAGTTCAGCAAGTCTCCTTCGTTGAATTTGTTGTGTAAATCTTGGTCGTTTTGAATGTCGATAATTTCTAACTGCATTGACTCTGGCGCATTTTCAACTGAAATCGTGAAAGGATTGCTGAATATGTCCAACAGAGGTTTCACTTTTTTAAACTCCGAAAATCTTTCTTGAAAAGATTGAATCAAAATATCTAGCTTTTCTACATAACTGAAATTAATCGCAGTTTTGTTGAATTTTTCAGCCATTTTCTTATAATTCGGAAAATGATTGTAATTTCCAGAATTCAATTGCGATCTGAAAAGTGTCAGCTTGCATTGAAAGGATGATACGTGAGCGTAGAGCTGGGATATCAGTTGATTTTTGCCTTGAAGCCGTGTGTTCAAGACATTCAAATGATTTGTAATGTCAACTAAAAAAG
This sequence comes from Pyrausta aurata, assembly GCA_963584085.1. NCBI lineage: Eukaryota > Metazoa > Arthropoda > Insecta > Lepidoptera > Crambidae > Pyrausta > Pyrausta aurata. The sequence goes on along the minus strand of OY757275.1, from coordinate 4,364,985 downwards.
CCAAATCACACAACCAATCAGGATTTTTAAGTTCCGGGACATCCTTTTGCTTTTCCGCCAGAAATATTCCAATTTCTTCTATTAAATTTAGAAATCGTTCCAGGGTCAATCCACGACTTAGCCACCTTACTTCTGTATAATACAGTAAATCTCCATATTCGCTTTCGATGTCATCAAGGAATTGTTTGAATTGCCTGTGATTGAGTCCTCGTGATTTTATGAAATTTACAGTCGAAACTACCACTTTCATGACATTTTGAAATTCAATTTTTTTAGAACAGAGGGCTTCTTGGTGTATAATGCAGTGAAACTGCATGAGATCTTCAGCGTTTATGTTTTTTTCTTGCATATGCTTTTTCAGCAAAGTAACTAGCCCAGAATTGACACCAATCATCGAAGGAGCACCGTCAGTGGCAACTCCCGATAATTTTGATAAGTCCAAATCAGTTTTTGAACACTCATCCAAAAGTACATTGAGTATATCAACTCCTCTGGTTTGACCTTTCAATGAACACATTCCTAACAACTCTTCTAAGACTTCAAAATTTTGAGTAACACCTCGTATGAATATGAGAAGTTGAGCTGTGGAAGTAATATCAGTGGATTCGTCGAGTGCTAATGAAAAAAATTCAATGATCTTAGTTTTTTCATTTAATTGTTCCGCAATATTACCTGACAAAGACATAATACGTCTTTGGATAGTCATACGATTCAGTTGAATTTTCTCAAACTTTTTTGCTGCTTCTGGACACATTTTCTTAGCGGCAATTTCTATGCATTCTTTTACAAAATCCCCATCATTGAAGGGGCGACTGCGCTTTGCTATCATTCGAGAAATTTCATAACTAACTTCTGTAGCTGTTTCTGAATCTTGGATGGGTTTTGTAAACATAGCTTGCTGACCAATAAGCTCCCGTTTTAAAGACAACATTTTTTGCTTTCTTAATTCGCCTGTAAACTTGGTAAAAGTAGGATGCTGCGTTTCATAGTGCCTTTTTACATTATATTCCTTTGCAATCGCAACAGAATTCTTGCAAATTAAACAAACGACTTTATTATGCGACCATACAAAAAAGTATTTCTCAGTCCAAATTTCTTGAAACTGCCGATTTTCATCTTTAACCTTACGTTTTTTACTAGGTCCTGGCTTGTCCATGTTGCGTTCTAATCCTGGCTAGGATTAACACAGCACCTAAAAACAATTACAGTACCTACTTAAATTACCCATCCTTTTTTATTTAGGTAGATTGATTTAAATAGGTAGGGAAACACTTATTAATAACAGAGTTTTACTTACGATTTCACAACACAATTATACACGGCACTTGACGGGAAATCTACGTTGAATGTGGATCAAAATATATGACACCGGCTAGTCGAGTTAAAATCTACACTAGAACTATTGACACTTCACTCAAATTAAAACCGAACTATCGGTCGCTGCGGTTAGCGTGGCTTTTATACCGCGCGTATAGAGTCGAAAACTGTCTGGAGAAATCTCGAAACCGACTCTGGAAGCTTCGTGTATCTACCTACGCGAGCAATCGGGAATTCGTGCACTTAAGAGCGCGCGCGCGAGATTCAAATTACTTTTCGAACATATTTTTTTTGGTTTTATTCTGGAATAGAATTCAATATTTTTCGAATGTACGAGAGTATTATTTTTGCTGTCGGCGGGCCACCAGTATTCGACCGGCGGGCCGCAAGCGGCCCGCGGGCCGCGGTCTGTGCATCCCTGCTCTACATTATGAACTTTGACACTTAAAAATATTTTCAGTGAAAGCAGAAAAACATAGCCTACCTGTAATTATGAACAGAGGAGCTTTATAAAAACATTCTTACCTAAAAAAATATTGCCTTAATAATTAAACGAAATTAAATTACCGTTTCACCTTAAGAACTTCAATTCAGCCAAAAATAAATGGCTCCAGGCAAAAGCTGAATAAGGCCGTTTTACACAAACAAAATGGCCGTCTCTTGTTTTGTGTAAATTCATTTAACTTCTGCGGGCGGAGATTGCTTAATTTTCTTTAATATTAACTTGTTCGGGCCTTTTTAATTAATATTGACAAAATAGTCAAGTCGGCGGACCGGCGCTGATAAGCTTTTAGGGATGTTACCGATTGTAGATGCTATCGATTCCTTTAATAAATACCTCTATAATTAAAATTAAAAAAATAGATTAGCACAATGTAGCATTTTTATGAACACATCTTTTTGTATGTACTGCTCTAACTCGGAAAAGTGAACCAGGAACTTATACAGGGTGAACATTGGCAGTATTTTAAACTAAGAACTTACTCATGATTAAGAGTCCCTTCCACATAATAAAATAAAAATCAATTTATTTAATCATATGATGAAACCGAGAAAAATCATATCAAACATTAAGAAATGATCATGGCTTCAAATTAAGCTAGTAAATTACAGTTTAAGACTTAACTTAAAATTTAGTAATAATAACATGTAAACGTATCAAAAAAATTACTCCGCCTAAACGAAAATAGGAGTGATACTGTACGATTTTCTAAATGATTATTCATAACAATTGATTTTCATTTCAATAATATGTGGAATGGCTATGATTCATGAGAGGTTCTTAGTTTAAAATATTGCTAATGTTTTCAAAGTCACCTTGTGTTTACATTAAAGTTTTACTATTTATCTACAAACCTCAGAGTTTAAGGTCCGTTTCACTCCGTTTAACAACATAACTGTAAGAAAAATCGTGTGTGTTGTCTAGATGCGTAAAAAGAGTAATTCAAATCAAAGTAATCATCAGTAATTACACAATATTTAGTTTGCATCTCGTGTAGCCTTATGGTACCAGTTACCATTAGGCTACACGAGTTGCACACTTAATTTTGAGTGATATTATACCTAACAAATAAACGGAATTCAAAACCTTCGCCTTAAAAAAAACACCATCGACACTCACACGCGACATCACTTCGATATTAATTTCAAAATTGGTTTAAATAGGTATTACGCCGCTTGTTAGGCCGGCTCCAAAATGAACTCATTAAAACTATAAAAGCCCGGTAATTAAGGCCGGAGGGGGGAGGGTGGTCCCTGGGGGGTTAAAACCCCCGCCCACCGTTTACGGGGGCTAGAGATCTTGTGGGAATTGAAGTGGCATACATATTTTACAAATAATGATGTAGTAAAGGTAATTAAGTCTGACTTTTAGATTTGGGGTGGTTCAAAGCTGCGTAGGCCTAACTTTCAAGTCTTCTACTGCAATTGTACTCGTCGATGGATAAGAATCAAAATATCCTGTCTAATTTCATTAAAGGCAATACCTACTTATGTGACAAAACAAATGGAAGAGTTGGTGTGCCCAATGCACCTCTTTTGTAGATATTTATACTTTTTGTTATTTTTATATTTTTACGTCTTTTTGGGTTGTACGTTTTGTTTTGATATTTTGATTTATTGATTGTCAATGATACAGTAAAGATCCTAAAATAAAATAAAATTGTTTTAATTACAAACCAGCAGTAGTAAAAATACAGTCCTTAATATAAGATCGAAGGTAACGACTAATTAACAGTTGGTAATGAATTAGAGGAAGAAAAAGAATGAAGTAGCAATCCGTTTTTCACTACAGTGAAGCTTTACATTGTAAATAAAACCCTAATCATTAAGGCTTTGTCTGCGACGAAACTAGACACAATAGAAAAATATTGTTTGGGGGTCACCGGTGACCACCATGGCCCTTAACACGTTCCGGGACACTATTCCAGACACAATAGATGTTTTATAGTTTTCACGCCTGTAGGCGTTCACTGTCCCGGAACGTGTTAATGTGTTACACTTGACACTACATGGGTGAAAATATTGTGCACATGAGAATTATCGATGAAACAGTTCTTGATTGTATGAACAAAAGCTGAAATCGTTTATATAATATTTGTTTGTCATTCTTTTGTTTACGGGACCGCCGGCGTCCTATAGATACGTGAGGCTACTCGGGACTCCAAGTCTGGAAGTTGGTGGTGGTGGCACCCCCGTGCCTCAGAGAGCACCTTAAGCCGTTGGTCCTGCGCCTGATCACTCACCGGTCATGTCTGATCTGCCGTTTTACCGAATATGAGAGTGAAGGATCAGAGAGTGCCCTTGTGTATTGAGCACTGTCAACAATGTCCCGCGTCGATGGCCAATCTCAATTGAGATGGAGCGCCGTGGTCAGTACCCAACCCATACGACGGGTATTGGGGCGTCTCGCACCAAGAGGTTTTCGGACCGCGGGGTGAAATTGCCCAGTGCTATTTTAGAATGGGGCTAAACGCACCGCAGTAGTATATGAAATGATTCGATTGAAAAGATGCCTTGGACGATTTGCACCGCTTAACCACTGGTGGTGCAAATAACCCCATTCTTACACAGCACTTGGGAGATTCGCGCCGCGGCCCGAAAACTTTGTGGTGCGAAACGCCCCAATAACGATTTGACCAGGAGGACATTATTATTATTTTTAAATAAACATTATATTAAGGTGGTCACATCCAGATACCCGTTTTTCTATGTATCCGCTTTATTGCAGGCGACATTACGCACGGGGCCGGTAATTTTCAACTAATAATCTGCGCCATTCCGGAGTGGGGTCGAATTAGGCCACTGACGCTGACGAGATTCTGTTATAGAGCCTTTTTACGGCTTCGGGCTAAAAGAGGTATTATTTTTCTATAGAAATGGCTAAAATGAGGTATGAAGCGAAATTACAGCCAAGGATATCATTTTTGTTTATTAGCTATTCATTATTTTTCAAAAATGGCGAATTCATATTAATATGGCTCTGACTTACTGTAATCATAACTTTTAATATAAAAAGAAATGACTCTAATAAGTTTATTATAAAAAAACAATGATATAAGAAATTACTGTATGCAATAAGACCGTCTAAATTGTGTACAACTTCTTTATTAAAAAATCTTTATAATTTTTATATTGTAGTGTGAAATATAAAGTTCCTTATTTTGCAACGTTGTAGGTACATTTATGGAACCCGTTTTTAAAATCATCCAATAATAACGAATAACTTTGAACCACGATGCTATAAGCCAATGTGACAGATTAAATCTTTAAGTCTCTACAAACATTTTTATTCCTTCTTACACAGTTACATTTGCAATACCTCATCATCATCATCTAATTTAAGAGCCAAGCTCTTGTCGGTGGAGTTTTTTCCATTCTTTACGCTCTTCCGCCATTCTCTTGACCTCTTGATACGACGCAACATTCAACTTTTGCTTTATTTGATGCATATAGCTTATTCTTGGTCTTCCTCTCTTCCTTTTTCCTTCTATTCTTCCCTCTATTATCGTTCTGATGAAACTGTCGTGTCGTATCAAGTGTCCCAGCATTCTCCCTCTTCTACTCTCAATTGTTTCTATTAGTTTTCTCTTTTCCTTTACCAAGTTCAAGACTTCTTCATTAGTTTTTTTCTCCGTCCAGCTTATTCTCTCCATCCTCCTCCAGCACCACATCTCAAACGCTTCCAGTCTCTCCCTATCTTTCTTTGTCATGGTCCACGTTTCACACCCACATAGTGCTATACTCCAAATGTACACTTTCACGAGATTTTTGCGAACATTGCTGGATATTCTGGCCTTTATTAAGTTCTTTTTTAAGTTAAAAGCTTGCCTTGCCATCGCAATCCTCGCTTTTATATCTGGTGTACACCTGGAGTCGTCGGTAATTAGGCTGCCTAGGTATTTAAAGTTTTTAACCTGTTCTACTAGTCTATTGTCAATGGTGATAGGGCTATGTTTTTCTTTTTTTGATGCAATAAGTGTTTTAGTTTTATTTAATTGCAATTGCAATACCTACTGCAATAATATTCGATAAAAAAACACAAACAGATCTTTTACAAAGATACTTAAAGCTCCGAATTTAATTTGGAAATGCAAAATGGCGACAAAACGCTTAAAGGCGAGTGTTAAACTCCGCCGCTAATAAGATAATCGAGTCATTACCGGATCAATCGGCCCGCCGATGCTGGACCGATAAAGATGGGGACACACGGACGGACAGAGTGGCTAACAACCAAAAACTTCAAAATATTCTGCTTCTTTTGAGTTTTTGGCGCAAACAATAGACAAAGGCTCCAAGTCAGTAATAAAGTTATTTTCAACGCCAAACAAATTCTAGGCGTATGTAAAAGTATACATACACACGTGTAATATCGAAAGACGTAATGTATGTGACATGAATGTAAGTGTCACTACGACAGTAATAAAAGTCATAAAAGTCCAAGAAACAACATTTTTTTAACCTGAAATACGAAGTAAGGACTTCCAAATCTCAAGTCAGAGTTTATGTAACGTCCCATTTGATCAAAATGGCAATGCTCGTATTAATCAGTGTACAAAGCATACCAATCTCACAAATATACGTGCTAGAAGAAAAACCGGCCAAGTTTGAGTCAGACTCACTAACGAAGGGTTCCGTACAATTGACTAGGTAAACAGTTGATATCGAGCAAAAAAGGCCTGCGATTGTTTTATGGGAGATATTTTGTTTATTGTATTTTATAAACATAACTTGTAAAAAATTCAACTGAATAGCTAACGCTGTTCTTGAGATACAGCCTGCTGAAAGACAGACGTACACACGGAGGACTCTTAGACCCACTTGCACACAATGATTTAACCCAGGATTATGCTAACCCAGATTTAAATCGTCATCATCATCAGAGACAGAATGATGATTACATCCTGGGTTAGCGTAATCCTGGGTTAAATCATCGTGCGCAAGTGGGCCTTAGTAATAGAATCTTAAAAAGGTATAAAACAAAATGAGTCAAAAAACCATTGCTCGCCACAGTTTCGAGCAGTGTGTCCCAGTGTAAATCACTTGATCGCAGGTCATTCGGTGGCGATTTCCGAAAATCAATCGCCTCCTCGATCTGATAGCGTGATGTATAGCCGTTGGTTCGGCGACGATATTCGGAAAATAACCTCTTAATTCGATTCGATTTAGCTATGTAATTGGAGTTTTGATCTTCTTGCTTCCAGATTCAATCCGTCGGAGTGGATTAGAATTAACGGCTATGATTGGTTTAAGTGGTCCTAGGCAGCCGAACTTGTGGTTTCATGCCTTGGGAGTTTCATGAGAGGAGTTTCAATTTTAATTTCAGGAGCTTACGACCGTTTCGGAGACCTTGATTGACCTAAACTTTTCATTGTTTCTTTTCTTTAAAAAAAACTTGTCACACACAAAAAGTTAAGTTTTAAACCAGATATTGAACATTGCGTTAATAATATTGAGTTTTTTTATAAGCATGTAAACAAGATAAGAATAACTTAACTAAAGTATAGTAAGTAAGTATACTATAGTAATTATAGACTGCTATAGTTGCGGGCTCATATTTTTTCCTGTTTTGTTGCTAATAATTTAAAATAATGAAAAAAAAAAGCTTCTCAAATAGCTTTATTTAAGCTAGGCTAGTTATACCCATACCATGATAACCATCAGCTCCATCATACTCCAGGAAATACCTCCTCACTCCACACTTTTGGAGCCCATTCACCAATAAATCATTCACAAGCAATTTACCTAAACAATCCCTTAAACAAACGCTTAGGATTTGACGACTAATCATAGATAAGAGTACATGTGTACTAGACTATAGTCGATTACACACAAAATCTTAATCAGACGAAATAGGCCTTATCATCAAAACTTAAAGCTGAAAATCGCTTAGTAAGAATAACCCAAAAAATTTGTCGGAAAAAGCAAAAGGTACTTTTTGGGCCTAAAAATAAAGTGTAAAATGGCAAAGTAGGTAGTGAGTCATATAGAGTAGTGTAAGTAGTAGTTTTAAAGCGCAATCAGTATTACCATCACAAGCATTCATTCATCAGACACATCAGTGTGATGGGCTGATAAGGGTGAGGCTGTTCAGTTAGCGGCGGAAATGTATAGAGATGATAATACCTGTGTATCTGCTGAAAGCTGTAACGTTGGCGATACCCAAAACATTGAACTTAAAGTACAAGACGATTCCATAAAGAAATTTTCTCTAGCGAGTAAGTATTCAGTAAATTATAAGTTTCAGCCAAGATTAAGCTTTGTGGCACTTAAACTGCTATCAAAAAATTTTAATTAAGTACCTATTATTAAGACCCACGTGGTCACATGGTGGCTCAGTCATACCACCTCATAGAGTACATAAATGAGGTGAGGCCTTTGCCCAGCCTGCAATGGGACTCTTACAGAGAAAAAATCAATAAGAAATAGCTCATTTCTAGTTCTGTTTTATATCTATACCAAAATTAACCGGCTCCTGAAAATATACTGCAATTTTAAATCATAATCATTCTGCCTTCATAAATAATATTACTATTTTATGCTGGAAAATCCTTTGTTTCATCGTTAGACAAGAACATATCTTTTTAAGGCACCACTGACACACTAAAACCGTCCCAGTCACACCGCACCAGCTCTAATAATTCCCCCAATCGCGAATAGCCCGATCGAGATAATAAACAAACTAATTATACAGAACCCTTCGTCGCTCTTGATGTGACGTATGCTCCCTACAATTGGATCTACAACTACCCCCAATTTTCAACCCTAACTCAAAAGCCTATGGTTCATTTTTAAGTGGTGTTAGTTGTTGTAAATCCAAAATATTGTTTTCGTTAAAAGGGCGAGGACTGATTCCCAATAAAGATACGTTTGTCCTCTACTTTATTTAACTATCGCTTAACAAATTCGTGATTCAGTAATGAGATTTAATGAGCTTTATTGATAGATTTGATTTACGATAGTATTGTTTGGCTAAACTTCTGTAATGGGATTATTTGATTCAAGCAGTAATTAAAATTTTAACGGCTGCATTTACGTTTTACAAACGATATCAAGATTTCTTATGCACTTTATGCTTTAATTTATCCTTCGTAATACGGCAGGTGCCAATCTTGATGTAATAATGCGTCAAAATTATTTTAATAATCGTAGAGATACCGTTTTCGTGCTTACTAGTTGGCGCCACTGTCGCGTGAGGTCCAGAATATAGCTTTTATGGTGTGTAATTCTCATGATGGGGAGATAAAAAATCAAGTTTGACATTAATCAGTCGGGTATCAAACGACTCCCGGGAGTCGCATAATAATGGAATTTCTATTGTGTCTCGTTCATACATACTTGACGAGTTAAATCTTAATAAAACAATACATCGGGCATGCCTCAGTCCAGCTTTGTTAGGAAATGTCATTTTCGCCATTACTGCTTCACAAATGAGATGTTACTGCACTGTATATTTGTACTAGCTTTTGCCCGCGACTTCGTTCGCGTGGACTTCAGGTTCGTCGCGTCTAGTAGCGCAAAAAATGTGTTTTTTTACGACCTCACATTAGAAACCTCAAAAATTGTAGCCTATATGTTATTCTGATGTATAAGCTATATTGTGGTAAAGTTTCATTCAAATCCATTCAGTAGTTTTTACGTGAAAGAGTAACAAACATCCATATATCCATACATCCATACATCCATACTTACAAACTTTCGCCTTTATAATAGTAGTAGGATTTAAGTATTTATGGGAGACGCCCCCGTCTTCATCGTGGTCTGGTACTTCGTAGCACAAGGAAGAAAATTCCTTTCTTTGAAACCAGACGATTGGTGCGTTGTCTGGCGCATATTTATTTATTAATTTACTGAATTACACTTGGTATTTCATTATTGCAGAATATCACAGCTTTGGGTAAGAATACAATGATAGATATCAAAAATGTTCACACAAATCACGTCGCATACGCCAAAATTGAGTGGTAGCCACGTTTCAGAAACCCTACTATGTATGACAGTATTCTTACAACTTTAAATGTCGCTTGTCGCCATTAAACTACTATTACTAGCGTATGGAACTGACACCACGAACAAATGTCGTCCACATGAACTGACGCCACTTGTCATCAACTCATATTAACGGTTTCATTTAAGATAAAGTAAAGTTAGCCTGTAAACATCCCACAGCTGGGCAAAGGCCTTACCTCAAGTATGCGGTAGTATGCATACTCCACCACGCGGGCTCATTGGCGGAGGGATGTTGGCAAGGCAAGCGACCAACCTTGCTACCAGATTTTATCAAGCCGCCCATAAGACCTCTGACAAGGCTTTACGACTTATATCGATCGATATTAGCCGACACCAACTGCTCACCGTGATTTCTGAAGCACGGCGATGCTCGTGATATACGTGACATATGGTCGGATGGTCACCCATCCAAACACGAAAAGCGCTACGAGCACCTCACACTTAAGATATAAGTATTTTATATATTTTTTTGTAAATAAGGATATAAATAATCAAAAATAGATACAACGCAGTCCCAGAGTAGGGGTTTACCATTTGTTTTTTTTTCACAAAATCTGAATACAGCGCGCTAGCTCGGACACGTTGTCTCACAATGAGCCACTATATTATGGGTTCGTGGAATATACAGATTTATGACATGGTTGCTTCGAGCTCGTTTGTTTCGAATATCGAGAGGGAATAATATTTTGGCGGCTTTCGAGATGACACTGGATCGAGTTGTCTGGAAGGATGTGTGTAAAAGCAAAAGGACGTAAGTGACAAGCAATTTGAAAGCTGTAGTATTTTTGTAAAATTAAAATTAAGCTGAAAGTGTAACTAAAGAAATGCCAAATGGTTGCGAACTTTTTTCTCTAAAACCGGTGAAAGAACTGACAAGGATTAGTTGTAGAAATCTTCTCATATAAGTCATAAAAATAAGATAAATATATGCGCTGAACACTCCAATTGTCATGATTACGAATTATGTTTTTTTTTGCCTTGTGCTACACATACCAGACGACGATAATAACGGGGGCGTCTCACATAAAACTTAAATACATATTAACATCTATGACTAAGGAACAAATGTTCTTGCTCATCACATAAACATTTGCCCCTTGCGGGATCCGAACCCGCGACCGCCGGCATAGTAGTCAGGAGCGCTAACCACTACACTAAACGCGTCGTCAAGATAAAATGTTTATGCAACATATCTTTGCGTGAGCTTTTTAACAATGTCGATGTGAAAAAAATATTAATTGAAATAGAAATTTATTTCAATCCAGAGACTATTTTGTATTTGATAACGCGTTTATGTCTTGTATGCTCATTATGAACTACTACGACAAATAGTTTGCCTGCTACGACACTTTTTTTCGTAGCACTATAAAAGATGCACCTTGATTTATATGAATATCAAAATAATGGTTTCTATTATATGTGCCGCACATCTATCGGCAAGATGACTATTCAAACTTCTACCTAAAGTGTGAGCGCACCCAAAGACCCCAAAGGCACTAAAAGGCGAAATCGATTTACAAACTCAATCCGCTCCAATTTACCGTCAACGTCGTGATAACTATATTAGTCTGTTAATTACCCTTGATTCATTGCTGGCCGGTTACACTGCACTCGCAGACCACTTATTATAGTTTAGGGGCTTAGAGGCTTTGATTAAAGTAAAATAGCGGAAGATACGGCATGTCATACTAATTATCAGCTAAAAAATGGCACTACATATTCCTTACGTCACACGTCTTATAAATGTCACCCGCACACGCAATCCAATGGAAATTAGGCAACAGGGGCCTGATTTTAGCGGTCCACTTTCGAGTGGCGCGTCACCTATCTTCCACTATTTTACTTTAATCAAAGCTTATAGGCTGCTATTTTAACATTTTCAATTTTGAATATATAAAATGTATAGGAAAATATACAAAGTACAAAGCTTGACATTCTTTACATGCATTTTGTGTCAAAATTTGAAACATCAAAATTTTATTATCTGAGCGGCTCTATACTGTAAGTTCATAGTCTAAGTCTTAGCTTAAGGCTTGCATTTTAAGCCATCGAAAATTCCACAGGTCTGAAAGATTTATAATACAAACAATGTTTTATAAAGTACCTACAGCCAATACATGAATGCAGAGAATGCTTTTAGCATTAAGTCCACCTTTGTACACTAAATTTGTGCAATAAAGTCTTTAAATAAATAAATAAATAATTGAATAAGTTACTTGTTTCTGAAGTTAACGCGAATACTACACATTTAATAAAACTGTTTCCATTTAATAAATCCGTTAATTGTGTTTTATTAAATGAATAAGTTGCCATGATGTAGCTTTCTAAAAGAGTAGTAGATAGAGATATAGGTTGTTACTAGTCAGTGATGTTTTATCTCAGGCCGTCATTTAACAATCTGGTGTCCAAATGTCTAGCTATTTTCGTATTAAAAAGAAATTGACTTTTGCCTTTGGCATAAACATTGGCGTCAGACTAGTACAGTGGCTCTAGCCACAGATCATTAAGAGACAGGCTGACTCTACAAAGTAGAATTTTATAAAATTATTTTGCTTTCAAATTTATTAAAGCAAAATATTTTTATAAAATTCTTCTTAATAATGGATTTCTGCACAGTAACAGCTGATTCTATTAATCATCTAACTCTACAAGTTCTTACTCCACAATGTTTTCACCTAACTCAAATTGCGTGACTTGGTCCTTTATTGATATTTGGTTCATGGTAAAAAAATTATCAAGCTTTGATGAATTCCGGCCTCTATCATCTAACTTGTCTGTACAGTATCATGATTAATAGTGCACAGGAGATACAGCATTTTGTTGTATTTATACGTAATCGCTTGTACTGGGCAAACCGATTTTGCAATTACAGTTCTGGAGTAGATCCTAATCGTGGAGCTCATTTGCATTTGGAGATATTGTTCGAAAGATATGCGGACTCGAATGGGAGCTAATTTGTGTGTATGTGATATGTTAGGGTGTGAAAATGATATTATTTTAATTAGTCGTTTACATAATTCTTTCAGGATCATTAAAAAACATTTAACTTTTAAGTAATTTTTCGAAATAACCTCTTATTTTTCTTAGGGCTGAGTTTTCAAAAGCCAGATAAGAAATATTCGTCAAAAAAAATGAAATACTGCTAATTTGAAAACGTCACCTAATTGCAAGCAATCATACGTAACTGCTAATTTTTCAAAATCTGTCACTTTATAATTTATCAGTTTGTTATATTTTATCTGACCATTGATAATTCGCCCCTAATTTAAGAGCTGTAGGGTAGAGTTCTGTTAAACAGTTAACTTACTGAATAATATTTTTTAGACCAAAATCAATGTGTTTGTTGTTGAAGTAACTAACAAAGTATTGTGAGAATTCAAACCTTAGGTTTGCTGTAGGTAATGTGAGGAAATAATTTGTGGCTTTTCAGTGACAATACAAGTGAAAACTAATTTCGATTTGTGTCACCAAGAAAAAGAATTTAATAGTTTTTCCCGGACAATTATGAGACATATTTTACTAAGCAAAATTATTCTAATTTCAATTATGATAGTTTTGATGACATTTTATTCGTTGTTTAAATCTTTATCACTGTATCAATGTTATTTATTTATGTCACAAACAACATTTAAAATAAAAATAAAACAGCAAAGGAATTTAAAACACAGCCGTAACGACAATTTAAAAACGATTCCTCATCGGTCGGCCATGAGCGTGTTTGGCCGAAACAATTACTTAATGTCAACGAAAAAAGATAATTTAATAATTGTTGCCGATGATATATGGCAGGTCTCCGCCCACCTGGGGTTCGGTATTAAAATAACCGATACCCGAGACCTTATTTATGCCTCGGCACAAAGTTACATCTTACTCTGTGCCTCGGTCGTGCATTTGTTAAAAGAACACGGCACTACTCGCTCGGAGATTTCTAATGTCTCAATTTCGATCCGCAATCGAATCAATGTAGACCTTACAGCGTTATCATTAGGGACAAAATCGAGTAAGATTTCTCATGCACGAGCCGATACATTTGATTACAAAACGTCCAAACTTACTTTAGGCCACTCTAGCTATTTTTGACTCTGGATCCTTTGCGAAGAATTTAAATTCGGTATCAGGTACCGGTTACGTTTAAATTATGTCTTGTTTAATGAGTTGGAATGGGCCCTCGACTGTAACAGTCCGAAGACAACATCCAAACACCCAAATTCGAGCTTTAAATCAAAGCTTCAGAAGTCACTTTCGCTCGAAATATATCCTTCAGTTACTGTGAAATCAGTAATGAGGAGTTTGCGAGTTGTTTTCACCGAGAACACAGTCATGTAACTAATGCAGGGAATCTACATATCATTAAGAGATGTTGGTTTGTTTATACGTGTGTACCGCTTTGTTCGTTATATTTACGATTGGCCGCGAGTGTATTTATGACGTCGATGGGCACCGAGTACACTGCAGGCCATGTCTCTGCTCTGAGGAATATGCGTGTCTTTAAACGCCTATTGTATCATAATACGATGGTTACAATTTATAGTGTTCCCTATGTATTTATGGAGCAGTTTAAATAAGCAAAACTGTATGTATTGGTTGTATTGAATGTGTGGATATCGAATCGTAGAACTGAATTATGGATGGTGCGTTTTCTTGCTAATAAGATTAACTTACGATCTTAGCAAGAGCTTTTGGATTCAATTCCAATCATCAGCAAAAAAATGTTAATTTAGCGTCATTCGAACACATAGATATCACATATTAAGGTGGGTTTAGACCAAACGAACAAAGAACTAGAGCTAGAACAAGGACATTCTTTCTTGTTCTTTTGATCTAAACGGAAGCTCGATTTCAGCGTTTTACACCAAAATATCGAGCGAGCGTTCCGAGAATATTCTATAGAACGCAATAGAACAACGATCGAATGCTCTGAGTAGAGGAATTTAATGAAGTGGGGTTAGAATGAGCATTTGCTCGTCTGATTTAAATGGGCCTTCACTCTAACGCTGTTCTGGATGTTTTCTTGCTTTTATGAATAACTAGCTGTCCTCCGCGCCGCGCGTTTTGAGTTCCCCCCCCCCCCCTAGTCCCCCCTCCTGTCGCGGCGTGATGTTTATAGCCTTAAGCCTTCCTCGATAATTAAGCTATCCAACACAAGAATATTTTTTCAAATCGGTATAGTAGTTCCTGAAATAAGCACGTTTAAACAAACTCTTCTGCTTTATAATATTAGTAGCTAGTTTGATTATTCCATGAGAGCAAAAATACCAATATCTAAGTATCTTGTCTTTGAAAACAAACAGTTATTTATTTATTTATTTATACTTTATTGCACCCAAAATTTGTACAAAAGGTGGACTTAATTTGGGCTAAGCAGAAATGATTGTGGGTGGTGCGACAAAAAAAACATTGTTACAATAAAGGTATCATATAGGTATTTTATGACAATATAGATGTACTTCAGTAAGCATGTCAAACATCCAGCAGCACCTGAATGTAAACAACTCTTTAAAGATTTATTTAGTTGTCTTCTAACTAGAATAACCAAATGATGCTAATATTCAAAACACGTCCCAATTATATTCTCAGCGTCCAATCAGTGCTACTCCTGAGTTGCAAGGATCTAAATCTTGACTACGATTCATGACATCCCTTTGGCATCCAAACTAACGTCTCTATCTAGTTAGGGTCTGTTCCTCTGGCCTGTTTAGCAAAAGTTACAAACCTTGAAAAATTATTATTACAAGTAGGTATGTGTTTATCAAATCTACACGCCACTAAATTACAAGTCACAAGTGACATGATTAACTTCAATATAATTTTTCAAGTGCCATTATTAACTTTACAATGATAAAGATAAAACTCCATGTGTTGATAATTCCTTAACATAACAATTATTTATACAATAATCAATGCTGTAAATATGCGCGGGATAAAATACAATCAATATCGATCTAATGTCAAAACTATCTATCTGACAGGTCTAGTGCTGACCATGCGTGCTAGTGTTGTCTACCATAGTAATGCTATAATCGATTATCCGTCTAACAATAAGTATTTTTTTTCATGGAAAATGAGAAATTCGATTGGTGAACTTTTTAGATTTTGATTTATTTATTTGCATAAGAACACGGTATAAAAGGTGTTACAGATGTTAAAGTGAGCACAAACATGTCTTGTCAAATTATAACATGCAAATATTAATACAACGTCAAATCAAGTAATCAAATTATTATTTATAGCGTAACGTCCGGCCTTATAAAAATGTACAACATAAAACGTACGTAAGCGTATGAAAATTTACGAATGAGAATCAGGTATGGAGTTGTAAAAAGCAATCGTATTAATTTGACAGTTCAAAACGTACGATATGATCTGTCAAACCTTTTGTTTTTTGCCGTTTGACAGATAATAATATCGTACGTTTTGAACTGTCAAATGAATACGATTGCTTTACACAATTCCATAACTGGTCCCAGGTGCAGGAACTCCCATAACAACCAACCTAATCACCGATATTTTTACATCACAGTGTGCATAGCCAACTCGGTAGTACGGCAGTTCACACGTTCTACCCCGTTTGGTGTGCACACTCGGCCCATCGTTTGGTGCACTAATGCGGTGCCCAAACAAACCTGGCCACACAGGTTGATCAGGTGGTTTGTGAATAAGGCTGGCTGTGGAAGGTGAGACGGTGCGCTTAGTCGCAGCGACTGTTACGGACGAGAAAGCTGACGGCCTACTACGAAAAACGAAATCCGTCAATACGATAATCGTTTTGCGGATCCGAAACATTTTGTTTACGCAATACTACGAATTGCTTCAGATCCGTAAAACGATTATCGTATTGACGGATTTCGTTTCGTAGGGCCTAGTGGTGCGTTTTGTCGTAGCTACAGGACTTATTCACTCAGCAGCTACCGATTTTATTTGTTATAAAGAGAATGTTTATTTGTTATTTATATCAAAATCGACGTCTTCTATTATCAGCAATACTAAATGCTCCTATTTGTCTTCTTCTATTTAACTTTTTGACAAAAAACAATCTTAAAACGTCACTAAGCAAATTAATCATATAGGTAGGTTTTGCTGATACCGTTTAGAGAGCTAGTCAGTTTTCATTGGATGGATAGTAGAATACCTAAACAATAAAACAAAGTATGTAAATCACCTGAAAACTTATAAAAACAAAAGCGGTGTTTTTTTCGAAAGATCTGTTTTATCTTAGAGTAAAGGCCCATTTCCAGTAAAACGGAATTAAAACAAATTTTATTCAAATAAATCTTAGCACGAATAGCCAGCCTTACAGTTATTGTCCAATTAATGAGCTACAGGCCGCGTCACGGCACTCGCTAAGCGTCAGCGATCAGACGCGAGCAAACACGCGTGTTTACACTAGTCTTGCCTGTTCACTTTCCCCCGAAACGATCGCCTTGTGTTCTTGACGATGAATGTAAGTAATTGGTAGTCAGCAAGAAAATGCTCTTGCCGAAGAATATAATTAGAAATCAGCAACGAAATGCTGATGTAGGTATCATGATAATTTCGCTGCTGAAAGAAATAACAACTGTATTTTTTCACAATGTTTTTTTTTCTGAAATTACAACAATATAACTGTCACTTTTACACCTTCTTTATACTTATAGACAAGTTCATTACTCTGTTTTTACACACAAGGTACAAAAAGCAAGTATCTTATGGTTTCTAATGCCAAAGTCCTACTGTGAAAGTAATGGTGAAGAATTTTGTCTTCATCGTTAAATTTGAGAGGCTCTCGTCGATGGAGTTTATTCCATAAAAACTCTAAATTATGGAAGATAGTGTGATGGTTTCCCTCTTGCCTTCAACACGGAAGATAATTAGTACCTCTTCAAAAGCCATTCCTGATATACTATATCTTTAGCCTTCCGCCAGTACTGATGTTGCTGCTACCCAACACCAGGGGAACACAGCGTTACATTAGGTTTACTCGCCATGGCACAGGGGCCCTATTTTGAATCACTCGTTTTGATATGGCGTGTGATTTTCGTTCGAAAACGAATTAAAAATCAATGACGCTAAATATGGACTTGAGCACTCACAAAATTGAGCTTATTTTTTTGAATCCCTCCTGTGTGGATTACAACTGGTTTTCATTCCAAAATTGGACTTTTATTGATGAATATCACACGCCATCTTGACGCGAGTGATTCAAAAATAGGGTCTAAGGATCGACACTGAATATTGTAGCTTTTAATAGAGAAGCCCATCCCACTAGACTTTCCATCATTCATTCTGGTATTCCTGCTGCTGTTTGGTCGGACACTGTTTCAACATATTTGCAGCTAACCACCATATCTAATGGCCGTTAACTAACCCCCACCTGTGATGTGACTACGGTAGTCTAACAGCTCAGCCCTCGAATCGAAGAATTTTGTATACCAACATTATTCCATTCATAGTATTTCCCGATTTTGGTTATCAACAGGTTGCACGTTTAAAAAGATAATAACTTCTCACATACAAATGTTTAATCTGAACAGAAAAAGACTGACACATACTCGTATTATATGAATCCCGCCTCTGAATCAATCGTGAAATCAAGAGTTAACAGGCGATATTTTACGTCATCAATAAGAATACATTGTTCATTGTGTAGGGTGAATAGGCGCTAATCTACACATGTCATTACGCCGGTTCATCTGTTACACCTGGAGAGATGCGTTAAGTGAAATATTGGCAAGCGTGTGCGTTTTCATTGCTAGATACGATACGATAATAACGATTAAAGATAAGTAGAATAAACGAGCTGGGAAAAACGCCCAAAAGAATTGCCTGGGGCACTAAACCATATTTCTGACTCTAGCTAGATGACGACAGGTTTTCGTGCGTATATCGATTATTTTCCGTGTGGTATGTGAGGAGTGTTCGATGTAATTTTTATTCTACAATGACACCATGAATTCAACGTTTACCTAAATTTAATAGTATGCGTAGGTATAATTAAATATAATACGAGTAGTATACGTATAATATCACTATGTAGATTTTCTGTCAGAGGGTTGAAAAAGTATGTGGTAATTTCCAGGGTGGGTGGCAATGAAAGACAGCAGCAAACTATGGCATGGTCCCACTACCTAAAACTTATCAACTCGTTTGTTGTAGAGAGCTCGTTTAGACAAGGAAAAGGAACAATTTAACCGAATTCTACTCATAAGTAGAAGATTTTGTCTCGTCTTCAAACGGCTTTTACCGTGTGACAAAGGACACAGGTCCCGATAGCTCGCTCGGTACAGCGATTTTTCCACATCAACGTTATTAACGTGCGTTATCGCTGCGTAGTCGCAGCGGATACGCAGCCGCTAATGTCGTCCTGATGACGGATTGATGTGTTCTTTCATATTACCTAAAGTATCAGTATATTTTTCAGCCGTTCAGGTGAAAGAGATAGATTATGGTTTTTGGAACACATTGTCCTCAAAAATTTTTTTAAGACTTTTTAAGGTAATGTGTCGTAAAGAGATTATTCGAAATTATTTTGCGTTCTCTTTACTGACATTTTCAACCTACGAGTGCATAAATAATAATTACCATACAATTACCAACAGATGTTTCTGATTGTTCCAAACATATACTTTGTTGCAAGTCAAATACGTTTCAGTTAACGTGACAGAATGATACTACATTATTATTACAGAAAGTTACCACAAGGCCAGGTACAGGTCCTATAATTATTAATTAACTCTCTGACCTGGCTGTCATTGATTAAAACACTTGACGGATTAATTTCACGCATATTTATTTGAAATTAAACGCTTGACGTTTCGAACGCTTGACAGCATCCGTGGTCGCAGGCAGACTAAGGTGTTATTTATTGTGTTGTTTGTAAACTGCCATCACTAATTTTTTTTTTCCTATCCACGCTGAAAAAGCTTACAGTTTTTAGGATCTCGCAGTATGAGATGTTGCTTGGGTCTTCAAAAGAATAGGATCCCATGCCGGTTGATACTTCCAACCATCTTCTCTGTTAAAATTTGGATATTTTCTTATATTCACGACTTCATGCGAGGAACAAAACACTTGCGATTACTTTAGGTTGGTCGATCGTTACAGCAATAAAAACTTTTTTAAAATCTCTATTTTCTAAGTACACATTTCCCACTTAAATTGACCACACAATCGGTAACACCACGCACCCCCTGAATAATTCATAACCAAATTAATAATAATAACACTAAGCCCTCTCCCTCTACGATTACTATTCATTATCCGATCGGGATTTATATTATTAACCGAATATTAATAAAAAATTCAAATGAGACATTCATAATCTTTGGATTTACACTGTTTGGGGTTCTCACATAAAAAAGTTAATAAATATAATTTCTAGCATTGTGGGTGGGTCGTAATACCGTGTAATCCCTAGTGTGAAATGTCAATATAAGTTGTATGGGATTTAATAAAAATTCCATTGAACCTTGTGGGAATGTACGTTTTGTTTGTACGCGTTTTAGAAAACAATTTATTTGGAGTTATCATTTGATGTCTAATCGCTTTTATTGCTTAATCTTTTCGAGTTATTTCGGGTGTGGGATTGTGGAAAAGCAGCAATACATACTTCTGTCTCAAAAGATTGTGACTGATGATGATGTATAGAAATAAATATGATTTTTTTTTTTTGGTTTTAAAATTAAATATTCAAGAACATTAATTTTTAATCACCAAACAATCAAATTGTCGATGTTTCAAGTCTAAAACAAAAACTTGTATAATCGACCACGACGTACAGTATTTGAGAAAAAAAAATTGCCGATTACAAAACATACTGATTTGGGGAGCTATTATATGATACCTTTAACTTGGTTAGGTACTGAGTAAAAATAGTACAGTAGGTAAAGTTTACTTTTTTTAGGTACAGTTAGCCTGTAAACATCCACCTGCTGGGCCAAGGCCTTACCTCAAGCAGTATGGCATACTCCACCACGCGGGCTCAGTGCCGATTGGTGGAAGGATACTGCAACTACTGCAAGGCAAGCGACCAACCTTGCTGTCAGATTTTATCGAACCGCCCTTCAGGGCCTCTGACAAGGCTTAACCACTAATATAAATATCAATCGATATTAGCCGGGACAAACTGCTTTACTTTCCTTCCGAAGCACGGAGATGCTCGTTGTATACGTCACTTACATGGCCAGAACGGTCACCCATCCAAAGACGACCGCGCCGTAGGTTACTTAACTTCGGTATCACTAACAAAGCGCTGCTACCACTGCGCGCTACTAGCACCAATCTACTATATAAAAATAAGTCAGGTTTTCCTTCCTGACGCTATAACTCCAGAACGCACGAACCGATTTCCACGGTTTTGCATCCGTTGGAAAGGTCTCGGGCTCCGTAAGGTTTATAGCAAAGAAAATTCCCATAAAACGGGGCCGGGGTGGGACGGGGCTGAAGGCGAAACGAAGTTCGCTGGGACCGCTATTTACGAATAAAAATAACTACGAAAATTAGGTTTATAAAATGGCCATTCAACCAAAAACTGACACCACCGTAATTTGATCCAAGCAATCAGCAATCAATCATCCTTAGTAATCTGACTGAACAATTACACTTCTCACTGGAAACAGAAACGTTATGCGCTTATCGGCGCACGCGCCGGCACAATGGCGGCAATTTAGATTTAGGGGTTAGGACGAGGGGCTTAAACTGTTAGATGAGATGAATTAGAGAACTGAGTTTTAGAGACTTAATTTTCCTTGCATTTCTCCCAAAAAAATTTAAGTAACTTTCAAACATTCCAAACTCTTGAAATTCACAGTAGATGTTGTCTCTGTTATAAATTAAGTGATGAAGTTGTCGTCTCTTCTAACTTAAATTGTCGCTATGAATTTCCGCATCTCCTTAATTTTTAAGACTTCGTCATACGTCTTTTTCTCCGTCTAGCAAATTCGCTCCATCCTTCTCCAGCTCTATATGTCAAAACTTCATCAAAACTGTAATAAGGGCAGAATAAGAAAGACAAAGAAGGACAAAGGAAGCGAGAAAGGCCAAGAATAAAATTAATCAAAAGTTTTATGTCGGGTCGTAGTATCAGGAGGTCAAGAAAATGGCGGAAAACGTGAAGAGAGGAAATACTCCACCGACAAAGGCCTAGTTCTTAAAGATGATGATGATGTCTATTCCCGGAAATTTTATAAAGGCACCGGAAGAAAACCTTATTTGTGTATGTATCGTTTGTATTAATTAACACGTTCCGGGACGCTATTCCAGACTGTCCCGTAACGTGTTAATGAGATGCTACCTGGTTCATAATCTAAGAAACTTTTACGAGGTCTAGCCAGTTTCTAGGTCATACAAAAGAAATCCTTACGTGACTTTACGTCCATTCACAAAAAAGTTGCAAAACTAAACTAACTTTAAACACCCTCACACTTCGGTCGTTTTAAACGCATTAAGGGCCCACATGACCGATCGTTTTATCCGAAAAGTTAATTTCCTCCTCTCCTCCAACAAATTCAGCGCCGGGGGACTACAATGGAGCATATTTGCTTATCTTTAATTGATTCACTCTAACCCCGCCAGTGATAAGGATTAGGTTTATTCACGCTCACTTTTACAAGGGTGGCGTCCCCTTAACGAGGGATGAGGCAAAGATTAGGCGAGGGTAGATGGTGTTTTGTGCCTAATATTTGAAATGCCTTCTAAGTTTAATCATAGTGTGTTTTAGAGCATTTCCTAGGTTAATGATACATTATATTAATAATTTTTACCTTAACGACGGTTAATTGTTAAAATTAGGTTGAACCAATCACAATGGACACATCGGTCAGTAGATTAAAATTCCAAAAGTGGTGGACAAATCTGTTATTTCAATTGTAAAATGATTTTTTATTGGCATCTACAGCACAAATGTTAAAATCAACATTGTGAGTTTTTAACAGACATCACCCTTAGGTCAGTTTATACTTAGATACTCTGATAAAATTATTACAATGCCAATTGTTAGTATTAAAATCCTACTACTATTATAAAGGCGAAAGTTTGTATGGATGTATGGATGTTTGTTACTCTTTCACGTAAAAACTACTGAATGGATTTGAATGAAACTTTACCACAATATAGCTTATACATCAGAATAACATATAGGCTACAATTTTTGAGGTTTCTAATGTGAGGTCGTAAAAAAACACATTTTTTGCGCTACTAGACGGGACGAACCTGAAGTCCACGCGAACGAAGTCGCGGGCAAAAGCTAGTATAGGCATAAAACTCCGTTCAAACCTACTACAATCTATCTCTATTCTATATCAATAACGACATCGGATTTCATAAGCAGGCGCGTGCCGCGTATTATCGGCAACTATGCGATACGAAGCGATGCGATACGATACTGCTGAATTACAACTTATTCCTTTCCTTTTATAACGACCTAACCCTAAAATGGACAAGGGAAAATGCATCTTACTTTTATTTAGGTTCGAGTCAAAGTTGAATAGTGACGTATGTTGAGTTACGTCGTTTTATAAATGAGCATAGACTATTAAAGTGTCGTGCGGTCGGTATGTTTGCTTTGCGTTCGTTAGGGTTCTAGCCTATTGTGTAAAGATGTGATTTCGTGTTACTTTTGACACGTATGACTTTTCTTGGGGTGCTATGTTATGGGGTGTACTTTTTTGGATGTAAGTCACACGGTATTATGTTTTCGCTCTGATTCAAGGAATAAAAATAAATATAAGACTCAGTGTAATTGTTAAGCGATTAAGATATCTACAGGTTGTAGTAAACGCTTAAGTCAGGTATAGAAAATAGGAAACGAGTGTAAAGTAATTAATTAAGATTTTGATATTTGAAATTAAATGTAAATATATATTAAGGGTACAAGTAGGTACCCAGCACAAGTGACACCTATCTACATGGCTGAAAGGTTTGACTGGCAGATAATGCTTTTAGCATTAAGTTCACCTTAGTCGGTACGACATCATATTTGCAATGAAGTCTTGAAATAAATAAGTATTCTAGATTCTGTCTAATGTTTAAGCAAATATAATTTCTGTGCTGGAAGTTTTTTTTTAATAGTAAGTAGCACGGACTCATTACCAATTTGACGTGTTGCAGCAAAAACGTTTATTTTCAAACACGCAGCTATCAAACGCGGGGACGGCCTGTGTAAAACAATGAACGGTCGTATTTCAATGCACTTTTTAATTTTCAGGTTATCAAAACGGTCGGCCGCTCTGGCTGGCGTTTGTTAATAAAACGTCATTCAAAGCGTTTTCAATAACGAACGCTTTTGAAGATCCGTGCGAAATTTGTGAAACGGAAATTTTGAAAAGATATTGTGGGTTTACTTACTTAATGCTGTAAAATTTAAGGAAGGAGGAGACACACAGGAGGGATTTGAAAAAATAAAGCTCAATTTTGTATGCTCAAGTCCATATTTCGGGAGATTTTCGTTGATTTTTTATTCATTTTCGGACGAAAATCACACGCCATACCCAAGCGAGTGATTAAAAAATAGAGCTCCTGGAGCTCTATTTCTGAATTACTCGTGTCAATATTCCAAGTGATTTTCGTTCGAAAACGAGTTATTTTCGTTGACTTTTAATTCATCTTCGAATGAAAATCACACGCCATATTGATGCGAGTGATTCAAAAATAGCCTCACCTGGTCGCTTTACTTTACACAGCACAGTCATCATCACCATCAATTGAAGATTATCACCGATAGTTGAGAATGGGAACTGTCAACTAGAAACATTACATATGAGTTTGAAAGGTACCTAGGTAATATGTGAGGTTGGTAAGTATGTTAGTAGATCGGTACTAGTAACTGAAATAAATTCATGTTTAATAAATTCATTTTTATACATGCGGAACTGACTTTAAAATTGAAATTCTTTTATTTTGATTTCCGACGCATCGCCGGTCGCTTGCGAACCGATGCGCCCTCTAGTGGAAATTGGAAAACCAAACGCATCCACACCGATGGCCGACGGATCTAGACGGATCGAGTTTTTTGACGTGCCTGAATTTTATTTAGGACCGTGTTTTTGATACAGACATTCGATTTATACATTTCGAGCAATATTTGAAATCGATAATTTCAATCAAATAATTTTGCCACCCTCAGTTTGGAAAGAGGAGGCCTACTACGAAAAACGAGATCCGTCATTACGATTATCGTTTAGCGTACAAAAAATGTTACGGATCCACCAAACAATGATCGTATTGACGGATTTAGTTTTTCGTAGTAAGCCCTCTATACCCATACATTAGTAACTTAAAAAGCCATCAACGACTTTTTTTTATTGATCTATGAAAACTCCTATTCGATTTTTCGCAAACAATGAACAAGACCAAGAAAATAACATCATAATTCACTCTCACCTTAGACTTCCCTATGTCAGTAAGATGGAATTCAGACACGCCCTTAACTGAATTATAGCCCTAGGATCACACCTCCGCGTGTAACAGCACATTTCATTATGGGGGTTGAGTAGTATACATTTTTCTTTTAAATGTGGAACCTTATTAATTAGGTTTATAAATAATGATAGCAGTATATTATGCTATGATGCCTGAGTTTCTCAGAGAGAGTTCTTGGATTACTGGCCCTGCCTGGGTATGATTAGACTCCCTGTAAAGTCAGTCAGTAGGTACTGATAACTGTAAAGAAGGCAGCACGTTACTTTTACTGTATGAAATTGTAGTAGAAAAACTTTTAAACGTTTATATTCCGAGAGACATTGCGTTACGTATTATTTTAAAATTCCTTTCTACCTAGAGGGCCGCCGCCCTGTCGGCCGACCCAGATACCGCTGGAAGGACGCGCCGTCCTGTCAGATCTGCAGGAGCTACAAGTTGCGGACTGGCAAGAGGCGGCGCAAGACCGGGTTAGATGGCGTTCTCTTGTGTCGGAGGCCAAGATACACTTTGGGCCGCTGCGCCAAAGGAGTAAGTAAGTAAGTAAAATTCCTTAATCTTCTCAATTTTGTCGCAACTGGATACTACACTAGATTACGATTAGCTGCAGCTCTTATTTTTCGGTTTTTTTTTTTTAATTTTTTGGGACAAATAATGTTTTACAATGTGTACAGGTACAAAGTTGTTATTATATCTAGAAAGAAAAAATAAGGATATTTTAGAACCAACAACATTGTCCACATCCAAAAAAGAAGTTTAGAGCAATCATTGTTTTTCTAAGAGCTATTAATTAATGCGTTTATTGTAAAGACTAGCAAATACACTCGTACCAATTATGTTTTCTCGCGGGTAGTGCCACCTCTATGCATGTAAATTATTTTTAAGCTCGTGAGTCAAGATGATTCTTGCAAGTGTCGCCTCGTGTCGCTAACACATCAAAGCACCGCAACGGGCGCCCGCGCATCCCGCCCACTTCCGCGCAGGCGCCATAGGATTACGGTTCTGTCATCTGTTTTAAACCCTACTAATGTTTAACGCGAAAGTAAGTTGAGCTGACTTTTTGTTTATATTTTAACGCCTGAACATTTATGAAAGGTATCCAAATTATAGATGCAGGCCCAGGGCCCCTATTTTTGAATCATTCGCTTCAAGATGGCGAGTGATTTTCGTTCGACGTAGTGTCAAAAGTCATAGAAAAAAAATCGTTTTCGAACGAAAATCACTCGCTTTAAGATGGCGAGTGATTTTCGTTTGAAAACACATAAAAAATCATCGAAAATCACTCAAAAATTTAGACGTGAGTACTCACAAAATTGAGCAATGAGTTTTCAAATCCTTTTTGTGTAGATAACAACTGGTTTTCATTCCGAAATTCGACTTTAAACATTGAATATCACACGCCATCTTGACGCGAATCACTCGCTTCAAGATGGCGTATGATTTTCATTCGAAAACGAATAAAAAATCAACGAAAACCACGCGAAATGTAGACGGGAGTACTCACGAAATTGAGCAATGATTTTTCAAATCCTTCCTGTGTACCTAGATGACAACTGGTTTTCATTCCTAAATTTGACTTTAATCAATGCATATCACTCGCCATCAAAGACTCGATTCAAAAATAGAGCTCCAGATAAGGTTATAGAGTGAGTTTTATTCGAGAAATCTATACTTTTTTTAATCATAAGAAGGTGGGAAAAAAACATTGTATGCAGACATGTCAAATAAATTCATGAATAATTTTGATCAACCACGACATACTTGCATGTTAAAACATATGACGCTTTTGTACTCTGCTAACCTTTTGGATGATTTCTGGGAGGTACCTATATATTTGTATCGTTCTTTGTTTTAAAATCAATTACATGATTTTTTTTATTTAGGCCTGATTTTTCATTGGCCAGGAAATGTTCGTAGAATAAATTACAATATGGCAAATTTGAAAACGTCACCTATTTGACAGCAATCATTTATGTAAATGTAATTTTAAAATTGGTCGTTGTCGACTTATTCAGTCTGATAAGTTTTATCTAACATTTGAAATATTGGCACCAAAATATCGTATAAAGACGATAAAGATATATATTGAATGCCAATCAAATCAACAGATCCGCCGTTTGTAACCTACCTTCTTCTATCCCAACGTTTTAACAACACCGTTCAGCCCCAAATTAAAATAGACACAACCGTTAATTTAAGGGACCCCAAATCAGAAAATAGCCAAGAATTCGAGGGTGCCAATAACTTACGTGGGCGGGGCATCAAACCCCGGACCCCGCACTCAGCAAACACGTAATTCCGTTAGGGAGGGTTATCTGTTCTCTATGGTTCATAAACTTTAATGTATCGCTGTTTAAAGCCAGATAAACATTGTCTATGGAACGGAATTGAGACGTTTACAAGACTCTATTGGGATTAGTTGGAGTGTTAATAATATTTATGGTGGGTGGTTACGGGGAAGTAAATTTATGGCGTCTTTTTGAAAACCGTTTATCGTTTACTTCCTCAATTAAATGATAAGTGTCAATTAAGAAAGAAAGAAAAAAAGAAAAGTATTTTATTCGGTACACTACAAAAGTACAAAAATAAACAATTTAAAAATTAAAACATTTATAAGTAGTAATACCAAATTAGTTTCCACTCAGCTTTATTGCCATGGCAAGCCATGACGCTAAGCTTAGTCTTTGTTCTAGATTCGTTACAATATCTAGTGAATTTTCAATTTGGGTCTCTCAAAATAACACTAATTCAATCTGACAAAGGACTATTACTAATGACAGTATTTCACAAAATCACCAATGCGAAAGTATACATCACATATTTAAAAATAAAGCTGCCTTAGTTACTCATTCAAAATTCAAGACAATACACGAATGGATAGTTCGAACGAAGAACATCAATAATTCTTATGAAGTGATGACTAAATACTTCGTATTTTTCACCTATCCATTACATCAATATTTGCTATTTCTGAAGTAAATTTATTTACCCTTTTTCCAAGAAGGTGTTTATATCTCACTGAATTTAAAGTTTCTAGTATAAAAAATATTCACACGCAAGGAAAACTTAACATCTGTTTGTCAGTTCAAAAAAGGTGTTAATGTACAAGAATATAATTACACCATATTCTTAATTCTCAGAAATGATCATGTTAGGGGTGTCTCTACGTGTTTTATGCTAGCTACTTGAAAATACGTAAGGTCTTGAAATAAATATGGATGACAACAGTTCACTAACGGTAATTTTTACCGACTTAAATAAAGAGGTTGAAGAATCGGGTAATAAGTACTCTATTAAATACTCGTGAGTTGGTACTTAAAAATACTTAAGCTCGAATTGATCACAGCATGCAAATAAACGGATTCCGTCTAACTAATCTTAGTCCCGGTTTTTTGCGGTATGACTAGACTTTTTTCCTTTACCATGTTCAAGATTTCTTCGTTCATGTTTTTCTCCGTCCAGCTGAATCGCTCCATCCTCCTCCAGCACCACATCTCAAAACCTTCCAGTCTATCTCTATCTCTCTTAGTCGAAGTTCACGTTACACATCCATACACCGCTATACTATAGATGTACACTTTCACATGTTTTTGCGAAAACTTCTGGATGTCCCATACACTGTCCATATAATATGGGTAGAAGTCTTGAACATGGTAAAGGTAAAGAGAAAAAGAATGAAAACAATTGAAAGTAGAAAAGGCGAATGTTGTGAAACTTGATACAACAGCTTTGTCAATACCATAATAGAGGGAAAAATAGAAGGAACAAGGACGAGAGAAAGACCAAGAATAAGCTTAATGCATCAAATAGAGCAAAAACTTTATGTTGCGACGTATTAAGAGATCAAGAGAAATGCGGAAGAGCGTAAAGAATGGTAAATACTTGATCTATAAAACCTAGCTTTTAAATTTGATGATGATGATGACTAATCTATACTAATATTATAAAGCTGAAGAGTTTGTTTGTTTGTTTGTTTGTTTGTTTGAACGCGCTAATCTCCGAAACTACTGGTTCGAATTGAATAATTCTTTTTGTGTTGGATAGTCCAGTTATCGAGGAAGGCTATAGGCTATATAACATCACGCTACGACCAATAGGAGCAAAGATATAGTGGTAAATGTGTAAAAAACGGGAGAAAGAAGTCACTATTCCACGCGGACGAAGTCGCGGGCAAAAGCTAGTCTCTTAAATATGAAAAACCAATTGTTTTTTAACATAAAACTTTTTCGTATGTGACAATACCGAAAGAAAAGTAATATTTCAAGTTAAATTTGGCAACCCTGACCACATCGAGTTGAAATTGAAAGACACCGCCCGATTCTAATTAGATCGCCAATTAAAAACAACCGACTGCTGATGAAGTGAAGGCTCCTTAATTGATTATCGTAGATAGTTTCAGCTGACATTACTTCGGGACGATTCTGAGAATTGAGGGAAAGGTTACGTTTTGCCGGTTTGTAAGATAAACAATAATATTTTTAGTTTAAAAAGGGAGGATTTATGAATTAGTAATGCGTTCATAGAAGTCTAAATAAACATCGTTTAGCATTTGCTTTTTACCTAGTATTTAATATGCCTTTCCAACTAATGAACAACCATTTAGCCGTTATGAAATGATACTAGGTATTTTGGTCTAGCTTTGTCATTAAGGTTTTTTAAAAACCTTTTCTTGTTGCATTTGAGGGAAAGCTAGCAACCATTGTAACTTACAATTCAAACTTGAATGAATAGTTAAAGGTAATATAACATTCATTTAGTATAGTAAATAATCCAATAAAAAATCGTAATTTATGCATAACAATATTTAAACAATCATATCATTTTTTATATTTTTTTTAAATTTATTTCCACAGAATTTATAAGACATTGTAACATAATACATATTGCCAAACTGCAACGCAGTTTGTCGGCAATTTAACTAGCGGTTCCAGCGAATTTTGTCCCGCCCCGGCCCTGTTCCGTTTTATATGGCTTTTATCCTATTCCGGGCCAAGACAAATCCAACAAAATAAAAATCACGAAAATCATTCCACCCGTCCTTGAGTAATAAGTAGTAATAAAAAATATCCTATGTCCATATCCTGGTTCTAAGCTACCTACTAATTTTCAGCTAAATAGATCCAGCTGTTCTTAAGTAATAATTAGTGTAAATAGCACGACTTTCTTTTATACATAAGATGGGGTTCGCTCTTATCTCTGTCTAGACTAGGTGCTCTATTTTTGAATCACTCGTTTCAAGATGGAGAGTGATTTTCGTTCAAATTTGAACTACAAATCAAGGAAAATAGCTCGTTCTCGAACGAAAATCACTCGCCATCTTGAAGCGAATTATTGAAAAATAGAGCTCCAGAAGCGACAAAGACAGAATTGACGAAAGAGCGAGATCACCCAGAAGAAGCCTGTTCACTCTGACGTTAAATAATTCAAAGTTTTAAATAATAATATCTTGTTAGAAACACATATCTTGTTAGAAAACAATCAAAACTCCAGCTCATACTAAATTTACATTACAGTAGTTAAAACGATTGACTTTCAGTTTACAGGTTCTGCGTACACCGTCCCCTGTCTGCCACAAAGTGCTACAAAGAATCTGCCGTACCGAGTAAAGCTGTAAAACTACGTCTGGGAACGACGTTATCTGCAGCGGGGCAGACAGTCGTGTGCACAAGTGCTTACTGCTTTTTAGGGTTCCGTACCCAAAGGGTAAGAACGGGACCCTATTACTAAGACTCGGGGGTCAATTCACTATCGGCAACGTCACCACTGTGTTCGACGTCGAGCTTGAATTACAGAATGGCTTGACGGTTCTGAATGCGCTGCTCAATGCTGAAGTAAAAGAAAACCGTCAAACTATCTTATCATTCTCGATGACAGCTTTGTCATTTGCTTAGTGAATCGACATATCGGTCTGGCCGTCCGTATGTTTGTCTGTTACAATGCTGTATCTAAAGAACTGCGATAACTTGACAGTTGTTTACAAATTATGTATTTCTATTGCCGCTTTAACAACAAATACTAAACACAAAATAAAATAAGTATTCAAGGGATCCTATACAACAAACGCGATATTTTTTGGCCTTTTATGCTCGATATCAAAAATGGCAATAGGTACTTGAAATATTTTGTTGCCTAGTCAATGGTAAGGAACCCTTCGTGCGCGAGTCCGATTCGTATTCGTTCACTCTTTCATTTTTATCAAACGACAACAACTCAAATGATAATTTTTGACTAAATATAAACAAATGTATTTTCCACAAATGCTAATTTAGCACAAACCGTTCTCAATTCATGCACAGCACTGTTTCTAATTTAATAATTATTCTAAAACTTTTGCACACGAGTGTCGGCGTCGCTGGGCGGGGCGTCGCGTCGCGTTACTGCGCTCACTTCGCTTCACGGTACACATTAATTGGGCATGACGGAATCAAAGCGCCCACAGTCTGCCACAATGTAGCGCTTTTAAGCGCCACAAAAATTACTTTTGACTGATAATAATTGATTATCTACATAATATTCTTAAGCCTTAGTAGCTACTCTGAAAGAATATTGAGTCATGTTTTGAAAAATCCGCCGACGGCGGATTTAAATCTAATTAAAGAATATTAAACGTAATGAACTAAAATATTTTTTGCTGGTTTCTTTTTAATATTTTTTCGATATCAGGAGTAAATTATTTTGAACCGTAAGTACCTACCTATACATATATCTGGACTTGGTGGGTATTTAGGCAAAAAAGAAAATAAAATAATTACGTCCATACGATTTAAAGATTAATTATGAAGATTTTCTTATAAAGCATCAAACAGAAAAAAACCTGCCGATAAAAGCGTTAAAAAAAGTTTAACAGCTCAATTCAAGAACACAAACTCAAACTTATTTAGTTTGTGTTTTATTGTGGCTATTTGCCTTACTTTACGATCTAATTAGACTGCCCATACAGAAGCGAAACACTTAGAAGCCTACCTAATTATCGGCATAAAAAAATAACAGTTTTATCAAACACATTCGCGGGTCTGCCGACAAAAAAACTATAAAAGACCGACCGACAGTTTTTTTTAATAAAAAAACTTGGGATCAAAAGAAAATAAAACCATATTTAGCGGTCTGTAAAGACAAATTAGAATAAGAACATAACTCAACCTACGTCCTTTTAAAGGTGCAAATGTAAAGACACGTGGTAAGTCAACATATGTCAAGTGACGCTTTTTTTATAATATGCATTTAAAGCGTTCTGCTATCCTGAGTCCTGACCCACTAATTGACACTAAAATAAATTGTATCAATCAATTACATGTTATTTTATTGTCATATAAATAGCCGTTACGCAGTCATTCTTTTGAAGTGTCCATTGTTACGATAGGCGATCTTTTTTTACAGCGAATATGTAATGAAGTCATAGCATAGATAGTAAGGAATTCTGTTATATGCTTTGAATAATAGACCAATCCACTATAATTAGCAGGTATTCATATAAAACTTACTCGTATTAAACCGCCAGACTAATTTTCTACCTTTTAAATTTGTATAGAATCTATTTATTTAAAGACTTTATTGCACAAATTTAGTGTACAAAGGTGGACTTAATGCTAAAAGCATTCTCTGATAGTCAAACCTTTAGGTCATGCAGAAAGATGGCAACGGGTGCAGTGAAAAAACAACTAATGAAAGTAGTAATACATATATACTTAAATAAATAAACACATATCTATGTAAATAATAGAAAAAATGGTAAAATTAGGTGCCTATTGTAAGTACACCTTGAACGATCGATATCAATCGATCACGGAGTAACTAAAAGAACTTTAAAAAAAACAATTGTACATGAAAACGTTTAAACAAAACACTTGAATATAAAAGACAATGGCTATCTTAATCAGTCAGGTATCAAACGAATGCCGGGAGTCGCATAACAATGGAATTTTTATTGTGTCTCGTTTACACATACTTGACGAGTTAAGCCCCTAAAAGCAATTTATTATGTTCAATACCCCTCGTCGACAACACAACAAACACAAATGCATACCTTAACTCAATTTACATGTTTCTTCCGTTCATATTTCTGTGGAAAAAGGTGGCTGCAGATCATAGTGGATCTGATGACATAAATTTCAATTAAGGAAGGTAGCCGTGGTCTCTCGTTTATCGCTTTCATGTCTCTGGGATAAGGTAAGCTGGACATCACCACTTTACTTTGATCCTTACATTCAAACTTGATCCTGTAACTTAAAGTTCAGGATATGCTGGAAATGGAAAGCTAAATTTGGGGCACTGAGCAGTAAAGATTGTGAGTTGTTATGGCACGGATCGCAAATGACGGTAGCTGAACTTGTTAGGAATCCATCGATAAATAGAAGATTATGGTTCTTGGTGGCTGCATCGCAAAAGGGTGTTAATATATTTATGAATATTATCTACGAATCCAAGAGTACTAATATGTACTTAAAACATACTTCTTCTTCTTTTATTTAATGGCGAAGAATCAGATAATAGCTTGCGTCGTACTGAAATCCGCCAATGTCACGTGAGATACTTAAAACATAGGAGTCCGCTTCATAAGTAAGATGGAAAAAATATAAAATAGTAAAAAGGCTTCAGGTACGTAACTAAAATGGATGAATTGATTTTGCTAAGTTATGTTGCTCTTTATTTATATTGAAAATACATATAATTATTAGGTATCACTATTTCTAAATGGAGATATCGAACTATTATTAACATCATCATCAACTACAATGATAAATCAACTATGAAATCGTGTATGAGTTGCTCATATGGGTCAAGTCTAAATCAATCACAACATAGTGAGTGAACATCTTATTTTGACAGCTAAACTTGAATTTTATTAGGCTAACAAGCTTGAATGAAGTCCAAGCTTACAAACCATCCAAAATATGTACGCTTCAGAGGACCATTAAACTTTAATGTCAAAAAAGGTTAAGTACGAACCACATTTGGTTAAATATGTCTGGTCACAGTATGATGGTGAAAATAAACATCAAGCAAAATTAAAAACCGGCAAAGTGAGAGTCGGACGCGCGAATTGAGGGTTCCGTGCTTTAACTTAGCCAAAGTTGCGTTTTAGTAGCCAAAATACCACAATATTTTGTTAACAGCAAAAATAACTTTGTTTTTCATAGTGTTTGTATGGAGGACACAGTTAATTCTGTGGTTGTTGAAAATGTGCTATATCTCAAAACATACCCGTTCGAACTCATTGAAATTATTTTTCATTTGAATTATTTGTAATGATCTACATTGCAGATAAAAATAAGTACACTTTTATTAGTTTGGTCACAGAATATATAATAGTACGTTTGGTGTTAAAGTAATTAAGTAACTACAAAATGGAGCAAATGAAATCTTTTTTTTTAATGTCAGTTATCTCTTGATAGCAAATATCGAGTATTTTATTTTTATTATTCACGCTTCTGTTCGAGTTTCCTGTCGTTTCCGTTTTAGATTGCTCCTTTATTTTGTTCCCACTGTTATCTCTATATCTTAATTAACGCCGGTGCACGAATAAAATTAAGAAGTCACTCTATTATAATTGCCTCTGAATTGTTAATATTTCCAAATAAAACCCAAACTTTGTTAACGACCCTTTAAAGGCATAAACAATTTGGTTTTAATGCAATATCATTATTAATCTGAGTAATAAGTATTTATAGAAGGTGCTAGATATTGGTACTTTAAGATTATCCCCTCGGCAATTATCACATCACTTACCATCCAGTACGGTTACCATGAGTTTACGAAGGTTTTACTCGCTAGCGAATACTACGTAAAAAAAGTATATGGAAAATTCTAGCGGTCACTTGCAGAACTAAAATTTTCCATACAAAAAGTTTCGTCGTCGCTATCGAGTAAAACCGCCGTAAACTCATGGTAACGGTATAGGTGACATAAAAAACCTGGCTGGCTATAAAAAACGCTTTTTTTTTTTCATTTCGTAAAAACCTTGCATATTGCTAATGTGCTGGAAACTTGTCAAAATAATAACTTCTAAATCGCATAATTTTTTTGCAACTGAAAAGAAACATCCCATAAATCTATTTTTATTTAAATTTAATGATTAATTATTTCAATATTGTCTTAGTGTAGAGTAAAGTAACACACAAAACAAGACATTGAAAGAATTTTATTAACAACGATAATATTACATCTA
Organism: Pyrausta aurata; assembly: GCA_963584085.1. Lineage (NCBI taxonomy): Eukaryota > Metazoa > Arthropoda > Insecta > Lepidoptera > Crambidae > Pyrausta > Pyrausta aurata. Next base: position 4,329,605 of record OY757275.1, on the reverse strand, counting down.
AAAATTGGCCGCCAAGCGCATTAGTCATGTGTTTGTGTGTGTTATTATTTTGTGAACTCGTTTAAATGTGTGTGTGTGTGTGTGTTTGTGATGTCCTAAATTAATAAACTCATTTTCTTTCTTTCTTTCAATTTGCGGAACTTCGCTGATGATGAGATGGCGTGGCTGAATGCCTGGCTAATAATTTAAAAAAACTTTTTTTTTATTTCTTACTTTGAAAATAGAATATCTAGCCAAGGCGTGCTCTCGTATCGGCTTGCAGTAGTAGATGGGTATCAAAATCTTTTGTACATACATTGTTGTCTAGCACAAACTATAAGTACCATATCACGGTTTGTAAGCTGCAGTTATAATGCATTTATACTTCAATTAATTTTATATACTACGTATTGTTATGACCCCATAAAACATTATAATAAATGGAGTTTATGACTGCATCTAATGGGAATCTTAATTTACTTAAATTAGAGATATTATTCAAGAATGGTCCCTGTATGGTGAGAGATACAGAAATAAATAATTTTGTATAGAAATGGGCGTGTTGCAATCCAAATTATAATGAGGAGGTTACATTTTGAATAGGGCCCTATAGTAGACAATTAAAATTAAGAATTAAATTAGTTAATTTACACATAATGTGTCCATACGAGATCGAGAGTACGATTAGTAAAAAAAACATTTTATTTTATTTAACCTACATTATCCCTATGCTGGGCAAATGTCTCCCCCATCACTTTTATTGGACAGGAACAGGGAAAAGACATTTAAAGAACTAAAACTTATATTATGGTACTGATGATGACGATAAGTATTTACTTGACGTTACAAAAACCTTTCGTCAAAAACAATTGCACTGCCTAATCCTCAGCTCTATCTCGCTCATCATAGAGTCGAATTTACCCCATCGATTTTGATCTCTGGCAACACCTAACCGTTACATTTGCATCCCTAGATGTGATTTCCCTGGCGGGCGCCGATCTCAAGATTGCCTTCACCGTATCCAAATCGAAAATCAAACTCTTTTTAACCGACTTCAAAAAAAGAGGAGGTTATCAATTCGACATTCATAAAAACATTCAAAGAACTAAAACAAAAGAAAACAGAGGATAAATCGGGTATATCAATAGACACAATAAAACCCATTATACCTCTAATAGCTCCTTACTTATCTTATATCTTTAATGAATGTATTGATCAAAATCAGTTTCCAAATTTATTGAAACATAGTAAGGTTGTACCTTTATTTAAATCAGGAGACAAAAGTGACCCCAGCAATTTTAGGCCAATTTCAATATTACCCACAATAAGTAAAATTTTTGAAAAACTCATTTTTAATCAATTACTTTCCCATTTTAAACTTAATAATTTACTACACGAAAAACAGTTTGGGTTCTCTAAAGGTAGAAATACAACTGATGCTGGGGTAGCACTCATCAGACACATTCTTGATGCTTTTGAAGACAAACATGATGCTGTAGGTGTATTCTGTGATTTATCAAAGGCGTTTGATTGTGTAGACCATCAAACACTGCTCATTAAGTTGGAACACTATGGTGTCTCGGAAAACTCATCTAGGTTGTTAAGTTCATACCTATCAGGTAGAATACAATCTGTTAACATAAATGGTACCTACTCTTCCGGTGCCCCCCTTCAAATGGGGGTGCCCCAGGGCTCAATATTGGGGCCCTTACTCTTCCTAATATATGTAAACGACCTACCATTTCATTCCAAAAATCTTTGTGAGATAGTTTTGTTTGCTGATGATACTTCTTTGATTTTTAAAATGAAAAGACATGAAGAAAATTTTGACGAAGTAAACAATACTCTCTCCAAAGTATTGAATTGGTTCACCACTAATAACTTGTTACTAAATGCTAGTAAAACTAAATGTATAAAATTCACTTTGCCTAATGTAAAGCAACTTACACCAAATATTGTACTAAATGGTAATAATCTAGTCTTAATGGACTCCACTGTATTTCTGGGCATTACACTTGACTCAAAATTACAGTGGGGACCTCATATTGAAGCCCTAACTGGGAGGCTAAGCTCAGCTGCCTTTGCAGTTAGAAAAATTAGGTATCTGACTGATGTTGAAACGGCGAGGCTTGTATATTTTAGTTACTTCCACAGTATTATGTCTTACGGTCTTCTCTTGTGGGGTTCTGCTTCAGACATTGAAACCATATTTATTTTGCAGAAAAGAGCCATTCGTGCTATTTATAAACTTAGTCCTCGTGACTCCCTGAGAGAGGTCTTTAAGAAAATCAACATATTAACTGTGGCTTCTCAATACATTTTTGACAATATAATGTACGTTCGTAAAAATTTAGATAATTTCATGAAGAAAAGCGACATTCACCCATATAACACAAGAAATAAACACAAGCTTGTCGTTCCTAACTTCAGATTAGTTAAAACTAGTAACTCGTTCATGGGAAATTGTATAAAATTCTTTAATAATATACCACACAATCTTGTCGAATTGCCGGTTGATAAATTTAAGAAACACGTTAAAAACACGCTTATGTCTAAAGGCTATTATAAGGTTCAAGACTATCTAAACGACACGAATGTGTGGTCCGTCCAGCCTGCACCGACTGATGTACTTTCCTTTGATGATTTTGATTTTACGGCAGCTAGTGGTGACTGAGTTTGTTCCGGCGTTTCTTCTCAGCACTTGCCTAATTGTCTGTGTTCTGTCTCGAAGCGCTGGTAGGGCCCAAAAGATAAGGAGACATGTTTCGCACATTTATTTTAATTTTTATATTTGACGTTCATAAGTGTCATTTCATGACCTAAATTGAAATAAAGATTTTGAATTTGAATTTTGAATTTGAATTTGAATTCGACTGTATGTTTTTTTTTTTTTTTTTTTTGTTCAGAATTTTCTATTGAGCGGTCCTATTCTGCATTTGAAAAAAGAATATCATTTGGTGAATTTTATTCATTGGATGAATATTGTGAATTATGCTAGTTTTTTATCAAACTTTTCCTACTGTAAGCGCCGATACAAATGTCAGGCTAATAAATAAGGCAAGTATGTAAGAATTAAATAGTATAAAATATTTACCGAAACTGAAACTAAGTATTTATTTTAATGATTTGACAAATCTGCTTTTGCGGGACTTTCTAAGTTACTAGGCTAATTTAACTATAAATATAATAATAATTTAACTATAATCGATCAACTCATCTGCTACCTTAGTTTAAATCACCATTCCTATGATTTACATAAACTACACTATGTATGTACTACCATGCGTGTGTGTCATTTTGGAATTCGAATTTGGAAACTTATGAATCCGATTTTTTATTTACGTCTGCAAGTCGAGTTTCAGAATACTTACCAATTCTCCATCCATACCCCTTCAATCTCTTTTGCATAGCAAACGTAGGCGTATAAGTTTTTACTGTTCTATTCTATACAATTGGATCGAATCAACAAAGGAGTTGAGCTATAAAAAGCTCGAATTTGCATTGTGAGCTCATGGAGATCTTATTTTCAGAGATTTTAGATAAGGTTTAAATCGCATTGAAAAGCAAATCAATCAGGTTGAAACTTTAAATAGTATTTGGTATATTTTTAACTTATGTTCCGTGAACTTTAGTGACTTTTTCAAAAAATATGTATGATTCAATGAGGACTTAATGAATAACTTATTTTACTTACTTTTTCATTGATGATAATAGATTGAAACACTACGGATTTATGTCAATCACATTTATTTGAAACTAGCGGCCGCCAACTACAATCTAAGTTACTTCATAATTTTTACATTTGATAAAAATCATAAAAAAAACTTAGCATCATACAGATCCGTTAACCATT